>JAJJWX010000938.1:0-384417 GCA_023529315.1 Papaver bracteatum | reverse complement strand
GAACTCCTGATTTAAGATTCAAATTAAGTCTGCTTAGAAATTAAGCAATCAATCTTCACCATTAGATGGTATTAGCTTGATACACAGAATTGGAATATACTTATATTTAGATATGGATGAACCGTAACTAAACGTGTATAACATGTTTGCTCAATAACATTTAACCGAAGTTAGCCACATGAACACTTATAGTTTAGCTACGTTCATCTAACACTTGTAGAGCAAATATGATCATCAATCAATCATGATAGATAATCAAATGAATCTAAATTTTCTTTTAGAGAGTTGTTCAAATGTTCACTATCTCATAGAAATATCCATGAAAAATTTAAGCATATTCGGTTTGGGGTTGTAGTTGTACAAAATACTTATACAAGAAACAATTCATGAACATAATGCCACAGTTTGTAAACAAGTTCCCATAACTTATATCATTAAATTTCCAGGGAATTTAGTTCGCAAACTGAGTTCGCCAACGAACCTGAGTTCATGAGTATGAAATTCATACTTACCGATTTTAGAACCTAACCACTATGTTCGCAAACAGAGTACGCAAACCACAGGTCCGGACTTTGGCTTAGTCTTTCCATTTGCAGAAACAGTACACGAACCACAGTTCCGGGCTATCCTTGTCTAGTCATTCGCAAACAAAGTACGCGAACCACATTTCTGGACCTTTCACAGGTAGACCCGTTTGCAAACAAGATTTCCGAACCTGAACTAGAACTTCAAAGTTCGCATATAAAGTATACACACTGTGATATATCCAGACATTGGTATTAGTTTAAAACTCTCATTTAATCATTGAAACATCCTTGGAAGACAACAATGGTAATATTACACATACCACTAGCTTCAAGAAATTTTCAAGCGATTAATCGATCAATACGAAACTTCCCAAGTTAACATCAAATGATTATCTCACACAAATCATGTAAGATATTCAAGGTAATTTTCACATGATCATCTTGTCTTAATATTTATTTTGCAACAAATAACTTGTCAACTAAACTCGTCAAGAAGATGATGAAGTTTAAGCTAAAGTTAAATGCTTCCAACGTATATTTCAACAAATATATAAATGAGATAAACTTGGCTCAAAATTTCAAATTTGTATAATGTAAAAGTTTATATATGAAAAAGCGGGGGTCTAACAACCACACCCAATATTTCTTTTAGCGATCTATATGGACTAACTCTAATATACTTTTAAGAGAATCAACTAGACATTCAGACTCAATCTTAAGAGAAGTATATCAAAGATTTATATATTTGTTTCACAATGTACTCATCAAATCAAACAGATATAAATCTTCGAGTGTGAAACAACTTGAACGGTATTGAAAAAGCGTGGGTCTAACAACCACACCAAATCTTTCGCTTAGCAATATGTATGGCCAAACTACAATATACTTTCTAGAGAATCAACTAGACAGTTAGAATCAATCAATAGAAAAGTATATCAAAAAGTTTATATCTCTATCTCTCGATTTAAATCTTACTCAATCAAACTGCGAGTCTCGATTAAATACAAGAGAGATAACTTGGATGGTACCAAAGACCAATATCCAAGTGTCAATCAATTTAAATCAACAACCAAAAGGTCGGATATTCTAATTGATCGAACAACGCATAACCTTTATTATTTAAATTATATAACAAATATAATGAGGAAAAGAAATAACATAGACACCAGAATTTTGTTAACGAGGAAATCGCAAATGCAGAAAAACCCCGGGACCTAGTCCAGATTGAACATACACTGTATTAAGCCGCTACAGACACTAGCCTACTCCAAACTAACTTCGGTCTGGAATGTAGTTGAACCCCAACCAATCTCACACTGATTCAAGGTACAGTTATGCTCATAGTCTCTGATCCCAGTAGGATACTACGTACTTGATTCCCTTAGCTGATCTCACCCACAACTTAGAGTTGCTACGATCGACCCAAAGTCGAAGACTTTAATAAACAAATATGTATCACACAAAAAAGTATGCGGTAATTTATAAACCCGTCTCCCACGAATATACCTATGAGTTTTGTTCAGTCTTTTGATAAATCAAGGTGAACAGGAACCAATTGATAAACCAGACTTATATTCTCGAAGAACAACTCAGTATTATCAATCACCTCATAATAGTCTTAATCGACGCAGCGAAAAAAGATATTGTGAAATCACAAACGATGAGACGAAGATGTTTGTGACTACTTTTTATCTTGCATATCGGAGATAGAAATCTCAAGCCAATTATAACCATTGTACTCGTATAATATAAATAACAAGAGATCACACAACCACAAGAAAGTAGTATTGGTATGGATTCACAATCCCAATGAATCCTTTAAGTCGTTAACCTGGTTTAGGATAAGAAACCAAATGTTAAAGGAGAATCGTCTTTAGATTATCACAATTAGTATCACACAGAATGTTTGGGGATTAGGTTTCCAAGTTTCTAGAGTTCTCCCTTATATAGTCTTTCAAATCAGGTTTTCCAATCAATGTTAGCTTGGTAACAAAGTATTTAATATTCACCGTTTGATGAAAACCTTATTAGATTCAAGCTAATATTTATCAACCGTTAGATCGAAAACATAGCTTGTTATACACACATGAAATGCACATTTCTAGGATTGTGTAACCGTACCCAAACTTGTATATTAGTTGGTTCAACAATAGTTAATCAAAAGGTTAGCCATATGATAACTTTCATATCAACCATATTCTTCTTCACCATAATTAGTTCAAATGACTAAAATGAACTAGTTAGAGAGTTATTCAATTGCAAGGAAATCTCATGTACTACACAAGACACAATTGAAGCAAAAACGATTTGATTCACTCGAATTGGTTCATAAACTATATAGCCACAGTTTGCAATTGCATTCCTTAGTTTATAAAGATAAGTTCAAAAACAACGTTTTTAGATTTAACCTACTCAAGTTCGCGGACTTGGTTCGCAGACTTAAGTTCCCGGATGGAGTTCACAAACTCTAGAAGAAATTCTCGGGTTTGAGAACTTCGTTAGTTCGTGGACTGGGTTCGCGGACTTAGATCACGCACTTCTCCGGTTTCACTTGATCAACAAAGTTCGCAAACTTCGGTTCAAGCAATAAGGACTTATATATATATATATATGTGTGTGTGTGTGTGTTTCCACAATAATGCTTATATCCTCCGATGGTTATATACTCTAAACTCTCATTCCAATCATTGAAACATTATCAGAGGACGTTATATAGTTGTTATTCACAAACCATTTTTCTATAGAGAAATTTTCAAAGTTATTGAATTATAACATGACTTTCGTCACTAGGTAAAGATGAACTTATCTAAAGCGAAAGCTTTACCAACACATATTTCTAGAAATAGATTGGCGAGGTAAACTCGACTTGAAATACCAAATGTGTATAATCTAAGTCTATATAGCAAAAAGACTTTTGTCTCAAGATAGGAGATAAATAGACTTTTGATTGATAGATAAGTTCAAGTCTCCACATACCTTTTAGTCGATGAAGATCCACCAGTTCCTTGAGTAATCCTTCATCTTGTATGATGATTGCAATGGAGTTCTTGAGCTCAACTACACTTCCGATCCTAGTCCGAGACCTTAGATATAGTAGACTAGAAATCAAGACTTATAGTTTTGATCACTAATATTGACAAACATGCTTGAGATAGCAACGCATGCGAGTTCGACCGAGCTCTAACAATCTCCCCATTTGTCAATTTTAGTGACAAAACTATCAATACATATGGAATACAAAAAATATATAAATAAAATTTTGAAGCTCCTATTCCACATGTCTAATCTTCAACATTACTCGAAATCTTCGTCACTTCCAAGTACTCCAATGATACCAAAGGTTGTAAGTTTAGCATCATCGTTATTGAAAATCCGTAGTTATAACAACGAGAAAACAAGAGTTCTCAATCATTGTTATACAGTGTCAAAGTCCAATTGCATCACAACTTTAACAACAATACTATGATGATATGTCACCCCCCTTAGTCAATACTCCATATCACATGGAATACATAATGATCCGAAAACCCTATGTATTTGTAGTGTGAACTACATATTAATTCTCCCCCCTTTTGTCAATAATATTGGCAAAGGTACAAGAACGAGATCCTAATGAAATTTCCAAACTAGACATTTCATGACCAAAAGAAAGCATATATCATCTTATCTAGATGCAATCATAAAGCCGAAGCTATATGCATTCATCAAGGAGTCTATAAAGATACAAGATAACCCTTATAATATTCCACAGTCGCACTCCCGACAAAGATTTGGCAATTAAGCACAAGTTCAATTAAGAACTTGAAAAAGAGGGGGTCTAACAACCACACTCAATATTTCGATTAGCAATCTATATGGACAACTCCGAGTTGTTTTCTAGGGAATCAACTAGACAGTTAGACTCAATCAATAGAAAATATCTCAAGGAGTTATTATCTCAATCTCTCAATTTGATTTACTCAAGCAAATACAATTCGCGAGTCTTAATCAAAGAGAGATAACTTGGATGGTACCAAAAACAAATATCCAAGTGTCAATCAATTTAAATCAACAACCAATAAGGTCGGATATTCTAATTTATTGATCAACGCACAACCTGTATTATTTCAATTATATAAAATATAATGCGGAAAATAAATAATACATATTTAAATTTTGTTAACGAGGAAACTGCAAATGCAGAAAACCCCCGGGACCTAGTCCAGATTAAACATACACTGTATTAAGTGGCTACAGACACTAGCCTACTCCAAATTAACTTCGGTCTGGACTGTAGTTGTGTTGATGGTGGATTTTAGTTCATGGCTAAAATTGTAAAACAATTTTTTTGTGCCGAAATCCTGCAAAGGATAAGGCTATTTGATAAGAAATGAATACTTCACCGCTTCATTAATTCACCTAGAATAGAGCATGTAGCAACAATCCCCAAGTATTCTGTGAATTTTAGAATTATTAATTAATGCATGAAATCACTTTGTATTTCCTGTGCTGTTCTCAGCAGAACTCTCATTGTTGGTGCGACATGATAACTGATTATTAATCTCAGTAGAGTAACATGAATATCCAAGTATCAATAGTGAGGCATGCACGAAATACCGGTACAAGCTACACCATTCTCTAACAAAGAGAATGATCTCTCGGTGTGTTATACTATCCCGATCGAGTATATTTGAATCTGTACTGTCCATATCAGTCTCAGAAACAATCACGACTACACAAGTTGGCTGCATGATTTACTAGCCTAGATGAACCCTAGAAGGAGTAGGTTATCACTGCAATGACCACCAGCGGTCCCATTAATGTCATGGTCGGTCAGGTACAAGTCATACCCTCCGAATGACCACCAAACACCAGCCTGAAGTTTGATGTCCAGTCTGGTATGGAGCGGTTTGGAGGATCTCGTACGAGCAAAGGATTCCTATGGCAGTCTCAAATCCATCACGACCGCTCATCTTCACTGGCACGATTAGACGACACGGATCGCCCCATTCCCGGTCGCACAAGCACCGTTGTGTACGTCGGTAGGCCCCCTTTCTACCTGCATAGCCGGCCATCTCACAACCTAGCCAGGGAGGAGCAAACGCTCGCCCAAAGTTCGGCCGGCGTGATGCTTTAAGGGTCGAAGGAAATTCAACTAAGGGTCTTAAATCGATCACGACCATCCAACTTCACCGGCATGTTTGGATGGCTTAGATCAGACCCATATCCATCATACATGTATTGGCATGTTCACCGCCGGCCCAATGTGGGCCCCATATGGTCGGCCACCCCAGACAAGGAGCATATCTTTCAAATTCGTCCAGCCGAAGTAGCGTGCACATGAAACCCTAATTAGGGTTTCCGGCATATCACATGTGTCGCAAATCAATCATAACCATCCATCTTCGCAAGCATAGATGGAGGGTGTAGATGTAGATCCAAAGGGTCCCAAGAATGTCAATATAATCACTGTGGGACCTTCTACATGTGTGACCGATCGACCAAGGCCGGCCATGGCCGAGCGCCTTGATTCGTGCACCCTGAAGGTGGCATGCCGCGCCCCTTTGGAAATCCTTTGCGGCACAAGATTCCTGTCGCAAATCAATCTCAGCCATTTCTATTTACCGCTAAACTTGAGTGGCCTAGATCGCATCTTCATGGGGTAGTGAGGTACGTACATGCACACTGGAAAGCCGTCTACACTCCTTCCCGATCGGTCCTGCCAAAAACACCTCCCATTCTTGGTTTCGACCAAGCTGAAGAGTGATGCTTGTGCACCTCTTAAAAACCCTAAAACTTCCTCAACGGTCGCAGATAAGCGTCATAGATCATCTCCTTCGTCCAACTCTACTAGCTTGGTTGGGCATCCCAGGCTAAGAATTAAACGGCCAATAAGATATCTTGGTGATTACCATCCATCACTCTACCACATGGAGTGATCGTCCAAGGGAGGGCTTGCTTGTGCAACCTCCAAATAGTCATTCGAAGATGGCCAGGCATGCAACTATTTTAAGATGCTTAATCCGCGACCTACTCCGTTAAGCCTTAAAACAGTGATGCTTCATACATGCTGAATATATTCAATACATTACATGCATAGAATACACACGATATTTCATAAATATCGATTTCCCAAATAACTTAGTTATTTAACCTAGCATTGTATTCTACCTTCTGTGGGTCCCACGATCCATACAATCGAGACATCAAGTATGTCACAAAGTGGGGGATACTTATTAGGGTATTGGTCTGGTGGTTTACAGCGTGCAGCGTGCAATGCGCCATCACAAGAACATGTCAGGAAGGCATGGATGGTTAGCGATGATGGGAGAAGTGGGTTGAGATGTGATCGTTCAATCACCAATACGACTCCACTACTCCATCACTCCACTTCCCACGAGAGACGGGTGTTAGGCTCAATGACTTGTATAAATAGGTTATCCTCCCTATTTCCAAACAAGACAGACAAGATAAGCACATAAAACCAAGTCATTCGTATCCAGAAAACACCAGAGATGATTACTTACATTATTGCAAGCTAGTTCGATATTCTGATACAATTCATAAACAGCAAACACCTTCAAAATCTCAACACCTTCTTCGCTTCCCTCCCTAAAATCAACCCCGTCTCCTTCACTTTGTGACCAAAGCAAGTCTGGAACAACCATTTCTTGGTTTAGGATAGAATTGTATAGATTGATCACTCGAATCAAAAGAACTCCCGTGCAGTGCATTTGTTTACTTTTTATATTCATTTCTCATCCACACACCCCAAATTACCAAAACCATCAAAAATAGTTTTCACCCATAAATAATTGGCGACCACAGTGGGAGATTAATCTCTCGATTGCAATATCAATTTCTTCAATACCCAATCCCATTTGGATGATTTCAAAATGGTTGGTCTTAGGACTCCCCCGACAATTTCAAATTCCGGTCGAAGTGCCTCCAACAAAGATACCTCCTTTCCCAATGGTGTATCTAATGGCATAACCGGAAGAATCCCAATGTTGATCGAGGCATAATTTCGTTGATATAAATATGCCTTATTTGTCTCCAGGTTAACATAAAAATACAAAGGGGTTTTATCCCGGTTGATGAGCGAATGCAAGTAATTCATAAGGATGGCAAAGTTGGAACGTCATTTATTTCTTTGCTGAATTTGAGGCTCTATGTTTGTTGGCGCTCTTAGTCCATTATGTAGTAGAGTTTGTACATTTAGTTCCTGACTTATGATGTATTAGTGATGCACCTGAATGTAAAACTGATACTTGTTCAAGTGCACAGTGGATTTCAGGTATTAAGCTTGTCAGCTCACACTTTCATGAACTATTAATTTTCGTAATTGGATTTAAGGTATTAAGTTTGTAAGATCACACTTCTGTGTACCTGAATTAAAGCAAGCTTTTAACAAAATAAAAGTTTCTTTAAGGCCAAATTCATTAGATTCTTAAGTTTAGATAGTTTATATTAGCACAGGTTATGAAGTGGTTCATGATAAGAAATATTGCAGTGAAGGATAAGCATCTATTCACACTTTTTTCATATATCTTAAACAGCTGTACTCTCACACACTTTCTTACACGTGTGACCACTAAAAGTGTAGATTTAAGAGCCAATTATTTTTAGTTTTCTCTGTAATAAAAACTGCGTGGTTGTGGTGATAACTGTAAGCTTCATTAACTTTTAATTAAAATGAATTTGATCATTGATACAATGTCAACATGGTATCAGATTGGTTAGGGTTAGTCTCAACCCTCAATCGATCCTCTTCTTTCTTTTTTAGATTCATCTTTCATTCTTTTTCTTCCTTTTTTTTCTAGATCTGAGACGTTTTTCTTCTCAGAAGAAATTTTTTGTTTCATCAATTTCTTATCATCTCTTTTCCATTCAAGGTTCCACCATCTTCTCATGTGTATCAGTACATCATACCGTCTCCACCTTCTACTATTATCATTCCATCTACTACTACTACTCTTACTATGAATGATCATTCAATGACTACTAGAAGTAAAAATGGCATTAGAGTTCCAAAATCTTACTTTGCCACTTATCACCCTATGGATGTTGCTCTTCTTAGCAAAGCCTATGTTGTTCCAACCTGTATTACTGAAGCTAACAAGGAGGAAATTTGGAGAATTTCTTCAGCTGAAGGATACAAGGCTCTGAATGATGCAGGTACTTGGTATCTTGTAGATCCTACTGGTATAGATAACATAGTTGGCTGCAAATGGGTTTTAGAGTCAAGTACAAAGCTGATGGAACTATTGACAAACACAAAGACAGACTTATTGCAAAAGGGTACCATCAACAATCAGGTCTTGATTTTGAAGAAACTTTCAGTCCAGTGGCTAAGCCAACCACCATCAGGGTTATTCTCTCCATGGCAGTACAATTCAATTGGAAAATCCATCAGTTGGATGTCAGCAATGCATTCCTGCATGGTGACTTGAAGGAAAGAGTGTACATGACTCAACCTCCAGGGTTTATTGATGAGTCCAAGCCTAATCATGTCTGTCTTTTACACAAAGCAATTTATGGGCTCAAACAAGCACCCAGGTCTTGGTATGACAAACTAAGTGATGTGCTTCTGTCACTCAACTTTGTGAACTCTATATCTGATTCAAGTCTCTTTGTTCATCAAGATGGCTCTCAAATCTCAGTAGCACTAGTGTATGTTGATGATATTCTACTCACTGGAAGCTCTCCTGCATTCTTGACTACAGTCATAGCTCACCTTGAACAACAATTTCCAATCAAAGACTTAGGTGACATTCATTACTTCTTGGGACTGGAGATTCAAAGATCTGCTACATCTCTTTTTCTTTTCCAAACCAAGTATGCAGTAGATCTCCTCACCAAGCATCACATGGAAGGTGCAAAAACTTGTCAAACTCCAATGAAAGCCTTAGAGAAACTCAACAAGACTGATGGTGACCTGCTGGACAATCCCACTGAGTACAGATCCTTGGTTGGTGCTCTTTATTATCTCACCTGGACCAGACATGAGATCTCTTTTGCAGTTAATGTGGTATGCCAGCATATGCAACACCCACGAACCCCACATCTTGCAGCTACTAAGAGAATTCTACGCTATATAAAAGGTACTCTCAGCAATGGCCCTCACTTTACCAAAGGTGCTTCCTTCTTGCTGGGATTCTCTGATGTAGATTGGGCTGGCTGCACTAATGATAAACGCTCTACTGGTGGATATTGCATCTTCTTAGGTCCTAATATTATCTCTTGGTCATCCAAAAAGCAGTCCACTGTGGCTAGATCTAGCACAGAGGCAGAATATAAGTCTCTAGCCAACAGTGAAACTGAGGTATTTTGGGTCTGTTATTTGTTACAAGACTTGAAGTTTCCAATCTCTGGCATTCCAAGATTAGGTTGTGACAACATCAGTTCTATCAGTCTTTCCTCCAATCCAGTTATGCATTCCAGAATGAAACATGTGCACCTAGAATTTCACTTTGTCAAAGAACTTGTCCAATCAAAGGCACTAGATGTCTTTTATGTTCACACTCTTGATCAACTGGCAGACATCTTCACTAAAAGTCTCCATGGACCCAGATTCAAAATGTTGCGTATCAAGCTCAGTGTGCTTCCTTCACCCATGCGCTTGAGGGGGGATATTAGCACATGTTATGAAGTGGTGCAGGATAAGAAAGATTGCAGTGAAGGATAAGCATATATTCACACTCTTTTCATGTATCTTAAACAGCTGTACTCTCACACACTTGCTTACACGTGTGATCACTAAGAAAGTAGATTTAAGAGCCAATTATTTTTAGTTTTCTCTGTAATAAAAACTGTGTGGTTGTGGTGATAACTGTAAGCTTCATCTTTAACTTTTAATGAAAATGAATTTGATCATTGATACAATGTCAACAGTTTAGATCATTTTTGTTAATGCATGCTGTTAAAATCTCGTAGTCAGTTGCTTAGTGACCTCCGCTTTTGTCATTATTCATGTGTACGAGTCTCTAATTGATCACATTAGCTTTTCTAATGTGTACAAAAATTGTTTAACAACCATTTTTCTTATCATAAAAGATGTTAATTTGTTAGTACTAGTCACCAGGAGCACTTTTTCCTTGCTCAAAATATAAAGCTGCAAGGGAAGGAGAGAGTCCTCTTCCTGCATTACCTTTTGATACTTCACAGAAAACATATCCTGAATAAAGAAAAATAAGATTGGAAATACGCTTTTTTAGGGAGTTTACCAAAGATTTCACTTGTCCCGTGCCTACGGTGATACGACACACAAAATCTGAGTGGATGGATTAGGTGTCTTGTACTTAAAATGGCGTCACTATCACATTGTCATCTGTTTTCTTTGGAATTTTATCCATGCTTGAATTATGGTTGGTATCGTTGATCTAATCTATTTGAATGAAGTACACTGGCCGATAAAAAAAGAAAAGAAAAAAAAGGGAATGTAGTTCTATTTCATACTTGCACTAACAGAAAGAAAGTTTGGTAAGGTCTCCTGAAAAGTAGATGTTTATCCAGGCCTTCAGGATGATGATATCTTTATCTTCTTTGAAAATAAGGTTCCTTTAGAATTTAAGCAACTTGATTCTTCTGTTATGCAGCGTAAAGAAAATGTACGCTATCAAAGTAAAGGAAAGTATGATTAGCGTAAAGAAAATGTATGCTATCAAAGTAAAGGAAAGTATGATTTCCATGTTGGTTTTCTCTAGTTTGTTGCTAGGTAATTTCTTTTCTACTGGATAGAAAATGTAGTTCATTTGAAGATTTCTCTAACTCTTAATCTGCGTTCTACGTCAGTATTTTCTGAATTCAGTATAAATTGTGCAGGAACTAGGTTGAGGGAGCTCAATTTAGAGACAATATTCTTATGTGTAAGCCTTGGGGACAGGGTTCTAAGCCAAGGCTTATTTAAAAACACAAGGGAACGGGAACTTCAATTGCTTGGAATTTCTTGCCTCACCTTGGACATAAGAATAGAAGATAATCAGATGTATAATTGGTAAATATTATTCACCTTTTGGTATGTCTTATATTATCTACAATTGATAAGTTTCTATATACAAAAAATATGTGTAGTATAAGAAGAAAAAAAACATTCCAGATTGGGAGCGATGTGAATAGCATGTTTGAACTTGTTGCGATGGAGTGGTTAGTACAGGGGATCTTCTTCCAATTTTTGGTGCACACCATTTACAACTTCTTATGGTATTGTATCCTTCCCATCCTGTCTCTAGTTTTATTTTTCAATTTACTAGTGTGACGCCCTGCACCCATATGCGCGCAGCCTGGCCTATCCCTGAACGATTAGTTTTAGTTCTTGATTCTGTAGGATTGTTATTTTTCATTCAGTACTGATAATTTTAAGGCCAAATTTTACTAGATTCTATCTGAAAGCAGCAAGAGCGGATGAGGAGGAGGACAGCCAGGTATCATGCAGTTCTATTTTTGATGGACCCTGACATGTTGTGCCAGTGGATATCAACTGTTGCTGCCGGTTTGGTCGTTCATTCAGCCTTGACATCCAATCTGGATATGCGTGGGCATAGTTTGTCATCAGACAATTCATTATTTTGCTGGATTGAACTTATCTTTAAGAAACCTTGAACTTTGGTACTTGTATCATTTCTCTTCAATAAACCTTGAATTCAGGAGTTGAATCCTTTTTTGCATGATTTTGAACTAAATTGATGAATACAATTTAATGTAATGGAATTGTGATTTTTATATTGATGAATCAAATTTTGTTATTTGTGTTTCATTTTAGTGAATAATAATGTGAGTTCAGTATAATTTGAGCTTGAATCAGATTCATTTCAGAGCACTCAACATGACTGCATTCAATCAGCCGAATCTGATTTAGTTATTATAATATTTTTTTTAAATATAAGTTTAACTCAACGACACGATATAACTATCGTATATAGCGACATATGAAAGTATCGTAAATCTGAGTCAGCTAGAAAGTGTAATTCCAGAATAAGACACTGAATCTACGGTGCTTTCAGCGGCACTTCCAAAGTGTCTTATAACTCTCCAATATGACACTTCCCAACTATCTTAAAAAGGCTTTTTCCCACTAGTGTCAGCTCGAAATATCACATGTGTATATTCTTAGTCTATATAGTAATACGACTTTTGCCTCAAGATAGGAGATAGAGTAAGTAGACTTTTGAGTGATAGATAAGTTCAAGTCTCCACATACCTTTTAGTTGATGAAGATCCACTGGTTCCTTGTGTAGTCCTTCATCTTGTATGATGATTTTCATGGAGTTCTTGAGCTCAACTACACTTTCTATCCTAGTCCGAGACCTTAGATATAGTAGAATAGAAATCAAAAATTTATAGTTTTGATCACTAATATTGACAAACATGCTTGAGATAGCTACACATGCGAGTTCGACCAAGCAATGCTCTAACAATCTCCCCCTTTGTCAATTTTAGTGGCAAAACTATTACATATGGAATACAAAAAATATATAAATAAACTTTGTAGCTCCTATTCCACATGTCGTCTAATCCTCAACAATACTCAAAATCTTCGTCACTTCCAAGTAATCCAATGATCCCAAAGGTTGTAAGTTTAGTATCATCGTTGTTGAAAATCTGTAGCTATAACAATGAGAAAAGCAGTGGTTCTCAACCGTTGTTACAGTGTCATAGTATCATTATACAACGTCAAAGTCAAATTGCATCACAACTTCAACAACATTACTATGGTGATACTTCACTCCCCCTTAGTCAGTACTCCATCTCATATGGAAACCACTCCCCCTTACATAATGATCCGAAAACCATATGTATTTGTAGTGTGAACCACATATTAATTCTCCCCCTTTTTGGAAATAAAATTGGCAAAGGTACAAGAACGGGATCCTAATGAAATTTCCGTAAGAGACATTTCATGACCAAAGGTAAATGTATATCATATTGTTTAGATGCAATCATAAAGCCGAAGCTAAATGCATTCATCAATGAGTTTATAAATATACAAGATAACCCCTCTAATATTCCACAGCCGTACTCCCCACAAAGATTTGCAATTAAGCACAAGTTCAAAAGAACTCTCCCCCATAATATGTCATTCCCAAAGGAACAACAAGAGCGACCTTAATTTCAAAAGATAAAAGAAGGATTTCTTTGGACTTAACAAATTACATACAAGTATGAATTTGAAATCCAAAAGGAATATTCAATCGAACTAACCAAAGCGAACCAAGATTAATTTGACAAAATATTCTCAATCACAAGTAAACTTATGGAGACTTAAGAAATCAATTAGATTAATCATAAGAGAACTCACAAATAATCTAATTGACAAACACAACCAAACTAATTACGGAGGTAATCAATTTAATTGGTCACACACGACATAAGAAAATCTATGGAGCAATGACTAAGTTAATCATGAAAAACCAACTCAGTCAAAGAAATGCTCAGACATAGGAAAGCTTATGGAGTGATAACTAAATAACCACATAAGATGATTAATTTAGTTAATCATGTTCAACATAAAGTACCTTACGGAACAACAACTAAGCTAATCACAAAAGTAATCAACTTTTGTTGTTTTAGTGCTCAATATGAGACACTTCATGGAACAACACAGTATTTACACAAAACTTGTGGATCGGAGAATCGACCTTATACCGTGGAATGAGTAAGGATTCATTCTATTTTCCATTACCATTTGCACAATGACATACAATAGACATAATCCTTAGTATCACAAAAGATTTTAACTTATCTTCCATCAAAACATTGAAAATATAGGCTTAACTTTTGTGTTTCTCAAAAGTTTATTCATCCTTTTATCAATATTTGCATATCAATTCACGAACGACTTTACTTTTGACAAAATATGGGACAATCAAGGTCACGGACGTAAACGCACATATCCCATAACAATATTGCAATATATAGAACCATAAAGATTAATACTACAAAGATCATCTTCCAAACAAGCTTAGAATTTAAACCAATAAATCTAAAAACAAGAAGATGAAAACATTGGATATAGCTATGTGTAATCACAATAATGGCTATTCCAAAATACTAGTTATTCTTCTAAGAAAAACAAGAAAAATAGAAGATTTACTAGATAAACTAAACTCAAACAGACTAAACTTAAAAACACTTCCATGTCACTGCGAAATAGAGTCAAAAACACAGTTTGGGACTTTCTTGAGTCTTAAGGTCTTGGATCTTGTGAATGGAAGCATCCTCTGCACCTTTGAAGAGGATATCCTTATTGGGAATTTCTTTAACATGGGTTTTCATGAGAACAAGTCAGTCTTAACCTTTTTCAACTCAGTTCTTACTACATCAAGACACTTCATTGTATCAATAAGTTGCTACTTTGCCTCCTCAAATTCCTTTAGGAAGTCTAGAACTACATCTGATGAAATCTCTTCAATCTCTTCTATATCCAAAAGTGAATAAGAGGATTGAGGAAGGGAACCTTCAACTTCAACAAGAGTTTCCTTCTCTTTATCGAGTTCGCAATATACCACCTTATCAATGACATCTTTAGGAAAATCCAATAAGTAGGAATAAGGAAAAGCCATTGATAATATGAAATCTAGAGTAATAAGAATAGGTTTAAAGGATAACTTGAAACCGTACGTGTACCTTGTAAGATGAATTTTCACAAAGCTCTGCACGGAAAGAAAATACACTTTTAGTTTTCAAAGCTAAGTTTAGTCAAGGAACAAACAAAAATAAAAATACTCACGAACCAGTGATTGACCAATTATCCTTCTAAAAATGATAAGATATTAGCTAGATAATTAAAGTCACTTTGTTAGGAGTATACCTATTCAATTCTCTCACAACTAGGATTTTTGTGTGTGAGATATTTAAACTTGTGATTACTTTACACAAGTATGAGCCTTTAGCTCATCAAATGAATATTGTTCCTTTTTATCCTTCTATCTTTGATATGTGCTCTTTACAGAGAGGTGAGACACTGCTTGATTAGCATATTTATCAGAAGGACTAAATCTAGGACCTCTTGCAATTGGATTAAGAGGATCATAATAGATAGGAATCCATTTTTTAGACTTAGATTTACTAGACTTATTCTTATAAACACGAGGAATGTGTTCATCAGTGATGTAAGAGTTCATACCATTGATTTTAACATGTTCCTTCGGATGATTTCTAGAGTAAAAATCATTTTTATAAGATTTATGGTTTGTTGTGAGCATATGATTCACTGCATTAGTCGACTGACTATTTGTTCCATTGACAGTGAAGAGAAACAAATTATGAAGCTTAGAGATTTGTTCTCTTCTTGCAAAACAATGGATATCATAGTGATTATCTTTCCCATAAAAGGTACAGGTTCATGGAGGATAAGCAATACTTGGCACATGTTTAAACTTCATAGCCATATGAGAAGATCGCAAGTTATGAAAACCTTTCTTGACACAATATTCTTCTGGAGAACATTTTGTCTTGTACAGAACATCACGAGAGTTAGTTTGTACAGAGGATTTTCTCCTTAAGAAAGAGTTTTCCTTTTTCAAGGATTTACACTGTTCATGGGCTAGACTAAGAAATGCACATAGTTTCTCTTTTTCAGCACGAAGTCTATTGAGATTTGATGAATAAGTCTCGAGCAAACGTTTTTCTCTAATTGAGTCCTCTTTAACAACTTCCTCAAGAGCACTAATCTTTTCTCGTTGTAGAGTAGTTTTTTGTAGAAGTTTCTCAATGTTCTTAGAGAAAGACTTAATAATGTTATAGAGATCACGTTCTCGATCAAGAAACTTTTCAAATTCATCAAGAACCTGATCATGATCATTAAAATCAATATCTTTAGTTGTATGTTTTAAGATTCTGGTGAGCTCCTCTTCAGCTTTTGGCAGTGTGTCACATGCCTCACGAGAGGAAGAAATATCATTATCAAATTGAATATTCTTTCTACCTAGGGATTTGGAAGAATCAGCTAAGGAACAATCCTTTGAGGTATTTCCAAGACACTTGACATAATCAAAATCTTTAGGAGACATTTTGGTAGGCGCAACAGAGATCTTGTCCACAGATTTAGATTGACACAAACATAGACTTGTAAGGTCTTGAACGTTTTTGCATGCTCTGATACCAATTGAAAAAGCGGGGGTCTAACAACCACACCCAATATTTTGATTAGAAATCTATATAGACAACTCCGAGTTGTTTTCTAGAGAATTAACTAGAGAGTTAGACTCAATCAATAGAAAATATCTCAAGGAGTTATTATCTTAATCTCAATTTGATTTACTCAAGCAAATACAATTCACGAGTCTTAATTAAAGAGAGATAACTTGGATAGAAAAAGCGGGGGTCTAACAACCTAAACTAATATTTCAATTAACAATCTGTATGGACAACTACGAGTTATTGTTTTCTAGAGAATTGATAGACGCATTTATGTGTCTAATTTGTCCTCAATGTTTCGTATTGTTAGTACTCGTTTTTATCCTTATTATGGTGTTTTGTGTGTTTGTAGGTATTTTTTGAAATAAAGATTGTAGGAAAATTCGGCTCAAAAGTTGCTCTAACACCCCCGGAGGACATTTGCTAAACGGACTTTGATTTTGGATAAGGGGCACCTCAGTTGGGCACCTGCTATTCGCACCCCCAGTTTGGTTAGGGGGACACCATTTCTTCCTCGTTTGAAAAATTAATTTTGGCGGTAAATTCTTTCACCTCCGTAACTTAAATAAACAGGGAAGAGGGAATTATTCACGGATTTTCTATGGATAAAGACGTGTTTGACTCTTCTACACATGCTTGTACGTTCCCAACCGACATTTTGCGCATGATAGAGATAAACGTAAACAATATCGTCTTAATCGTAAAATATTCCCGAGATAATATTTGGAGTAATGAAAAGATTTGAGCATTGAATCGAGAAGATACACGCCTGTGCTGTATAAATAGGCTGTTGGTGTCACAGTAGAGAGTTTGGGGTCGATAGAAGGTCCAAAGAAGCAGAAATCAAGAGTTGATGAAACTCTGCTGCTGCTGCTGATGAAGAACACCAAGAACATGAAGAACAGACCCGCAGGAACAGTCGTTTCTACACAGTGAAAAAGACTCACACGCTTGGGTCGTAGGTGTGGGTCGTAGTTGTACAACGACAACATCACTTCAGCTGTGTCGTTGTTTCAGACGCCGTCTGTGGGTCGCAGAATTCAGTTTTATACCATTTTCTTGTCTTTCTCTTCATTGTAAAACACTTTTGAGCATCAATGAAATATTTTGAGAGGTTTTCCAACATGAATAGCTAAACCCCAACACTGGGTCAACGGAGGAAGACGAAATTCAACATGGGTAAAATTATTTAATTCCTTTTATGACTTTTGCATTATTTTAAATTGATTTATGATTCGATAAAATTAGTTGTGATTCAATTAGATAGGTTATGCTTTGTATTAAGATAATCTATGCTTAGGGGATACAATTAATGTTTTGAGGATCTACTTTGGCAAAATAAGAGTCCAGGTTTTTATTTGTTGAGCGATAATTGTTAAAAGAATTAATTTTTGAACCTTTTGTTGTGAGTTTGGCCGAATCTTGAGTCCTAGTACATCTCTTCATCCTGTGACAATTTTTGTATATATATTTCTATCTTATTTTAGTTTTATTAAGTCTATAACTCTTTGCTTTCACAAGTCCAGGTTGTGTCCATAAAGAAGTTCAGTTGTTAGAAACCCATCCTCTGGTTGATGTGGTTAACCAAGGCTATGATACCACGATTGACTTTGTTTTCCCACCAAAAACCTTCCCTCCAATTGTGGGAACATATGAATTTGGATGTGTCGGTTATTAAGTTTTGAGACTAAACCTAATTACTTTAGAAAATTAGGTTCGATTTTTGCTTAAGAATGACCACTCACGTGGTCACCAGTATGAGTCAAGTCCGATTGACTTAGAGGATCCCCAGTTATTCAGGTTATTGTTATGTTCTTCTAAGTTCTTAATTGAGTATTTCCAGACTCTAGAACCTGATCTTCGGGATCCTTCCTTTGAGGAAATCCATCCGATGAAAGCTTTTAATCTTGACCCTTTTATAGTGCCTGAACCGGAACCACAACTAGATGTAGTTGTCTTAAACAAAAAAATAGATAAGGGTGTGTTGGATATCTTCCTGGTCTGTTGTAGTCTCCTCTTCTTGTGGGTAACACTTTTTGATCCAGATGACCCACAATTATTCCGGCTACTGCTTTATGATTCTTCGAGGTGACTAATCTCTTCCAATGTCCGGCTGAAGACTTTAAACTTAGCACTTCTTGGGAGGTAACCCAATATTCTTGCAACACGGTAATATCTTTCCTTACTCTTTTCTTCAAGTGGTAATAGTTTCTCCTTGTTCATGCTTGTAATTTCATCTTTAGAACATTGAGGACAATGTTAGATTTAAGTTTGGGGGTATGGGAGAAACTTTTTAGTTGCATTTTTGAAACTTCTAACGTCACAAGGTATCCGGTTAGCTAAGTTTACATACTTTTTCTCACCGAAAAGATAGAAATTGGAATGCTAGGGATAACAACCTATTGAGACATTAGAGAAAAAGACATTGAGATCCTTGAAATTCAGGAGAGAACTTGTTCCTTTTAGAGGGTAACCGTGATGGACCTAACCATCCATGCTGGAAAGGCAAGTATGTCAGGAAATGCCAGAAAGACAAAGCAACCTCACAATGTAGTCTTAGTTACTGGATTACAACTCTCTCTCAGTAGAAACTTATCATCATCAACAAACGGAGCGAAATCAAAATCTTTGAAGAAAGTTGCAGACGTTTAAGGTTTAAAAGCAACAATAGAAAAGAATAATTCAAAAAAAAAAAAAAAGTTGAAGACTTAGTTACAAGAAGTTTTAAGAGCAAGAAAAATCAAACGATATAAGTTGTTGAAGTTCATAATACTAAGACATTACAAGTTGCGAAGATCCAAGTGTTAAATTCCTTCTGTGTTGGCCATGTAAATTTTTGTTTTATTTCAACATGAAAAAAAAAAATGATGAATGAAAAATGAAAAAAAAAAATGATGAAAAAATGAAAAAATATAAAATATAAAGTTTAAATTTAAATTTAAATTTTGTTCAATAAGGCCATAGGGAAGTAAAAGTTTTTATGTCAAGCAAGAAATCAAAGAGAAGAGTTAATTGTCAAGGTTCTATGAGGTTCGAGAGTTTATCATCAACAGTTGAAGACCGAAGAAGACGTTGTCTCTACTGAGCACTATGAGAGAGTCGAAGAAAGACACATTTGGTTGCTTTGTTAGTTCGCTTTCAATCTGCACAAGATCTTTCTCTAGCACCTTGTTTAACTCATCACACGTAATTAGTCCAAATGTGCAGAGATGTCCCCGTCATTTTTATCTCTCTCCTAATCTTATCCAGTCAGAATCATGGACGATCTTACAATGTTTATCTAGTCATGTAGCGGATATCTCTTTATCTAGCAAAGTTGTTGCGGATGTGTCTCCCCTTTTCTTCAACGCCTTTAGAGTTGGCACCTTTAATTTCTCCTTCGCATTCTAGTCACTTGGAGATAGGTCGAGAATTTTTATGTCCTCGTAGCTCTTTGGATACTTGTGACCAATTAGAAGTAAAGGTTTTGTGGGTACACCTCTGGTAAACCCTCCGGAGATGACACTCCGCCACTAGGGCCACCTAACGGTTTAACGACTTGCTGCACGTGCTAAGTGTAGTCATTTTATTTCCTAGATTAGATTTGCTCGGGACTAGCAAATAATAAGTTTGGGGGTATTTGATAGACGCATTTATGTGTCTAATTTGTCTTCAATGTTTCGTATTGTTAGTACTCGTTTTTATCCTTATTATGGTGTTTTGTGTGTTTGTAGGTATTTTTTGGAAATAAAGATTGTAGGAAAATTCGGCTCGAAAAGTTGCTCGGAACACCCCCGGAGGACATTTGCTAAACTAACCCGATTTTGGATAAGGGGGCACCTCGCTTGGGCACTGCTATTCGCACCCCAGCTTTGGTTAGGGGGACACCATTTCTTCCTCGTTTGAAAAATTAATTTTGGCGGAAATTCTTTCACCTCCGTAACTTAAATAAAACAGGGAAGAGGGAATTATTCACGGGATTTTCTATGGCTAGCACGTGTTTGACTCCTTCTACAAATGCTTGTACGTTCCCAACTGACATTTTTCGCATGATAGAGATAAACAGGGAAACAATATCGCTGCAGAATCGTAAAATATTCCCGAGATAATATTTGGAGTAATGAAAATATTTGAGCATTGAATCGAGAAGATACACGCCTGTGCTGTATAAATAGGCTGTTGGTGTCACAGGAGAGAGTTTGGGGTCGATAGAAGGTCCAAAGAAGCAGAAATCAAAAGTTGATGAAACTCTGCTGCTGATGATGATGAAGAACACCAAGAACATGAAGAACAGACCAGCAGAACAGTGTTTATCCACAAGGAAAAAGACTCACACTCTTGGGTCGTAGGTGTGAGTCGTAGTTGTACAACGACAACAAAGACTTCAACAGTGTCGTTGTTTCGACGCCGTCTCGTAGGTCGCAGAGTTCAGCTTTTATACCATTTTCTTGTCTTTCTCTTCATTGTAAATCACTTTTGAGCATCAATGAAATATTTTGAGAGGTTTTCGAACATGAATAGCTAAACCCCGACACTGGGTCAACGGAGGAAGACGAAATTCAACCTGGGTAAAATTATTTAATTCCTTTTATGACTTTTGCATTATTTTAAATTGATTTATGATTCGATAAAATTAGTTGTGATTCAATTAGATAGGTTATGCTTTGTATTAAGATAATCTATGCTTAGGGGATACAATTAATGTTTTGAGGATCTACTTTGGCAAAATAAGAGTCCAGGTTTTTATTTGTTGAGCGATAATTGTTAAAAGAATTAATTTTTGAACCTTTTGTTGTGAGTTTGGCCGAATCTTGAGTCCCAGTACATCTCTTCATCCTGTGAAAAATTTTGTATATATATTTCTATCTTATTTTAGTTTTATTAAGTCTAGAACTCTTTGCTTTCACAGGTCCAACGAACTCTTTACTACAACTATCATTGATAAATACCATCAAGAATCAACTAGACAGTCAGACTCAATCAATAGAAAATACTCAAGGAGTTATTATTTCAATCTCTCAATTTGATTTACTCAAGAAAATATAATTCGCGAGTCTTAATCAAAGAGAGATAACTTGGATGGTACCAAAAACCAATATCCAAGTGTCAATCAATTTAAATTAACAACCAATAAGGACGGATATTCTAATTGATTGAATAACGCATAACCTGTATTATTTCAATTATATAACGAAATATAATGCGGAAAAGAAACACAGACACCAGAATTTTGTTAACGAGGAAACCACAAATGCAGAAAAACCCTGGGACCTAGTCTAGATTAATCATACATTGTATTAAGCCGCTACAGACATTAGCATACTCCAAATTAACTTCGGTCTGGACTGTAGTTGAACCCCAATCAATCTCACAATGATCCAAGGTACAGTTATGCTCCTACGCCTCTGATCCCAGCAGGATACTGCGCACTTGATTCCCTTAGTTGATCTCACCCACAACCAAGAGTTGCTACGACCTAAAGTCGAAGACTTTAATAAACAAATATGTCTCACACAGAAAAGTCTATAGGTGATAGATAAATTCGTCTCCCACGAATAAACCTACAAGTTTTGTTCCGTCTTTTGATAAATCAAGGTGACCAGGAACCAATCAATAAAACCAGACTTATATTCCCGAAGAACAGCTCAGTTTTAATTGACCACCTTACAATAAACTTAATCGACGCAACGAAGAAGATTATTGAGGAATCACAAACGTTGAGACGAAGATGTTTGTGATTACTTTTATATATTCCCTATCGGAGATAGAAATCTCAGGCCAATTATTACAATTGTACTCGTTCGATAGAAACATCAAGATTAGATCACACAACTACAAGAAAAGTAGTATCGGTCTGGCTTCAGAATCCCAATGAAGTCTTTAAGTCGTTAACCTGGTTTTAGAAGAAGAAAACCAAAGGTTAAAGGAGAATCGACTCTAGCTTAGCAAACTAGTATCACACAGAATGTGTGGGGATTAGGTTTCCCATTTAATAAAGTTCTCCCTTAGATAGTTTTCAAATCAGAGTTTGCAATCAATGTTAGCTTAGTAAAAAAGCATTCAATATTCACCGTTAGATGAAAACCTGATTAGATACAAGCTAATATTCCTCAACCGTTAGATCGAAATGTTAGCTTGTCATAAACACATGTACTTGATGATTTTGGGCTTGTGTAACCGTACCCAAACATGTATAATAGTTGGTTCGCACTAGTTAACCAAAATGGTTAGCCAAATGATAACTTCCATATCAACCATATTCTTCTTCACTATAACTAGTCCAAATGACTCAAATGAACTAGTTAGAGAGTTGTTCAATTGCTATGATATCTCATGTACTACAAGAGACACAATTGAATCAAAAACGATGTGATTCACTCGAATCGATTCATGAACTATAAAGCCACGGTTTGCAATAGCATTCCTTAGATTATTAAGATGAGTTCACGAACATCGTTTTTAGATATATCCTCTCAAGTTTGTGGATAGGGTTCGTGAACTCAAGTTAACCAGTTGGATTTCACAAACTCCGACAGAAATTCTCGGGTTCGAGAACTTCCGTCAGTTCGCGGACTAAGAAATGCACATAGTTTCTCTTTTTCAGCACGAAGTCTGTTGAGATTTGATGAATAAGTCTCGAGCAAACGTTTTTCTCTAATTGAGTCCTCTTTAACAACTTCCTCAAGAGCACTAATCTTTTCTCGTTGTAGAGTAGTTTTTTGTAGAAGTTTCTCAATGTTCTTAGAGAAAGACTTAATAATGTTATAGAGATCACGTTCTCGATCAAGAAACTTTTCAAATTCATCAAGAACCTGATCATGATCATTAAAATCAATATCTTTAGTTGTATGTTTTAAGATTCTGGTGAGCTCCTCTTCACTTTTTTGCCAAACAAGTCATGCCTCACGAGAGGAAGAAATGTCATTATCAAATTGAATATTCTTTCTACCTAGGGATTTGGAAGAATCAGCTAAGGAACAATCCTTTGAGGTATTTCCAAGACACTTGACATAATCAAAATCTTTAAGAGACATTTTGGTAGGCGCAACAGAGATCTTGTCCACAGATTTAGATTGACACAAACATAGACTTGTAAGGTCTTGAACGTTTTTGCATGCTCTGATACCAATTGAAAAGCGGGGTCTAACAACCACACCCAATATTTTGATTAGAAATCTATATAGACAACTCCGAGTTGTTTTCTAGAGAATTAACTAGAGAGTTAGACTCAATCAATAGAAAATATCTCAAGGAGTTATTATCTTAATCTCTCAATTTGATTTACTCAAGCAAATACAATTCACGAGTCTTAATTAAAGAGAGATAACTTGGATAGAAAAAGCGGGGGTCTAACAACCTAAACTAATATTTCAATTAACAATATGTATGGACAACTACGAGTTATTGTTTTCTAGAGAATTGATAGACGCATTTATGTGTCTAATTTGTCCTCAATGTTTCGTATTGTTAGTACTCGTTTTTATCCTTATTATGGTGTTTTGTGTGTTTGTAGGTATTTTTTGGAAATAAAGATTGTAGGAAAATTCGGCTCGAAAAGTTGCTCGGAACACCCCCGGAGGACATTTGCTAAACGGACCCTGATTTTGGATAAGGGGCACCTCAGTTGGGCACCTGCTATTCGCACCCCCAGTTTGGTTAGGGGGACACCATTTCTTCCTCGTTTGAAAAATTAATTTTGGCGGTAAATTCTTTCACCTCCGTAACTTAAATAAACAGGGAAGAGGGAATTATTCACGGGATTTTCTATGGATAGCACGTGTTTGACTCCTTCTACACATGCTTGTACGTTCCCAACTGACATTTTGCGCATGATAGAGATAAACAGGGAAACAATATCGTCATAGAATCGTAAAATATTCCTAGATAATATTTGGAGTAATGAAAAGATTTGAGCATTGAATCGAGAAGATACACGCCTGTCTTTGTATAAATAGGCTGTTGGTGTCACAGTAGAGAGTTTGGGGTCGATAGAAGGTCCAAAGAAGCAGAAATCAAGAGTTGATGAAACTCTGCTCTCTGCTGCTTCTTGATGAAGAACACCAAGAACATGAAGAACGACCAAGAGAACAGTCGTTTCTACACAAAGAAAAAGACTCACACGCTTGGGTCGTAGGTGTGGGTCGTAGTTGTACAACGACAACATCACTTCAAATGTGTCGTTGTTTCGTACGCCTCCATGGGTTCGCGATTCAGTTTTATACCATTTTCTTGTCTTTCTCTTCATTGTAAAACACTTTTGAGCATCAATGAAATATTTTGAGAGGTTTTCCAACATGAATAGCTAAACCCCAACACTGGGTCAACGGAGGAAGACGAAATTCAACATGGGTAAAATTATTTAATTCCTTTTATGACTTTTGCATTATTTTAAATTGATTTATGATTCGATAAAATTAGTTGTGATTCAATTAGATAGGTTATGCTTTGTATTAAGATAATCTATGCTTAGGGGATACAATTAATGTTTTGAGGATCTACTTTGGCAAAATAAGAGTCCAGGTTTTTATTTGTTGAGCGATAATTGTTAAAAGAATTAATTTTTGAACCTTTTGTTGTGAGTTTGGCCGAATCTTGAGTCCTAGTACATCTCTTCATCCTGTGACAATTTTTGTATATATATTTCTATCTTATTTTAGTTTTATTAAGTCTATAACTCTTTGCTTTCACAAGTCCAACGAACTCTTTACTACAACTATCATTGATAAATACCATCAATTTTTGGCGCCGCTGCCGGGGAGCTTGTCTTTAGGCTAGAGTTTTTAGACTTTTATTTGTTTTTATTTTTTTTGTTCTTCTTTACGTTTTTTGGTTGTTGTCTTTTCCATACAGAATTTGGAATTCGGAGCGAAAGAAAATTATTCCAAAGCTTTTGGTGAATATTTAAAGACTTGGAGTAAAAGGCAAAGTGAAAGGAGCGAAAGAAGAAGATTTTTTTTATTTATTATAAAAAGAGGGGGAAAAAAAGTTTTTTTTTTTTTAGCTTGTATTAGGATTTCTCTATTTTTGTAATTTTATTTTTATTTTTGCACTTTACTTTTTTGACTTTGGACTTGAACATTCTTTTATTTTTAAACCCTACGGAAGGGTTGGGTTAAATATAAACTGCACAGGGAAGGACGACGATTACAATATCGTCTCGGCCCCTCGGGTTCGTACATGACATAGGAGTCGTGGACCGAGTCGACTTCAACGGTTCATCCCCCGTCTGGAACGGGAGGTAATAATTCTAAACACCCGCGAATCCCCTGTCAGCGGGTTTACTGGATGATTTCGTTTGCATATATGTTGAGGTTTTGAAAACGGTCGCTTTAATTTCCTAGTAAAGGGCAAGGACTGGCCATACAAGATAAGGGTTCGGATTTCATCACCGTTCTCTTCTTGCCCGCCTTAGGAGAACGATACCAAACGCGAACCTAAGCCTAAAATACTGACTAGAACGAGATCGATAGGGTAACGAGCTTAATAGGAAAGTCGTTCGAAAAATATTGGTTACTCTTTTGAGCATGCTTTGAAGTTCATGAGGGTTTCGAGAGTTGAATGCGTGATGCTATGCCGCAATAATGCGGTGAGGCCTTGGGTATCAAAGCTCCAGCAGCTTCCCTCGCCTCTATTCAACTTATTTAAACTCAGATTGATTCCAGAGGGGTTTTCTCAGATTGTAACGAATTCCTTTTCGAAAGAATAGAAGCTGGTCTAGAAACAATCTAAGTGGAGCCATCATGATTTTTGTTTGATAGAAAACAGTAGGTTTGTTGTGGTTGAGTCATCCTTGTTTGTGTTTGTGTAGAATTCCCTTGCAGTTAGGATGTCAAATTGGTATTATAATAGCCATCACAATGAATATGATTATCCAAATGAATAATATGGACATTACTCTAGTGTGAATAGTGGTTGGGAACGCCAATCTTTTGAAGGTTATGGGTCATACCATGGTGAGCCCAATTACTATCCACACGTGCATCAATCTTACGAGCAAGAAGATTATAATACTAGTTCTTCGTCTCTAGAGGATACAATCAAACTTTTAAAAAGTAGTCCTTTTTATGATCCTTCTGTTCCTACACCTTCTTTAGAAGATACCCTCAAGCGGATAGTTGCGAGACGAACGAAAGAATTGCTCGAGATAATATGAATTTCCAACATAGTGTTCCCGCCCACCCTTGAAAATGAGGATAACTACTATTCACCTAATCAAGATGATGAGGATCGAATTGGAGACACTAATTCTTTAGATGAGGTTCAACCATTTTCATATTATTATAATGATGATTATTATGAGGATAGTGTTGATGGAGAATTTGAAATGAGTAGGCATAGTGATCAGGAATTTGTTACTCCAAATGAGCTTAATAATGATAGTAATATTTCTGGTTCAAATCCAAATAATTTTAATAATTATTCACCTATTCAAAAGGATGAGGATTTGATTAGAGATATCCCCATTTTAGACGATGTAGTGTTTCCTTTTGATTGCGAAACCAATGATGGTTTAGAGGAACGAGTTTATTTTGAGTCTAGCGATTTAGAAACAATAAACTTAGAAAAAGAAAATGAACTCGTAGAGATGAGAGAGGATGTACCTGACTTAGAAGAATCAATTGACCATTTTCAGGAATCAGATGACCTTGAAATTAGGGAAGTTGTGACTAGTCTTTCTAGAGACGCTGAAAACTCTAAGTTTGGGGGTGATTATCATTCTCCATGTGCCTTAACTCTTAGAAAGGTCCCTAACTTGGGACTTGACATATGTGCCTCAACCATTTTAAAATATTATCTCCATACACTTTTTCCTGAACCTAGTTGTGTCCATAAAGAAGTTCAGTTGTTAGAAACCCATCCTCAGGTTGATGTGGTTAACCAAGGCTATGATACCACGATTGACTTTGTTTTCCCACCAAAAACCTTCCCTCCAATTGTGGGAACATATGAATTTCAGATGTGTCAGTTATTAAGTTTTGAGACTAAACCTAATTACTTTAGAAAATTAGGGTCGACACATTTGCTTAAGAATGACCACTACTGTGGTCAGCTGTATGAGTCAAGTCTGATTGACTTAGAGGATCCCCAGTTATTCAGGTTATTGTTATGTTCTTCTAAGTTCTTAATTGAGTATTTCCAGACTCTAGAACCTGATCTTCGGGATCCTTCCTTTGAGAAATCCAGTAGATGAAAGCTTTTAATCTTGACCCTTTTATAGTGCCTGAACCGGAACCACAACTAGATGTAGTTGTCTTAAACAAAAAAATAGATAAGGGTGTGTTGGATATCTTCCTGGTCTGTTGTAGTCTCCTCTTCTTGTGGGTAACACTTTTTGATCCAGATGACCCACAATTATTCCGGCTACTGCTTTATGATTCTTCGAGGTGACTAATCTCTTCCAATGTCTGGCTGAAGACTTTAAACTTAGCACTTCTTGGGAGGTAACCCAATATTCTTGCAACACGGTAATATCTTTCCTTACTCTTTTCTTCAAGTGGTAATAGTTTCTCCTTGTTCATGCTTGTAATTTCATCTTTAGAACATTGAGGACAATGTTAGATTTAAGTTTGGGGGTATGGGAGAAACTTTTTAGTTGCATTTTTGAAACTTCTAACGTCACAAGGTATCCGGTTAGCTAAGTTTACATACTTTTTCTCACCGAAAAGATAGAAATTGGAATGCTAGGGATAACAACCTATTGAGACATTAGAGAAAAAGACATTGAGATCCTTGAAATTCGTGGAGAGAACTTGTTCCTTTTAGAGGGTAACCGTGATGGACCTAACCATCCATGCTGGAAAGGCAAGTATGTCAGGAAATGCCAGAAAGACAAAGCAACCTCACAATGTAGTCTTAGTTACTGGATTACAACTCTCTCTCAGTAGAAACTTATCATCATCAACAAACGGAGCGAAATCAAAATCTTTGAAGAAAGTTGCAGACGTTTAAGGTTTAAAAGCAACAATAGAAAAGAATAATTCAAAAAAAAAAAAAAAAAGTTGAAGACTTAGTTACAAGAAGTTTTAAGAGCAAGAAAAATCAAACGATATAAGTTGTTGAAGTTCATAATACTAAGACATTACAAGTTGCGAAGATCCAAGTGTTAAATTCCTTCTGTGATGGCCATGTAAATTTTTGTTTTATTTCAACATGAAAAAAAAAAATGATGAATAAAAAAAAAAAAATGATGAAAAAATGAAAAAATATAAAATATAAAGTTTAAATTTAAATTTAAATTTTGTTCAATAAGGCCATAGGGAAGTAAAAGTTTTTATGTCAAGCAAGAAATCAAAGAGAAGAGTTAATTGTCAAGGTTCTATGAGGTTCGAGAGTTTATCATCAACAGTTGAAGACCGAAGAAGACGTTGTCTCTACTGAGCACTATGAGAGAGTCGAAGAAAGACACATTTGGTTGCTTTGTTAGTTCGCTTTCAATCTGGCACAAGATCTTTCTAGCACTGGTTTAACTCATCACACGTAATTAGTCCAGCTGTGTAGCAGATGTCCCTGTCATTTTTATCTCTCTCCTAATCTTATCTAGTCAGAATCACGGGACGATCTCTTACAATGTTTATCTAGCTGTGTAGCGGATATCTCTTTATCTAGCAGTGTTGCGGATGTGTCTCCCCTTTTCTTCAGTCAGCTTTAGAGTTGGCACCTTTAATTTCTCTGGCATTCTAGTCACTTGGAGATAGGTCGAGAATTTTTATGTCCTCGTAGCTCTTTGGATACTTGTGACCAATTAGAAGTAAAGGTTTTGTGGGTACACCTCTGGTAAACCCTCCGGAGATGACACTCCGCCACTAGGGCCACCTAACGGTTTAACGACTTGCTGCACGTGCTAAGTGTAGTCATTTTATTTCCTAGATTAGATTTGCTCGGGACTAGCAAATAATAAGTTTGGGGGTATTTGATAGACGCATTTATGTGTCTAATTTGTCTTCAATGTTTCGTATTGTTAGTACTCGTTTTTATCCTTATTATGGTGTTTTGTGTGTTTGTAGGTATTTTTTGGAAATAAAAATTGTAGGAAAATTCGGCTCGAAAAGTTGCTCGGAACACCCCCCCGGAGGACATTTGCTAAACGGACCCCGATTTTGGATAAGGGGCACCTCAGTTGGGCACCTGCTATTCGCACCCCCGCTTGGTTTAGTTAGGGGACACCATTTCTTCCTCGTTTGAAAAATTAATTTTGGCGGGAAATTCTTTCACCTCCGTAACTTAAATAAAACAGGGAAGAGGGAATTATTCACGGGATTTTCTATGGCTAGCACGTGTTTGACTCCTTCTACAAATGCTTGTACGTTCCCAACTGACATTTTTCGCATGATAGAGATAAACAGGGAAACAATATCGCTGCAGAATCGTAAAATATTCCCGAGATAATATTTGGAGTAATGAAAATATTTGAGCATTGAATCGAGAAGATACACGCCTGTGCTGTATAAATAGGCTGTTGGTGTCACAGGAGAGAGTTTGGGGTCGATAGAAGGTCCAAAGAAGCAGAAATCAAAAGTTGATGAAACTCTGCTGCTGATGATGATGAAGAACACCAAGAACATGAAGAACAGACCAGCAGGAACAGTCGTTTATCCACAGTGAAAAAGACTCACACTCTTGGGTCGTAGGTGTGAGTCGTAGTTGTACAACGACAACAACACTTCAGCTGTGTCGTTGTTTCAGACGCCGTCTGTGGGTCGCAGAGTTCAGTTTTATACCATTTTCTTGTCTTTCTCTTCATTGTAAATCACTTTTGAGCATCAATGAAATATTTTGAGAGGTTTTCGAACATGAATAGCTAAACCCCGACACTGGGTCAACGGAGGAAGACGAAATTCAACCTGGGTAAAATTATTTAATTCCTTTTATGACTTTTGCATTATTTTAAATTGATTTATGATTCGATAAAATTAGTTGTGATTCAATTAGATAGGTTATGCTTTGTATTAAGATAATCTATGCTTAGGGGATACAATTAATGTTTTGAGGATCTACTTTGGCAAAATAAGAGTCCGTGTTTTTATTTGTTGAGCGATAATTGTTAAAAGAATTAATTTTTGAACCTTTTGTTGTGAGTTTGGCGAATCTTGAGTCCCAAAGACATCTCTTCATCCTGAAAAATTTTGTATATATATTTCTATCTTATTTTAGTTTTATTAAGTCTAGAACTCTTTGCTTTCACAGGTCCAACGAACTCTTTACTACAACTATCATTGATAAATACCATCAAGAATCAACTAAACAGTCAGACTCAATCAATAGAAAATACTCAAGGAGTTATTATTTTAATCTCTCAATTTGATTTACTCAAGAAAATATAATTCGCGAGTCTTAATCAAAGAGAGATAACTTGGATGGTACCAAAAACCAATATCCAAGTGTCAATCAATTTAAATTAACAACCAATAAGGACGGATATTTTAATTGATTGAATAACGCATAACCTGTATTATTTAAATTATATAACGAAATATAATGCGGAAAAGAAATAACACATACACCAGAATTTTTTTAACGAGGAAACCACAAATGCAGAAAAACCCTGGGACCTAGTCTAGATTAATCATATATTGTATTAAGACGCTACAGACATTAGCCTACTCCAAATTAACTTCGGTCTGGACTGTAGTTGAACCCAAATCAATCTCACAATGATCCAAGGTACAGTTATGCTCCTACGCCTCTGATCCCAGCAGGATACTGCGCACTTGATTCCCTTAGTTGATCTCACCCACAACCAAGAGTTGCTACGACCCAAAGTCGAAGACTTTAATAAACAAATATGTCTCACACAGAAAAGTCTATAGGTAATATATAAATTCGTCTCCTACGAATAAACCTACAAGTTTTGTTCCGTCTTTTGATAAATCAAGGTGACCAGGAACTAATCAATAAAACCAGACATATATTCCCGAAGAACAGCTCAGTTTTAATTGATCACCTTACATTAAACTTAATCGACGCAGCGAAGAAGATTATTGAGGAATCACAAACGTTGAGACGAAGATGTTTGTGATTACTTTTATATATTCCCTATCGGAGATAGAAATCTCAGGCCAATTATTACAATTGTACTCGTTCGATAGAAACATCAAGATCAGATCACACAACTACAAGAAAAGTAGTATCGGTCCAGCTTCACAATCCCAATGAAGTCTTTAAGTCGTTAACCTGGTTTTAGAAGAAGAAAACCAAAGGTTAAAGGAGAATCGACTCTAGCTTAGCAAACTAGTATCACACAAAATGTGTCGGGATTAGGTTTCCCATTTAATAAAGTTCTCCCTTAGATAGTTTTCAAATCAGGGTTTGCAATCAATGTTAGCTTAGTAAAAAAGCATTCAATATTCACTGTTAGATGAAAACTTGATTAGATACAAGCTAATATTCCTCAACCGTTAGATCGAAAACTTATCTTGTCATACACACATGTACTTGACGATTTTGGGCTTGTGTAACCGTACCCAAACATTTACAATAGTTGGTTCGCACTAGTTAACCAAAATGGTTAGCCAAATGATAACTTCCATATCAACCATATTCTTCTTCATTATAACTAGTCCAAATGACTCAAATGAACTAGTTAGAGAGTTGTTCAATTGCTATGATATCTCATGTACTACAAGAGACACAATTGAATCAAAAACGATGTGATTCACTCGAATTGATTCATGAACTATAAAGCCACGGTTTGAAATAGCATTCCTTAGATTATTAAGATGAGTTCACGAACATCGTTTTTAGATATATCCTCTCAAGTTTGTGGATAGGGTTTGTGGACTCAAGTTAACCAGTTGGAGTTCACAAACTCCGGCAGAAATTCTCGGGTTCGAGAACTTCCGTCAGTTCGCGGATTAAGTTCACGGATTGAAACCGAGCTACAACTCTAGCAGAAATTCTCGGGTTCGATAGCTACGCACGTTCGCGGACTGCGTTCGCAGACTGGGTTGACTGCTCACGTTCCGGTTTCATTTGATCAACAAAGTTCGCAAACTTCGGCTCAAGTGCTAAGGACTTATACATATATGTGTTACCACAATAATGTTTATATCCCCCAGTGGTTATATAGTCTTAAACTCTCATTTCAAAATTTAAACATTCTCAGAGGACGTTATATAGTTTTTATTCACAAACTATTTTTCGTTAGAGAGATTTCCAAAATGATTGAAACTCAACATGACTTTCGTCACTAGGTAAAGATGAACTTGGCTAAAGAGAAAACTTTACCAACACATATTTCGAGAAATAGATAAGCAAGATATACTCGGCTCGAAATATCACAAGTGCATATTCTTAGTCTATATAGTAATATGACTTTTGTCTCAAGATAAGAGATAGAGTAGATAGACTTTTGAGTGATAGATAAGTTCAAGTCTCCACATACCTTTTAGTCCATGAAGATCCACTTGGTTCCTTGATTAGTCCTTCGTCTTATATGATGATTTCCATGGAGTTATTGAGATCAACTACACTTTCTATCCTATTCCGAGACCTTAGCTATAGTATACTAGAAATCAAGACTTTATAGTTTTTATCACTAAGATTTAAAAACATGCTTGAGATAGCAACACATGCGAGTTCGACCAAGCAATGATCTAACAATCTCCCCCTTTGTCTATTTTAGTGGAAAAACTATTAATATATATGGAATACAAAAAATATATAAATAAACTTTGTAGATCCTATTCCGCATGTCTAATCTTCAACAATACTCGAAATCTTCGTAACTTCCAAGTAGTCCAATGATCCCAAAGGTTGTAAGTTTAGCATCATCATTGTTGAAAATCCGTAGCTATAACAATGAGAAAAGAATCGGTTCTCAATCATTGTTATACAGTGTCATAGTATTATTACACGGTGTCAAAGTCCAATTGCATCACAACTTCAACAACAATACTATGGTGATACTTCACTCCCCCTTAGTCAATACTCCATCTCACATGGAAACAACTTCCCCTTACATAATGATCCGAAAACCATACGTATTTGTAGTGTGAACTACATATTAATTCTCCCCCTTTTTGTCAATAAAATTGTCAAAGGTACAAGAACGAGATCCTAATGAAATTTTCGTAAGAGACATTTCATGACCAAAGGTAAATTTGTATCATCTTATTTAGATGCAATCATAAATCCGAAGCTAAATGCATTCATCAAGGAGTCTATAAAGATACAAGATAACCCCTATAATATTCCACATCCGCACTCCCCACAAAGATTTGGCAATTAATCACAAGTTCAAAGAAAATCTCCCCCATAATATTTCATTCCCAAAGGAACAACAAGAGCGACCTTAATTTCAAAAGAAAATAAGGATTTATTTAGACTCAACAAATTACATACAAGTATGAATTTGGAATCCAACAAGAAATATTCAATCATATTAACCCAAGCGAACCAAGATTAATTTGACTAAATATGCTCAACTCAAGTAAACTTTCGGATACTTAATAACTCGATTAGATTATTCACAAGTAAACCAATGATTAATATAATTGGTGTACACAATTAAACTAATCACAAAAGTAATCAATTCAATCGTATAAGGATTTTCTCAACAAAAGAATACTTTCGGAGCAAATAACTAAATAACCAAACAAGATGATTAACTTAGTTCATTTGGGCTCAACATAAGAGATTATGGAACCCCGACTAAGATTATCATAAGATATGACAACCTTAACCGTACATGTACTCAACATAAGAAAACTTATGGAATACAAACTAAATAACCACACAAGTTGATTAATTTAGTTCCTAATGCTCAACATATAGCATCTCATGGAACAACCAACCATGCCGATAAGAAATCGACTTAGTCGTAACGTGCTTAACATAAGATACATAATGGAGCCTTCACGGTAAAACATAAAAAAACGGATCAATAAAGATATATACCCGTGGATAACACAAGGATTCATTCTATGTTTTATCACCATTTTCACAATAACACACAATAGACATAATCCTTGAATCACAAAAGATTTTAACCTATCTTACATCAATAGTTGATAATATAGGCTTAACTTTTGTGTTTGTCAAAAGTCTATTCATCCCTTTATCAATATTTGCATATCAATTCACGAATTAATTTAATTTTGACAAAATATGGGACAATCAAGTTCACGGACGTAAACACACATATCCCATCAAAATATTGCAATATATAAAACCATAAAGATTAATACTGCAACCATCATCTTCAAAACAAGTTTAGAATTTAAACTAATAAATCTAAAAACAAGAAGATTAAAACATTGGATATAGCTATGTATAATCACAATAATGGCTATTCCAACGGACTAGTTATTCTTCTAAATAAAAGATAAAAAATAGAAGATTTAATAGGTATAATAAAAAAACCAAGTTACTTGAAACCGATCATGATCTAAAGTTCACGTTCAACAGCTTCACTTATTTTGAGATCTTTAAGCTTGTGATTCATATAAACTACGTCTTCCGAGAAAATATCCTTGTTGAGAAGTTCTTTAATATGAGACTTCATGAGACCAAGGTCAGCAGTAACCTTTTCCAACTCACTTCTAATCACATCAAGATCATTCATTGTATCAACAAGTTGCAGTTTCACTTTCTCAAATTATTTAAGAAAGTCATGAACCACTTCAGCAGAGACCATATCCTCATTCTCAAAATCTTGATGTAAGTAGGCATAGTAGCATGAGGCATTCAGTACACTATCTTCCACAAGAGTTCTTTTTTTCCTTCCTTTTGTTTCAAAACCAAAACCTTTTTCAAGAAAACATTTTTCAAAATCACCACGAGAGGATGAAGAGGAGGACATTCTTTATAACCCAGAGAATAACCTAGAGTATGCGTACGTGAACTTATGTAACTCGTTAGGTCGGCTATTTAAAGGTTTTTAGGGTTTTTCAAACTTTTGATTCGATATGGTAACCCGTACACATTCGAATACACTACACCCTTCAAAGAAGACATCAAAGGCTTTTTCTACACAGGAATCTATGGCTCAAAAATTTCATGAAGAAGTAATTTAGAGCACATATGTAGAAAACACAAAAAATAGTTTACCAGGAAAAAACAAAAAAGGTTAAAAATACTTTTACATAATTTTGTTTGCTAGTACTAGTTTAGATATAAATTATAAGAAGATAGCTCAACTGTACGGAATGAAAATTTCCAAAGTACACTTGATTTTTACACATCTTGCTCAGCAGGTTTTTAACTTGTGATTAATTAGCACAAGCCTGAGCTCTGAGATCATTCAAGAAACCGTGTTTATGATCAAGTCTCTTTTTCCTCCTGAATTGTGAGAGGGATTCATTTTGATTTGAGAAATTATCATAAAACTTACTGTCATCAAAATAAGAGACATAGTTTAAGTTCTTACCAGAAGAGTCTTGGCTTGAGAAGGATGACAACCTGTCGAAAATTTCTTTGTAACCTTGAATCATCTTTATCAGGTTATTTCTCATATCATCAATTTTTATTCTTTCTCTGGGATTTTTTTCAAATCAATGGAAGCATTTTTTTTTTAGAGAAAACAACTTGGTTTTTTCTTAGACGATTCTTATCAAGACTTTTGTTCAGCTTCCTAGTATTTGAGGAACTCATTGAACTGATTTTCCTTGTAACATAAACAGGGTTCATATGAAAACCGATGGGTTTAGACATACGAATATCAGTTACACCTTTGAGTATTAAGTCTAAGGTGTGTTTAAGTTGAACAAAAGAATTTTTATTCAGCTTAGAGTTTCTCTTTAATTTGGCAGAACCTTTTGTTTCACAAAAGTAACATACTTTCTGATCACATGAGTGACTAGGCAGTTTAGTCTTGACATTATCGTCAGGAGATTTCTTCCTTCCATGTGATGTTGACTTTCCTTGATCATATGGTAAGCTAACATAACTTTGTTAATTGGAAGGGACTCCGTTTTTACTTCTGGAGCATATTCTATTGCATCAGGAGTAGTTGGTATATTAGACTGATTAGGACATCCTTGAATAGAGAGTTTATTCAAGCAACATTCTATTTCAAAATCATCCTTTATGAGGCTTGCTTTAAGAGTCATACGTGAAGAATGGTATTTAGTAATTTCATTGATTTTGCAGTCTCTAATAACACCAAGAAGCATTTTGACATGTTCCTTCAACCGATTAAGTTTATCAGCTTGCATTATAATAAGATTTAGAATCAACTTACTCTCTTCAGCTGTTTCCCATTCATTTAGAGGGATAGACTCTTTTGAAGGGCAATCTGAATGATGCATGTCAATATCTGTCTGTCTGATTTGAACACAAGGTTCGTCTATACTTGAGATTGTAGAGTATTTCTCTTTAATTGACTTTGACAAGACAGATTCTTTATTTCTGGTGATGCATTTATCAGGGATACTACTCTTTTCCATAGAGTCAGATCGCTACAAAGACAGACTTGTAAGGTCTTGAACGTGTTTTCCTGCTCTGATACCAATTGAAAAAGCGGGGTCTAACAACCTAACCCAATATTTCGATTAGCAATCTGTATGGACAACTCCGATTTGTTTTCTAGAGAATCAACTAGACAGTCAGACTCAATTAATATAAAATACTCAATGAGTTATTATCTCAATCTCTCAATTTGATTTACTCAAGCAAATATAATTCGTGAGTCTTAATCAAAGAGAGATTACTTGGATAGTGCCAAAAACTAATATCCAAGTGTCAATCAATTTAAATCAACAACCAATAACGTCGGATATTCTATTTGATTGAACAACGCACACCATGTATTATTTCAATTATATAAATAAATATAATGCGGAAAACAAATAACACAGACACCAGAATTTTGTTAACGAGGAAACCGCAAATGAAAAAAAAAACCCCGAGACCTAGACCAAATTAAACATACATTGTATTAAGCCGCTACAGACACTAGCCTACTCCAAATTAACCTCGGTGTGGACTATAGTTGAACCCAAATAAATCTCACAATTATCCAAGGCACAGTTGTGCTCCTACACATCTGATCCTAGTAGGATACTGTACACTAGATTCCCTTAGCTGATCTCACCCACAACCAAGAGTTTCTACGACCCAAATTCGAAGACTTTAATAAACAAATCCGTCCCACATAGAAAAGTCTACAGGTAATAGATAAATTCGTCTCCTAGGAATAAACCTACAAGTTTTGTTCCGTCTTTTGATAAATCAAGGTGAACAAGAACCAATCAATAAAACCAAACTTATATTCCCAAAGAACATCTCAGTTTTAATTGATCACCTCACAATAAACTTGATTGACGCAGCGAAGAAGATTATTGAGGAATCACAAACGATGAGACAAAGATGTTTGTGATTACTTTTATATCTTGCCTATCGGAGATAGAAATCTCAAGCCAATTATTACAATTGTATTCGTATGATAGAAACAACAAGATCAGATCACATAACTACAAGAAAAGTAGTATCGGTCTGGCTTCACAATCCCAATGAAGTCTTTAAGTCGTTAACTTGGTTTTAGAAGAAGAAAACCAAAGGTTAAAGGAGAATCGACTCTAGCTTAGCAAACTAGTATCACACAGAATATGTGGGGATTAGGTTTCCTAGTTGCTATAGTTCTCCCTTATATAGTCTTTAAATCAGGGTTTGCAATCAATGTTAGCTTAGTAACAAATCATTCAATATTCACCGTTAGATGAAAACCTAATTAGATACAAGCTAATAGTCCTCAATCGTTAGATCGAAAACTTAGCTTGTCATACACACATGTACTTGACGATTTTGGGTTTGTGTAACAATACCCAAATATATATAATAGTTGGTTTACACTAGTTAACCAAAATGGTTATCCAAATGATAACTTTCATATCAACCATATTCTTCTTCACCATAACTAGTCCAAATGACTCAAATGAACTAGTTAGACAGTTGTTCAATTGCTATGAGATCTCATGTACTACAAGAGATACAATTGAACCAAAAATAATGTGATTCACTCGAATTGATTCATGAACTATATAAAGCCACAGTTTGCAATAGCATTCCTTAGATTATTAAGATGAGTTCACGAACATAGTTTTCAGACATAACCTCTCAAGTTCGCGGACATGGTTCGCGGACTCAAGTTAACCGGTTGGAGTTCATAAACTCCAGTAGTAATTCTCGGGTTTGATAACTTCCGTCAGTTTACAAACTGAGTTCGCGGATTGAAACCGAGCTACAACTCCAGCAGAATTTCTCGGGTTCGAGAACTACGCACGTTTGCGGACTGGGTTGACTTCTCATGTTACGGTTTCACTTGATCAACAAAGTTCACAAACTTCGGTTCGAGTGCTAAGGACTTATACATATAAGTGTTACCACAAAAATATTTATATCCCCAATGGTTATATAGTCTTAAACTCGCATTTCAATCATTGAAACATTCTCAGAGGGCGTTATATAGTTGTTATTCACAAACTATTTTTCGTCAGAGCGATTTCCAAAATGATTCAAACTTAACATGACTTTCTTCACCAGTTAAAGATGAACTTGGCTAAAGTGGAAGATTTACCAACACATATTTCGAGATATAGATAAGCGAGATATAATAGGCTCGAAATATCACATGTGCATATTCTTAGTCTATATAGTAATACGACTTTTGTCTCAAGATAGGAGATAGAGTAAATAGACTTTTGAGTGATAAATAAGTTCAAGTCTCCACATACATTTTAGCCGATGAAGATCCACTGGTTCCTTGAGTATTCCTTCGTCTTGTACGATGATTTCCAAGGAGTTCTTGAGCTCAACTACACTTTCTATCCTAGTCCGAGACCTTAGCTATAGTAGATTAGAAATCAAGACTTTATAGTTTTGATCACTAAGATTGACAAACATGCTTGAGATAGAAATACATGCGAGTTCGACCGAGCAATACTCTAACATAGTATTATTACACAGCCAATACAAGTGTCATTCAATTTAAATCAACAATAAATAAGGTCGGATATTCTAATTGATTGAATAACGCACGACCTGTATTATTTCAATTATATAAAATATAATGCGGAAAATAAATAACACAGACACTAGAAATTTTGTTAACGAGGAAACCATAAATGCAGAAAAACCCCGGGACCTAGTCTAGATTAAACAAACACTGTATTAAGCCACTACAGACACTAGCCTACTCCAAATTAACTTCGATATGGATTATAGTTGAACCCCAACCAATCTCACACTGATCCAAGGTACAGTTATGCTCCTACGCCTATGATCCTAGCAGGATGATGCACACTTGATTCCCTTAGTTGGTCTCACCCACAACCAAGAGTTGCTACGACCCAAAATTGCAGGCTTGAAAATAAACAAATTTGTATCACACAGAAAAGTCTACAAGATAAATAAATTTGTCTCCCACGAATATACCTATGAGTTTTGTTCCGTATTTTGATAAATCAAGGTGAAACGGAACCAATTGATAAAACCAGACTTATATTCCCGAAGAACAGCTCAGTTATATCAATCACCTCATAATAAACTTAATCGACGCAGCGAAGAAGATTATTGTAGAATCACAAACGATGAGACGAAGAAGTTTGTGATTACTTTTATATCTTGCCTATCGGAGATAGAAATCTCAAGCCAATTATTACAATTGTACTAGTATGATAGAAACAGCAAGATCAGATTACACAACTACAAGAAAAGTATTATTAGTCTAGCTTTACAATCCCAATGAATTCTTTAAGTCGTTAACCTAGTTTTAGAAGAAGAAAACCAAAGTAGTATCGACTCTATCTTAGAATAACTTGTATCACACAGAATGTGTGGGGAATAGGTTTCCCAGTTGACAGAGTTCTCCCATATATAGTATTCAAATCAAGGTTTGCAATCAATGTTGGCTTAGTAACAAAGCATTCAATATTCACCGTTAGATGAAAACCTGATTAAATTCAAGCTAATATTTATCAACCGTTAGATCGAAAACTTATCTTGTCATACACACATGTGCTAGACAAATTTAGGTTCGTGTAACTGTTCCCAAATGTGTACATTAGTTGGTTCAATACTAGTTAACCAAATGGTTTACCAAATGATAACTTTCATATAAACCATATTCTTCTTCACCATAACTAGTCCAAATGAACTAGTTAGAGAGTTGTTCAGTTGCTTAGATCTTTGTTTACTACACTAGACATAATTGAAGCAAAAACGATGTGATTCACTCGAATCTATTCATGAACTATAAAGCCACGGATTAGCAATAGCATTCCTTAGTTTATTAAGATAAGTTCACGAACATAGTTTTTATACATAACCTACTCAAGTTCGCGGACTTTAGTTCCCGGAAGGAGTTCACAAACTCCAACAGAAATTTTTGGGTTCGAGACTATGCCAGTTCATGGACTGAGCTTGTATGCTGAGTTCGCGGACTGAGCTCACTCACTACTTCGGTTTCACTTGATAAACAAATTTCGCAAACTTCGGTTCAAGCAATAAGGACTTATACATATATGTGTTACCACAACAAGGCTTATATACTCCAATGGTTATATGGTTGTAGTTGTAGGAAAACCTACACTACACCCTTCACAAGAATTCACAATTATCAACACATATTTGAAGATTAAGAACAACACTTTATTATATGATTCTCAGAAATATTACAAGAAATGGAAGAAAACAAGAATATAATCGCTCTCTTAATTTTTCTCTCTCCTCAAAACTTTCTTAGCACTCTCCAAAATGGATCTCTCCTCCTGAATCTATTGGTTCTCTTTATATAGGGTAGTTACATAGTGGATGACAACTAAGTTGTCCTTTAATTTTGGATCTGACTCGCGATATTATCGCAGCAGCTATAATGCAAAATCTCGCAGGTGTTGTAATCCTCGCAGGATCATCATGCTTTCTTCGTGTTTCTGCCATCGTCATCTATTAAGTCACTCTTTTAAGTTATCTTGTGATACTCACAAAGTGTTGTTGAAGAACTTGAAGAAGTATTCGTAGACGTACTCGCAGAAGTATTGTTAATTTTATAGAAGTAATGTCATGGCGATATTCTGATCCTACATCTTGCCTCTTCTCATGTATTCTTTGCGAATGAGAGAAAGTCATGAGAAACTGCCGCAACTGTTCAGTTTTTCATATTCTTCTGTTTTGACATGATTCTGAATTTTTGCCAGATTTATTACACGTACCTTCTCTTCAACTCACTTCTTGACACGTCTTTTTCAACCGATGCTTTTTAACCGTGCACGTCTTTTCTTCACATTAAATGCACTTGTTTCCTAGAGAAATTTTACTCCCTATATATATATATACATATATATATATCTCCTTCACTCTCCTCTTTTATTCTTTTTACTTTCTCTTTCTTTCTCTCTGCAAGTTTTACTGTTCATCCGTAACTTCCGCATCTGCTGCTTTTGTAATCTTTCTTTCCTTCTTTTGATCGTCTAAGATCCACTTCATTCCCATACTTTCGAAAATATGGCTCCATCTGGTCGTAGTAATCAGACTGCTTTTGAACATCAACAGAAACTTCAAAATCTAGGTTTCAGGTTATCTACCATTCCCAACCATCTTCCCAGATCTGAACTCTCTATCAACTTATTTTCTGATCATCCATCTACTCGCGAGAAAATCATAGTCTCGCTAGGTCAGCTTGAAGTTGTTCTTCCCATTCCACTTTATGATCCTGAACTTCCTTTATTTTATGAAATACTTTCTCATGCGAAGTTCTAGCGGGCTATATATCAGTTGAGTTGGGATGTTATTCGTTTACTATTGGAGTTTGCTACTCGCGGCGCTGGTAAGGATTCACTTTATCCTCCTAAAGCGAAGAATCCTAAATTCAAAGACGTTCCAATTATTCCTGAGAACTATACTGTAGAGAATTCTTCGCAAATTATGAAGTAATCCCTATGAAGAAGGATAGAATTTGTTGGGGTGTCCGGTTGCAGAAGAAGGATGACATTATTGAGGATAAGGTTCTTATACAAGACATTGACTGGCATCCGGGCAACAATTCATCCCCTCGCTACTCTAAAGACGACAAATGGTATATTTTCCCGCTATTTTTAGAGGGCCCATACATCTGTGGTTCTCATGGTTTACCTTCGAATCTCGCAGGGTACCAAGCATGGGTGTTTAATTGGCCCGAGAACATACACATGTATATTTCCAAATTGTCGATATTATTTTTCTCATATTTTGATATGTATTATCGCTGACTATTCTAATTTTATCAGATTGAATGGCTGAAAATTAGCTACCAAAAGTTTGGGAAGCCCAACACTTTTTTGGCTCTTAAATCTCTCACAGATGAAGTAAGAAATATTATTTTGCGATTCTTAACAATATATTGTTGCCTCCATTTTTTTTTTATCTTTATCTGTGTTTTGAAGGTCATTGAAGAAAGAGAACCCGTTAGGGCTGCGATAACTAAGGGAAAAGGCAAAGGTGAAGGTGCTCCTCGCAAGGAGAAATTTGATGTTCCTTGTGTGGAAAAATCTACCTCCCCTTGCAAGGAAAAGTCCACTGCTCCTTCTTCAAATAAAAGTAAAGTCCAAACTCCCCCACCTTCTACTTCTCAATCTAGCGAGAGTTCGAGTGAAGGTACATATGATGATGATAATGATGGTGATGCTGACATTTCTTCTGCGAGGGAATCTTCTCAACCTGAGTCTTCTATGGCTCAGTTATCCAGCATATTTGGTAGTACTCATGGTATTTCCAATGACTATGGAAATGATGTTGTTAATGAGATGTGTCAAGCTCTCGTAAAGGTCTGCGATGCATCTCTGTTGGTCAATAATGATTCTCTCCAAGGAATATCAAGATCAATGACTCCCAGTCTTTTGAACTCACTCAACATTCTGGTATATTTTCATTTCTTTTACTTTTTCCACGTATTTTGGATTTCTGATTATGTTTGTCTTAACAAATTTTGCTTTTCTTCGTAGGCTGGAAGAGCTTCTTTTGTTGTTGCCTCATACTTGGAAAGAAGACATATTCTTCAGGAAAAGAAGAGTGCTCATTTTCGCGAGAAAGATGAGGAATTAAAGTCCGGATCTTTTGATCTTCGAGAAAATAATGAAAAATTGGAAGATAAGGTTGCTGAGCTTTGTGAGAAGAACAAGCAATTGGAAATTGAAGCTTCAATTAGCAAACGCAAAATATCTGATCTTGAGAAAGTTAATCAGAAACTTCTTAGTATAAATTTTCCCCTTTCTTCCCTTAATTCTTTTATCTTATTATTTTAGCTTATATGAATAACCATTTTTGCAGATATTTACGATCTTACTGACGAGGACACCCTCCTTCATTCCTTTCCTGAATATATAGATGAAGATACTCTTCTTGATCGTCTTAACAATTTTTTAAATAATTATTCAGACGATAAGATTAACTCTCTTTCCCTAGATGACCTTAGATACCAACTTCATCTCTTAAAAATTGACTACAGATCCTCCTTGAGTACAGCTAAAAAATCTAGAGTTCGTTCCCTTGAATCCAAAGAGACTATTAATAGTTTAAGAGACAAAAATAGTGAACTCTCACCTGATAAAGACTATATTTCCCTTCAAGGTGCTGAAACCTTATTGAAATTCCAGAATGCTCTTCTTGAGGTCAAAATTGAAAGGGATGCACTTAAACGTAGAAACATTGAACTCTGCGAGAGAGAAAAACAAATACGCTCCCATGTTCTTATACATGATGATGTTGAATTTTCTTGGGCTGCGAAAGTTCTTGATAATGCCATAAATAACCTAGGTGTAGATGTTAGTCTTCATGCTGATCAGGAAGATTTGATTAGGGATATGATTTCTGAACGAGAAGGTTGTTAATTATTCCTTCTCATTAATCTTTTGTCTTTTATAGTTTTCTGATAAATTTTTGATTCGTTGTTGTATATTCGCAGGAGTCGAGAAGAGATACTCTGAAAGAATTGAAGAACTTGAAACTGACAAGGGAGAACTCGCAAAGACTCTTGCTTCTCGAAATGAAAAATATTCAAGATTGAAAAATCAGTTAAAGATCATTGTTGCGAATTTTAGTAATATTCTTATTGGCGTTCGCAATGACTCCGTCAAGAAGGTCTATGATGATCGTAAGATTTCTCACTCTTTGTATCTTTTCCTCACGGAAGAAGTTCCAACAAATACTCCAGACCTTGTTATCTCTGATAGTGAATCCGAAGAATCTGGCGAAGATGAAGGTGATGCTGAAGATGAAGTAGGAAAAAAACCTGGCGAGGATAATGGTGGATCTAGCTAGTTTTGTTTTCCCTTTTAATTTCTTTGTGATACTTGTACAATTCTTCCTTTTTCTTTGTAATATATTTCTGTGAATTTCTCCAGCTTCTATCGTTCTTTGGTGTATAGATGTCTTCTACTTCTATCTGCGTACATTAGAAAACAACTCTTTTTTGCACTGTGGTTAATCAATATGACTATTCATTTTTAATTATCTGCGCAAATTTGTCATATAATGATGGATAACAATTTGTCATTTTGTTCATTCCCATACTTGCCTCTATTATTCATCTGCAATATGAAAAATTGAGTAGATTAATTTCTGAATAAGATCTGTATGAAAATATGGCCATAATCTCGTAGTCGTTCTGTGTTCTCTGATGTGGTCTTATTTTTCCTTCCTAGTTAAAGGTCTTATTTTGCCACATTTTGTTTTGGCGATAAAATCGCAGGACATCCTTACATTCGCATGTAAAAACCAATTGGTCTTGTCTTATCTCTGTTTTGTCAATTTATTGCGACAATATGACAGGATTGCGATGAAATCGCAGGACGTTTTTACACTTTCATGTAGAAACCCATTGATCTCATCTTAACTTTTTTTCATGGCTTGTTTCCTCTGTATAATGTTTTTCATGTGACAATATGACAGGCCTAGATGTTCTTTCCAACATGAATCCCCATGACATTTCCGTCTTAAGACACTTATCAGCTCCCTAATGGAGGGTGCCGCCCTTATCTTCCCCCTGATTGCCCCTTCAAATAGGTTACATCGGCCATACAAGACTAGCTCCTCCCATCCGGTTTTTCCAACAACCAGTTCTTTTCACAACCTCTTATCCCTTTTCCTATATGGATTATGGTTACGAGAATGCACCCTAAGTGGGGATTTCTTCATACCGAGTGCATCATAGTCAAGACTTGCCAAGAATGGCCAGGGTAGTTTCGTACGCCCGGGAACTCTTGGCTCAACCGTGTACCTCGGTGCCTTGATCATACTTTCCATTCCTTAGGAGAGACCCTCAATCATCCAACTTTTAATATATATATATATATATATATATAGTTGGAAATCCAAGGTATCTCCCCTGGATGGGTTTTAAATAACCTCAATCTCCATGACTCAGGTTCCAGCAGCGGTATAACCTTATCCCTGAGCCATGTAAAGAGATACCCCCTAATATCACGTACTTTAGGACTTACATTTGCCTCTTGCAAAATTTTATCCGCGAACTAGGGTGTACGCCATAAAGGTTCGTCCTATTCTTATGTTTCTCTTGTGAATATCGTAATTTCTTATTCTTTTGCATTTAAACTCTTATATGATCTTTCAATGTCATATTTTTCATTCAGTAAAAAGTACATTTTTTGAAAGCAAAGAAAATTTTCTTCAGCAAATCATCCATATGTTTCTTAAAATTTTCAAACTTGAATTTTTACCTTTTCTACTTACTATTTTATGCTTCTGATTTTTTGTTGCATTTTGCTACCTTTTCTTCATTTACAAGACGCTCGCCATCATTTGTTTTCAATGCACACTAATATTGCAGAATTCCATCTTCTCGCCGCTCTATCGCATCCACCATTAATTTCTCACTCCTTTGCCTCTGCTTTATGTTATGCTTCCAATTTCTGTTTCTCGCAGATATTTCCTCGCAAGATTCTACATCAATCTCATAACACTTATTCCCTTCCATCCAATCTCCCTTGATAACTCCAACACCACTGGGATGTGGAAATTTAATGCACTTGTGATACGTTGACGCGACACCTAGAATCCCATGCTTCCAAGGTTGGCCAATTAAGGCGTTATATGGCCATTCTATGTCAACAACACAAAATTGAACTTTAGAGGATAGCCCCTTTAATGGAATCTGCATGGTAATTTCCCCTTTGGGATTGTTGGCGGTACCATTGAAACCATATATTTTATAGGTTGATGGTATCATATCCTTATCTTTTCCTCCCATTATTTTGAAAGTGTGATAAAACAATATATCCACTGAGCTTCCAGTGTCAATTAAAACTCTATTAATGGCCCAAGAATCTTCAGCTTCCTCATCCTCATTTTCTTCTTCATTCTCCTCTTCTTTTTGTTTTGGATTTATTTCTAATCTTACCACTAGTGGATTGTCATGCATTTCTCCAGGCTCAGGTACTTCTTGCGCACTGAAAGAAATAGTTTGCTTTTGCCACCCCTCTAGTGGCGAGGCTCTCGCCATATTCATTACCTCTATTCCATCCGCATCTCTTGCGAAAACTCTGCTTAATATATTGTCATGGAAATCCTCTATTGTTTTGTGCGAATGTATGATGGAATTACAGAACATATTCTTTTCTTTGGCTCCAACTTCTATCACAAATGTTTCTGCTCCTTTTGCGGTATTCACTCTGCGAATATCTGGTGCTGGTGGTAACTGCTGAGATTGCGGATGTCCTATTAGAAAATGATTTAGCTTTCCCTGATCAATCATCCTCAAAATTATTCTTTTTACATTCATGCAATCATTTATTGAGTGGCCGTGAAAATGATGGTAAGGACAAAATTCTTGATTTCGGTTATTTGGATGTGGCTCTTTCCCCATATTCCAGGGTGATGGTATATTTTCCATCAAAATGATAGCCTCCCAAATTTTATTTATACTAGCATTTAGAGGTGGCATATTAATTTCTTCCTATATTATCTTCTGACTTCCTTTCCCCCTATAATAATTTTTTCTCTGACCACCATAAGTCTCTTGCGGTTGATCGAGTCTCTGAATTTTATTATTCCCACTACGATTATAATAATTTTTTTCTCTTTCAAACTCTTCTTTATCTCGACTTCCCATGGCTACTAACTTCTGCTGACTATCAGTCATCACTTTCTCCTAATGTTGTTGCGAGGTGCTCACCACAGTATTAATCATATTAGGGAGTAAGCTTTCATTTGCTGCTACTAAAATGGTATTTGCAACTGGGTACGATTCCATCTCATTTTGCTTCTCCTCCAAAGAAATGTATTCTTCTTGTAGTTCTCGCAGCTCAGTCATTGTAATTGTATTTTTAACTCTAAAAACATGAATATAGCAGGTTGGTTGCGAACATAGAATTGATGAAAGACAAAATGAGATATCTCTCATCCACTCTACCAGCCATCTCGCTGCACATTATCTTCCATCTTAATGTCAAATGCTTCAAACTCTCGCCAGCCCTCTGTTTTAACCCAAACACATCTTCAATTCCATGTCGCGAAGAATTGTTACTTATGTATGCCCACAAGAACGTAGCATGTAAATGAATGAAAGAATTTATGGTGTTATTTGGTAAACCTTCAAACCACTTTAGCGCCTTGCTAGTTAAAATGGATGTGAAATATTTGCATAATACAGTGTCATGGTTTTCCCACTGTAGCATACATCTAACATAGGCTTTGATATGTTGAACAACACATGTAGTTCCATCAAAAATACTAGTTAACGCTGGTAAATTGCATTTTGGGGGTATTCCTCCCAATTGTACTGCTTGAGTAAATGGAGTTTTCGCAGCTTCCTCAATGGCCTCATCAAGTTGCCTTCTACCTCCCTCTATTCTACTGTTTAACATTACTCTCATTTTTGCCAACTATCTTAATATTTGTTCGTTCACATCTGAATTTTGCTCCATTGGCCTTTTCAGTGCAGCTTCCCTTCTTTTGTGCTCATATCTTTCTTTCCTTACGAGATTTTGTGCTTCTTCTTCAGCATCTTCATTCTGCCTTCTCCCGCGATTTTCTTCTTCACCTTCTTCTCAAATTCGCAGCTGATTATACCTTCCATTTTCTCCTCTGGATTTTTCGTCATTTCTCATCATTTCTCTTCGATGTCTTTATATTCTCCTTTGTATTCTATCATATTCCTCATTGATATTATCATTATTACGATTTCTTGCACGTCTTCTTTCTCGATTGTCATGATTATTCTGACGTATTGCTTCTTGAAACTCTTGTTCTTCCACTTCTACTCTTATTCTTTCTCTCTCACGATCCAGATGAGCTTGTTCAGAATAATTTATTTCAATTTCGTCCTCTATTATTCTTTGGTTTCTTTGGATTTCTCGCTCATGTAATATTCTCCTTCCTTCTTCTTGATTTTTTCACCATCTTGATTATTTCCACCCTTTTGATTTTTATTATCACGTCTACCATCCAAAATTTCACGGCATGGAACATAACGATCAATTGTTATTTCTTCTCCTCCATAATGTTGTTGTTTATTTGGATTCTGCATTTCCTCCATAAGAAACTTCTATATCCGAGGTGGAAACAACAAAATTCAAAGACTTGATCAACCGCAGGAAACCTATGAAGAACAAAGACAAAATTATTATAGAGGATCAGGAGGTAATAAGATAATATGGGAAGAGATCAAGATGCCACCTCTGAATGCTAGTGTGGAAAAAATTTGGGAATCTACAATCTTGATGGAGAACAGACCAGCACCCTGTAACATGGGAAAAGAACCACTTCCAAACCATCGAAGTCAAGAATTTTTCTATTACCTTCATTTTCATGGACATTCAACAAATGATTGCAGGAACATAAAGATAATCATTCTTAGAATGATATATCAAGGAAAATTAAATCATTTTCTGATAGGGCACCCACAATCTCAACTCTTACCACCGCCGCCAGAAATTCACAGAGTAAATACAACAAAGGGAGGAGAAACATTTGTAATAGAAGTTGGATCGAAGGCAAAAAATTTGTTTTAAACAAAGAAAGAACAGAAAGAACTACCAAGAAGGAGAATTGGAAATATAATATCAAACAAAGACAAAGAAGTGAGAAATTGATGATGCAATTGAATAGAAAGAAGAGGAAATGTTGGGAAGTCAATGCTTGCTGAAAATGAAAAGTGGCGAAAATGTCGCAGAAGGAAAGACTGTAGCGAAAAGCAACAAAAGTACATAGGCAGAAAGCATTAAAGGTAAAAAACTTAAACTGTGAAATGAAAGAAATATTGAGAAAAGAAAAAGAGATGTATGATTGATTTGTTGCGAAAAATTTCAAAAATATATTTCACTTAATGATAAAAATGAGATTGAGAAATTACAACAGAGCTGAAATGCAAAAGAAAAAATAGAATAATCCTTAGAATGGGACGAACCTTTATGACGTACACCCTAGTTCGCGAATAAAATTTCGCAAGAGGCAAATGTAAGACCTAAAGTGCGTCATATAAGGGGTATATATTGCATGGCTCAAGGATAAGGTTATACCACTGCTGGAACTTGAGTCATGGAGATTTGAGGTCAATGAATCCCATCCAGGAGAGGCACCTTGGATTCTCAACTTGAGCATATGACTTAAGTTGGGCGACTAAGGTAATAAGGACTTTCCTAAGGAGTGAATAGTATAATCAAGGCGCCAAGGAACACGGTTGAGCCAAGAGTTACTGGGGTATATGAAACTACCCTGGCCATTCTTGGCAAGTCTTGACTATGATGCACTCGGCCCGAATAAAACCCCACTTAGGGTGTAGTCTCGTAACCATAAGCAATATAGGCAAAAGGGATAAGAGGATGCAAAAATAACTGGTTTTTGTTAGGAATGGATGGGAGGAGATAACCTTGTATGGCAGAAGTATGTCTCCTTGAAAGGGAAACCAGGGGAAAGATAAGGGAGGCACCCTCCATTAGGGAGATGGTAAGTGTCTTAAGACGTAAATGTCATGAGGCTTTTTACTCACGGGAGTATTAAGGCTTGTCATATTTGTGAAACAATCCTGAAGAGGCAATAATACAAAAGAGAAGATAAGACGAGATCAATGGGTCATTGCATCCAAGTGTAAAGACGTCATGCGATTTCGTCACAAGACGACAATATCATGGGGCTTTAATTTCGCAAGAAAATCTACGCCTGTCATATTATCGCAACAAAAATGACAAAAGAACAAAAAGATAAGGCAAGATCAATGGGTTTCTGCATGAAAGTGCAGAGACGTCCTGCGATTTTGTCGCAATGACAAGAGGTGGAAAAATAAGACCTTTACTTAGGAAGGAAAAATAAGACCATAGAGAATAAGAATGAATGAAATTTTGAAAAGAGAAAAGCCAAGAAATATCTCGCAAAATACAAGATTGCGAGATTATGCAGGAAAGACTGCGATATTGATACATAAAAGTTAAATTTCTTAATCTCTCATTTGGATACAAATAACAGAGGCAAGTATTGGAATGCATGAAATGATAAAATGAAATAAAATGTTTTTGTCTCCATATGATAGATTTACGCATAAAGTAAAAAATTAATTATATATTGATTAATCATATTGCGAGAAAGAATTATTTTTCTAACATACGCAGGAGGAAACAAAATAAATAGAATTTGCATTGAAAATTGAAGAAGTTCGCAAGGATTGATTACAAGAATAGAAGATTAAAGAACAAATGTATAGATTTTACAAAAAGAGAAGGAAGGATGAAAATTTTATTTCTTGCTTAATTCTTCATTATCTTCATCAGAGCTTTCTTCATCAGATTCGTCTTCTTCATATTCACTAGCCTCACTATCGAGATAACCATACTAGGAATATTCTTTGGAATTTCATCTGAGAGGCAAGGGTATGCAGACTGAGGAATGTTGTTGTCATCGCAAAACATTTTAATAATCTCATTGTGGAAAAGAACAACATCATTCTTGAAATTCGCAATAGTGATATTTAGTTTGTTCTTCAGTCTAGAATATTTCTCATTGCGAGAAGAAAGATCCTTTACGAGCTTCGCTTTCTCATTCTCAAGCTCTTATATTCTCTTGCGATATCTTTCTTCAGCTTCTGCGAAAATATAACAATAAATTAACAACTTGATGGTAGTTTATAAAAAACAAACAATTAAATAAGGAAGAACAGTTAACAACCTTCTCTGTTAGAAATCATATCTCTAATCAAGGTCGTTTGCTCAGCTTGAAGACTAACATTTACAACTAAATTATTTCTGGCGTTATCTAGAACTTTCGCAGCCCAAGAGAATTCATCGTCACTATGTATTAGAATACATGAGAAAATTTGACTATCTCTTTCACTAAGTATAGCGTTTTTGCGAATAGCTTCATCCCGTTCAATTTGAATTTCAAGAAGAGTTTCATGAAACTTCGCTAAAGTTTGAGTACCTTGGAGCAATACGATCTTTTTTATCTATGAGATTACTATTCTTGGATCTTAAACTATTGATTTCCTCTTTGGAATTATGAAAGAAATGTTTAAATTTATTGGCTAAACCCAAGTTGGATCTATGTTCAATTTTTAGGAGGCAAAGTTTGGATCTGAGTTCATCTATAGAAATGGATTTAATTTTGTCATTACAAAAACTATTCAAAGAATTATTAAGATGATCAAGAAGGGCGTCATCATCCATATGATGGGGAAATGAGTGAAGAAGAATAGCTTCATCAGAAAGACCATAAATATCTGCGAAATGGTAAATCGTATAAGAAAAGATAATGAGAAAACAAAATGAATAAAAGGAAGAAAAATTTCTATACCATAGAGTTGCTTATTGGCATCTTGAAGACTAGAGATTTTATTATTTTGAACGGAAGTCTCATATTCCAATTGTTTGCTCTTTTCACGAAGGCCAACAGCTTCAGCCTCCAATTTTTCATTCTTCTTGCGAAGATCAATATTTTTCTTTTCAAGAGATGCACGTCTTTTTTCTAAATCTGAGGCAACAACGAAAGAAGATTTTTCAGTCTGCGAAAGAGAATAAAATTCATCAAGTTATAAAATACAATGTTGCATCATAATTACGAGGAAACAAGTAAATGAAGACATAGCATAATGCCAACTAAATTCAAAAAACTGGGAGTCACTGATCTGGATACTCCAAGAAGAGAGTGATCACCATCCAATAAAGTGTCATCACAGATATTCGCAAGAGATTTACATGTGTTGGCAAGATGATCATCTTCAATCCCTTTCATGGAATCAGAGAAAATACTAGACAGCTGCGCCATAGAAGATTCAGGTGGAGAATCTTCTTTGGCAAAATAAGCATCAATATCATCATTATCATCATCGTCAACGCCAAATCTTTCACTAGATTGAAGATTTGAAGGAGAGGGAGATTGGACTTTCCGTTTCTTTGAGGGAGGGGCAACAAATTTCTTGTTGTGGAGAGCACCTTTACCTTTACCCTTAATCTTCGCAGCTTTGGCGGGCTCTTCAACAACTACAACATCAATCTTCGCACATGAATGAAGATAATAAAAAGAGGCAACAATATTGTTAAAAATAAAAAAAGTAAGTATTTATTACTTCATCCGTGATTGAGCGAAGTGCTTCTAGAATGCTTGCCTTGCCAGTTATTTTGTAGATTCTTCTTAATTTGTTGATCTGAAAAATTCGCAAGATTAATAATCATAGAGAAAAACGAAAACAATAAACTGAACGAGAGAAACATACCTCTTTCTCTTTCTCAGGCCATCTAAATACCCAAGGTTGGTAAGTAACAAGATTCGCAGGAAGCACGTTTGAACCAGAAATATAAGGACCCCTCAGAATCAGTGGAAAGACACACTATTTTTCATCTTTAGATTGGCTAGGAGTGAAATTCTTGCCAGAATTCCAATCAATGTCATGCATGAGTCTTTTATCATCATCGATGTTATCTTTCCTCTTCAAACGAATACCCCATCGACTTTTATCATTCTTCATAGTTGTTAATTTATAATTATCAAAGAAACTCTCTGCAGTGTATTTTTCGGCGAGAATTTCTAATTACTTAAATTCAGGATCCCTAAAATCTTTTGAATAAAGAGACCCTTTGTCAACTCCGCGATAAGTAAATTCAAGCATCGGGTTAATGAAATCTCCACTTAACTGGTATATTGCTCGCGAGAATTTCGCATGGGAAAGTGTTTCATAAAATAAGGGAATTTCAGGGTCAATCATATGAATAGGAATTCCAGCGAGAATCTGACCAAGAAAAACTATGATTTCTTTATCATCACAGTGATAATCAGAAAGAAACTTAGCAGAAAGAATGGAGTTAGCACTTTGATTAGGGATGATGGATAGTGTAAAACCTCTCTCTTGGAATTCCTTCTAAACTCCTTCAAAAACTTTTGAATATTTATGGCCACTTGGAGGCATATCTGAGTATGGGAATGAAATAATGAAGAGCGAAAGACAAAGAATAATGGGAATTTGCAGTAGCAGAAGTGGAATTTGTGGAGGAACAGTAAAATTGCAGAGAAATTGAGAGAAAGGTAAAAAGAAAAGTTGAAAAGAATATGAGGAATATATATAGAGGGGAGAATCCTTGAGATAAAAAACACATTTAATGCAAAGATTAGACATGAACGGATAAAAAGTAGCGGTTAAAAAAGACGTGTCAAGAAATGGATGGAAGGAAAGAAACGTGTAATAAATTCTACGTAAAGTACAGAATTGTGTCAGTACATAAATACTTGGAAAGATAAACAGCTGCGGAATTTTGAAATACAATTTCTCATGACATTCTCCCCTTCGCAGAGAAGACATGAGAAGAGGCAAGATATATGATCATAATCTCTCAACAACGACACATCATCGAAATCATTACCAACAACATTGTGAAGGCGTCGTAGAATGGTTTCAAAAGTGACGTAGCAGACAACGACAACGTAAACACAAGAAAGGTGTGAAGATCTAGCGATATTTAGGACGTTTAAGAAATTGTACATTTGTAAGCTTTCAAAATACCATAAGCCAGATCCTAAAATAAAGGACAGATTAGCTGTCATCCACTATGTAATTCCCTTTATAAAGAGCCTAACATGCTTAAGGAAAGGGAGATCTTTTTCGAGTGTTGAGCAAGTCATTAGGAAATAGAAAGTCCAGAGAAGTTGTTAATTTCTTAGTTTCATTTCTTTCCTTTCTTGTAAAATTGGTGAGATTAATCAATAAAGATTGTGATTGTTCATCTTAAAATGACTTGATTGTATGAATTATTGTGAGATGTATATTGTGGGATTTCCTACAACTAAAAGAGAAATTTTCAAAGTAACTGGAATGTAACATGAATTTCATCACTAGGTAAAGATGAACTTGGCTAAAGCGAAAGATTAACCAACACATATTTCGAGAAATAGATAGGCGAGGTAAACTCGACTCGAAATACCAAATGTGTATAATCTAAGTCTATATAGCAAAATGAATTTTGTCTCAAGATAAGATATAAATAGACTTTTCAGTGATAGATAAGTTCAAGTATCCACATATCTTTTATTCTATAAAGATCCACCAGTTCCTTGAGTAGTCCTTCGTCTTGTATGATGATTTCCATGGAGTTCTTGAGCTCAACTACAGTTTCTATCCTAGTCAGAGACCTTAGCTATAGTAGACTAAAAATCAAGACTTATAGTTTTGATCACTAACATTGACAAACATGCTTGAGATAAAAATGCATGCTAGTTCGACCGAGCAATGCTCTAATAGGTATCAAAGACCATTGTTCAAGTGTCAATCAATATAATCAAAAACCAAAGTTTGGATTCATAATTGATTGAACATACGCACAACATGTGATATTTCAATTATATACACAAATATAATTAGGAAAACAAAAAACCCAGACACCAGAAGTTTTGTTAACGAGGAAACCGAAATTTCATAAAAATCCCGGGACCTAGTCCATATTTGAACACCCCACTATATTAAGCCGCTGCAGACACTAGCCTACTCTAAGTTAACTTCGGACTGGAATGTAGTTGAGCCGTAACCAATATCACACTGATCATGGTACATTTGCGCTCCTTACATATTTGAATCCCAGCAGGAATCTAAGCACTTGATTTCCTTAGCTAATCTAACCCACAACTAAGTATTGCTACGACCCAAAGTCAAAGACTTTATAAACCAATCTGTCTCACACATAAAAGTCTATTAAATAGATAAATTTGTCTCCCACAAATAAATCTACGAGTTTTTTTTCCGTCTTTTGATAAATCAAGGTTAACATGAACCAATTGATATACCAGACTTATATTCCCGAAGAACAACCTAGAAATATCAATCACATCATAATAATCTTAATTGTATGGTATTGAAACAAGATATTTTGGAATCACAAACGATGAGACAAAAATGTTTGTGACTAATTTTTATCTTGCCTATCGGATATTAAATCTTGATCCAATCTTAGAGAAGATATTACTCAATCACGATAGAAAATAGCAAGATCAGAACATGCAACTACAAAAAAAAAAGTTGGGTCTCACTTTACAATCCCAATGAAGTCTTTAAGTCGTTAACCTACAGGGTTTTGGAAAACCTAAGGTTAAAGGAGAATCGACTCTAGTCACAACTAGTATCACATATGAGGTGTGGGATTAGTTTACCAGTTGCTAGAGTTCTCCTTTATATAGTCTTTAAATCAGGGTTTGGAATCAATGTTACCTTGGTAACAAAGCATTCAATATTCACCATTAGATGAAAACCTGATTAGACTCTAGCTAATATTTTTCAATCGTTAGATCGAACTTAGCTTGTTACACACAAATGAAAAGTGACTTCATTTAGATATGAGAAACCGTACCTAAATGTGTGCAATTTTGTTGGCTCAATCATAGTTAACCGAAGTTATCCATATGAACACTTTCATACCACCCATGTCCATCTTAACCATAACTAGTTCAAATGACTCAAATGAAAATAGTTATAGAGTTGTTCAATTATTTATATTCTCACAGAAGTATACAAGACACAATTGAAGCAAAATTGATTTTGACTCAATCGAATCAATTAACAAACATTATATCCATGGTTTGTAAAATATTTCATTCCTTAATATATAAATGTATTAGTTCATGAATAAACCGATTTTAGAACATAACCCACTCAAGTATGCAAACAGGTACGCATACCTTAGTTTGCCGGACTGAGTTTGGATTTGCCAGTATGCGAACTGGTATGCATTCCACAAACTCAGTAAAGTCCCAGAACTTGATCTTCACGCCATTACATGTACCGGTATGCGTAGTGAGTTCCCAGACCTTGACTAAATCAAACAGTACGCATATGGGTATGCATACCATGGTTCCCAGACTTGGATTACACATATGCAAGTACACATACTGTGCTTATATCCAATTGTTATAAACTCTTATTTCAACCATTGAAATATTCTCGGAAGACGAAAATAGTTGTCTCATACAAAATATTATCTTTAAAGCAATTTTCAAATGATAGAATAATCAATTCGAAACATTCCAAGTCTACATCAAATGACTGTCTCACACAAATCATGTAAGATGTTACCAGGCGATTTTCACATGATCATCTTTTGACTTTTGTCAAGAATATAAGATGAACTTGGTTAAAGCAAAACCTTAATAACACATATTTTGAGAAATATGTAAGCGAGTTAAACTCAGATCGGAATATCAAATGTGTATAATCGAAGTCTATATAGCTATACGACTTTTGTCTCATATAGTAGATATAATAGACTTTTGAGTGATAGATGAGTTCAAGTCTCCACATACCTTTTGTTGATGAAGTTCCACAAGCTCCCCTTAGTAGTTCTTCGTCTTCAATCGATGAACGCCATGAAGTCTAATGTACAACTACACTTTTTATCCTAATTCGAGACTTACCTATAAGTAGACTAGAAATCAACATGTAGATAGGGCAAAACGATTTGATGGTTTTTATGGAATTGAGGAGACGACAGTACGAAGGAGACTCCTTGAACCGAGTAAAATGTTCAACCTCACACAGATGCACTGCAAGAAGGGAGTGCTTTTAATTTGAGAGATCAATCTGTAGTACTCCGTCCTAAACTAAGACAATGGCCGTTCAAGAGTAAATTCGGTCATAAGAGAGGATGGGTTGATTTGTAGGAGGGAAACTAATAAATGTGTGAGATCAATGGTGATCGAAGATTGTAGATGTGTATTCTGAAAATAGGATAAATTCTAAATGATTGAATTTTCTCTGTTGAGAGTTGGATTCTTAATCTCGTGTTGTCTGTTTGACGTGAGATTGTCCTTGTTTCAATCATGATTCAGAGACTTATTTATATCGTTAGAATTGTAAACACCATGATCCCATGAAGTGTGATAGTTGATGAAATCAAAGAGTGGATAAATGGAAATCGTATTAAAACCAGTTGCTAAACTTACGGAGACTTGGTTAATTTTCCATCCACTACTTTTTTAACTCCTCCAACTGATTGCACGACTTTCTCACATTCTCATCATGTATATGAACACACATGCCGTAGACTGCCAGACCAAAACCCTAGTTAATATCCACCCATGTAACACGATTGATGTCTCGTGTGATTGTGGAGTCTGCAAGGCAGACGTGTATTTATTTAGTCAGTTGCTGACTTCATGGGACGATGATTCCTTGTATTGTTGAGTCGAACATATTTTGAGAATGTTCTGAGACTCGCGATTGAGTTGGAGATATAATGTATGAATAAAAATAATTAATGTGAGCAAGTATTGCTCGTTTAATGATTTGTTGAATATTGATAGTTGAACCAATATTCCTTGGTTTGAGCAAATGTTGCTCATCTGAGCAAATATTGCTCGTTTGATGAATTATTAGTAGCATGACCAAATAAAATATTAAATCAGAATACTGGAAATTTAACTGAGTATGATAAATAAAATGTTGATCATGACATCAACATAAAATTATTAGGGTTTGAACCTGGAATTATGAACCTTGGACTCAAAACCCTAATTTGATCAATTGATGGTTTATTGAGAATTAACCACGGAGTGAAGAAGGGACCGGATACATGGGATTCTGAGTCAACCATGTAGTGCCAGATGCTCATGTGATCAAGTATCCAGTCTCTTGAAGACAAGTTGGTTTGTTGATGAAATGATGATTAAATGCTGGTTTAATCATTTATTAAAATAATGCTCGTCTGAACCTAAGGTGATAAAACCTGATTAATTATGAGGAGATGAGGGACCAACCAAGGGTTCATGAAACCGTCCCTGGGTGTTCACGGGATCGAATGACGATCGTTTCCGGAAGTTCCAGGTTGTTTGGAAGAGTTTTGGACCTAATACGAGCAATTGTGCAAATTAGGTCAAATTGTGAAAATACATGGGACTGGATTCTTGCAAGCCAGAGAGCCAACCTTGGTCAGTCAAGGTAACATTCTCACATCACCAAATTGCTCGTATCTCAGTTATGAGAGTTTTGATATTTTCTGGTGTGCATTTGAGCAATCATTTGATAAAATATGAAGAAATTAGGGATTTTTGCTGACACCGTCAAAAACCTTCATGAGATGAAGGAAAATAATAAAAATGAGGGAATCATGAAGTTTGGGACTGGATATGATCAAAGCATGGACGTCCGTCCAAGGATCCCTCTCCCACGGTGTTTTCCCTAATTTTTATAATATTTTCATGATTTATGGAAATATGATAAAACCAAGGATTTTGTTGAAACCAAGGAGTTTTGTTGAAACCAAGGAGATTCTATGAGATGAGGAAAACAAAAAAAATAATAATAATAAAATAAGGGAGTGTGGGATCGGCTTGGGCATGGTTGTCCAGCTAGGGCCCGGTCCCATGCGTTTTCCCTAATTTTATGTATTTTTTTCATGATCTAAAGGAATTTTCATAATTTGAAAGAAAAAACATCATGAAATCAAGGAATTTCATGGGATCAAGGAAGCATAAAATATAATAATAATAATAATAATAATAAAAGGGAGCGTGGGACCAACTGGGGCATGGTCGGCCGGCTAGGGGCCGATCCCACTGGTTTCCCTAATTTTATATTATTTATCATGGGATTAAAGAAATATCATGAAATTAAGGAGTTTTCATGAAATTAGGGAAATAATAATAAAATATTGAGGAAACGTGAGGTGTGGGACCGGCCATGACTAGGGCCTAGCCGGACGGCTAATAGACATGGTCCCATGACACCTTTCCAAATTTTATATTATTTTCTTGACGCGAAGGAAACACCATGAAACGGAGGAGTTTCCTTAAAACGAAGGACATTTGTTCAAATGAAGGGATTTTCATGAGATCAAAGAAAATAGATAAAAATATGATAAAATATAAAATTGAGCGTGCGACTGGCCATGGTGTGACTGGACGGCCGATGGGTCCAGTTTCTCAGCACCTTGGTGAATATTTTATTTTTATTATTTTCTTTCCTATTTGCATAGGTTCATCGTCTCGTCGTATTTTAAAATACTTATTTGTTCATTCAGGTGTTTGTCAATGCATTATTTGTCGAATACATCTACACCATTTTGGTCGGGGCTTACTCGAAGGTACTTAAGATGCCCGTGTGTTGAATATTTATTACTAACCCATGGATTTCTGCTGGGAAGAACCATAAATTGAAGTAATGAAATATTATGAAAAATATTGAATATTTTACAGAGGTTCAGTTAATGAATCTTTTTATTTCCAGAATAATTAATTGATGGCTCTATACTAGTATGATCGTCTATGAGCATTAATTATTAAGGAATTACATGATATGAGCTTGTTGAAGCGTCATATTTCTTTTATATAGTCGGGGAAAACATCGCCATGAAGGCGTTATTGCTCTATACTAGCAGGCAAGCTGTCTAGGAACCGTCTAATCTTTCGATTCTATATAAAAGTAATTACTAAAAGTGGAAATATAATAAATACCCTCCATTTTTTTGACCTTGCATAAATACCCCCGAGGCGTAAAAAATAAGTTTTTTGGAGTCAACTTGATAAAGTTTCTTTCACTTTTTGGAGGCAACTTGTGCTAGTTGCGTTCACTTCTGGAAGCAACTTGTGCTAGTTGCGTTCACTTCTAAAAGCAACTTGTGCTAGTTGCTTCCACTTTTCAGAAGGTAGGGGTATTTTTAAAAATTAAATAAGGGTATGTTTTTAGGAGCGAATTTTGAGGGGTATTTAAATAATGTTCCCTTACTGAAATTGCTCAGTATTCATAAGATATGTTGTTGCCTCATCTGATAGACTACACATCTACATGTACTTTGAGAGACAGTATTTTCAGTCAGAGATTCTCATGGCATGAGATTTCATGCTTTCAATAAGATACATGAGCCTCAATACTCGTCTGATTGCTGGATCAGGAGCACATATAATTATGGGTTTACGATTTTAGCCTTTGTTGAAAATCCACCATCTACATTAAGTCCCCTGCTTATTGAGGGATAGTTATGTTCCTCAGTCAGCACTAAATGGTGATTTTCCGGTCACAAACAATATAAGTAATTGAACTTAGTCATAAGATAAGATATTACCGGATTTTCGATAGTACGAGCAAACCACGACTTGAATGAAGATTGCAGTGGTATGATAGAGCGTCGTTTAATGAGCATAAATTGGTGTTGAACCGCTGATTTTGATGACGGGACCTTGGTCGTTTAGGATTCGCGGGCCGGGCCCAATAAGGAAACCCTTAGAAAATTAGGTTTTGGAAATAAAATTTGATATAAAAGGAATTAATCCATTTTTTTTTTAATTTCCCACGACCAGAATCTTCATCACCTCTCCATCACCCTCACTCCATCAGCAGGAAGAGGGGAAAAAAATAATTTGTCGGGGCGCCACCATCCGCCGTCACCGTCCAATCACAATCCGGACATATTCCGGCCGTCACCGACCAGGTAAGCGTGTTTTTTTTTACAAAGTTTGTTGAGTTCATGAGTTGTTGATGCTTTGATCATATTGAAATTATATACATGTGCATATATGAGTGGGAGTTTTGTAGAAAAACCTTGTTTTTAGAAAACGTATGTTCGTTTGATCGTTAGTTTCGAAAACTAATAATAATCCCTGATTTAGAAGAGATTTTTATTTATATATGAAGATTTAGGTCCAGTGATAAAACTAAGTTTATGAGCTATCATGTGAACCAAAGTTTAATCATGAAAAGATGAATTTTCACAAAACCGAAATAAACCCTCGATTTAAAAAATGACGACACTAAACCATTTTTAGGGATTCGCAACGGAATCTGGACGTTGCTGACTGGGGTTGTAACGTCAGATTGACGTTGCAAAACACGACGTTGCATTTTTTCGCAACGGCATAAGCTCTGTTGCGACTCTCGACCAGCAACGGGGATTCGCAACGTCAAGTGACATTGCAACGCTATTTATTCGCAACCAAGGTCTGCCATTGCTAAGATGTTTCGAATTCCAGGAATACCCCTACCCGGAACTAAAATGTTATTGGTTCTGGTTCTAATTTAGCAACAAATAGAAGACGTTGCAAATATTTTGCAACCTAAAAAAAAGGTCAAGTCTTCATTGACCTGTTCAAAATCCATTTCCCCCATATTTCCCCCCTGCAGTTACCCAGTTTCCACATTCATCATTTCTACAGATATACATACATTCATTCATTCATTCCACAAATATCAAATTATGAAAAATGGATTCTTCAATTGATACAAATGTATTCTAAGTGTCACAACAAACTAGTGTACACATTAGAAACATACTTGGTTCCTAAGTTCAGTTCATGGAAAATTACGAAATTCCTAAGTTCTTCTAATTTAAATCACTATAAGGAGATACTACATAAACTTACAAAACTTGCAGTTCTCCTACATAAACTTTCAAATCCAGTATGCTTCAACTGTGTTGTTATTTTATCTTCAAACTTCAAACTGCATAAAGTTATAAAGATTGAGTCAAAAACTAATAACGAAATAATCGGCTATATAAGAAAATCAAAAGAACCCAAATACTTCGCACTAACACGTAGCTCATGCAAGAGATTGATAGTATCAAACTACCCTCAAATTTACATCTGCACTCATCGTGGAAACGGCTACTAGTTTATCTCCACAAAAAAAAAAAACCACCTCCTTGGTTTCTCTTCATTACATGGCAAAACTACAATGCTACAAAAAGAACCCTAATACATCTTACAGGAAAGTTAGCGGGTATACATTTTGAGGAGAAACTAAAACTAAGGGTGTATATAAGGAAAAGAAAAGGTAGGCATGAAAGGAAAGTATATAGTACTTTCCCCATGATACTTAGATTACAATTTTTCATCAAACTAAACTGGTTTTTCCTAAACCATGATCTTACAAACAAAGGGAGTTCGCAAACATATACCTCGGCGTAGGATCTCACTGCTAGCACCGAACTTTGCCTCCAGATCCACCTCTCCCACAGCTTTAGCAGCATCTTTCAACTGATGCACAAAATTTGATGAATCCACCAGTAATGTGATAAAGGCAATATATTGATAGGTGAGATGTTAAAAATAGGGATTCATTTCTCAAATTATTTGGTGTAGCAGGTTTTAAGAATTACCTGATTTAAAAACTCATCAAGTCTTCTTGCAAGCCGAATGATACTTCCCTCAAAGATATCAGTCATTTCTATAACCTCAGCAAAAGTTGCACCCTGGAAGCCAGTATCAAGGTGAATCAAAAGTTGCAAGCCAGAAAATTAAAAGAGTTGCATAAACTATTAACTAAAATATGAATTTTGTATCTAAAAGATATCAAAGTGTTTTAAGCCTCATTCACTTAAATAGATAATCAACAAACAATTATACCAAAACTTAACAGACCTCTGCGATTCTTCGCGCACTGTCTTGGAGTTGCTATATGGCTTCCCAAGTTCGGTTCTTAAATGTATTTGTGCATTTGAACAATCTCCTGGAACAAAACAGCTCACAAGAGCTGCAACTTTATGGTGATCAAGATCATTAAATGTACCTAATCATGTTTGTTCAGTATGGATTAGTATACATAAGTGAAGTACTCCTTATGGAAGTTGATCCAGTGACTATTACAAAAGTGAGAATACAGAATAATGAATTCACCATTGAACATCAATTCAGTAATAATAAGTTCATCTCTTGTGTCTATCAGATAAGCAGCCCGTCCCTTCAACTGCACAACACCATCAGCATCAATATGGCCAAGCTTTTTTAAGACCCGAGATCGGTTTTTCAGCTCGTCGCGGAATTTTTGAAGCTACAAGCAATTCAACAATTAAACTTCAAAACCATACAAATCTAAGGAAATGTAGCCAGGAGCCAGTAACAAATTCGACTAACAATATGCATTTTGTCAGTCATCTTTCTCACAACAAACAAGTGTTATATTAAGTTCCTGATTAGAATGTTATCGGACTAAGTACTAAAAGATAAAAATATTTGAGAACACCTAAGGGTGCACACGGTACGGTTCAGCTCGGTTCTTGCCGAGGCCGAGTACCTGTACCTCCCTAGCCTCGGTTCCAAATTTTTGGACCGGTACATGTACCTTGTACCTCGGTTCCGGTACCATTCGGTACACGGTCGGTACTGTGCATGCAGTTCGGGTACAGTCGGTTCTCAAAATTACAAGAAATCTAGCCAAATTCTCGAGCTTCAGGTAGCCTGTCGTTCAGTAAATCTTCCCCAATTTGAATAAGCTTTCCCAATCCGAACTCTTTCATTCCATCTAAATCCTGAAAATTCAAAACAGGAGTCCAATCAGATGCATAATAATTTATTAAAACATTTTGATTTGTACCAACTTTGAACGAGTACCCACATACCAACATTCAGCAATCTCATTAGAGATCGAGATAGAAAAGTCTACGGAGCCAGAAACAAAGTGGGGCTTAGATCTTCATTGCTTTCACCATTACCAGCATAACTTTATCTAGTACTGGAACCAAGATAGATGAATGAAACAAAGAAAATCTCCTAACATCGTTTAATGACTCACAAACCTTCGTCCAATCTTTCGAATCTAATCCATCCATCAGACCCTAATTAAAACATTCAACACATTAGATTAACACCAAGAATTAAAAAAAATCAACTAAAAATAAAAATCTGTACAGAGAGATTTAGATGGTTACATTGATTTTAGATTCCGGCTCTGAAATGGGGCTTAGATCTTCGGAAGAAATGTAATCGATTATGGGTTCTGAAAATACGAGAATGTGGAGCTTGGTTTTCATTATTAACAATGATACCAGAAGTGGGTTTTTTAGATACAGGGAGAACTGAAAAATCAATCAACTATTGAGTTCGCTTCTTCTCCTTCTCAGACAGAGAGGATACGGAAAAAAAAATTAAAAAAAAATGAGAAGAGATAAGAAAGAAACCTTATAATGTTCGCTTATATACCCCCTCTAATCTAACGGCTAATACAGACCTCATATCCCAAAATCTAACGGCTCTAATTATTCGGGACTTTCGGTCCGGTACGGCACGGTACTTGTACTGGACCGTGTACCTGTACCCCCAGCCCTCGGTTCCTAATTTTTGGGACCGGTACCTGTACCTGGTACCTCGGTTCGGTCCAAAACCAGGTACGGTTCCACCGGTTCCAGTTCGGTCCGTCGGTCCGGCTCGGTTCCTGTGCACCCTTAAGAACACCTATTGAAATGCATAAGAAAAGAAACTTTTCGATACAATGTGCATTCAAGATGCAAATGTACCTGGGAGTTGCGCATCTTTGATTTGAGTTGTTGAATCTCATGATTCACCTATGCTTTCCAAAAGGACATTAAGTGATTGTATGGGAAGCAAAGCTCACCTACTTAAGAATACGAGATGCATCAGATTCTGCCATCCTGGTTGCATTTCTCTTCACCATAGCTTTTTGTGAACTTGTACAGTGCTTTGGCTATCACATCTGTTTGGCTGCCTTCGGCTTATATAACCCTGATGCTCTGTATCATTTGGGCTAAAGACATTGAGATAGGAATGTTTTCGCGCCCAATTAGTCCCTGCACAATTTTAATTGGACAACATTTTCTCAAGTTACAATGATGATAACAAAATAACACACATATATTTGGAATGCAACCAATAGATCAATCACTTCAATAATATAGGCACATATAACAACAACAACAACAAAAACAACAACAAAAACAACAGCAACAACAACAACAACAACAACAAAAAATTCGATATCATCTTCTTGAGATAATGGAATAATATGCCCAGATATAAAAAGCACCAATAAAACAAAAATGAGATAATGGAGGAATATGCCACAAGGAAACACTCAAAATGGGCAAATAACAGAGATATGACACCCTCCATGAATGACGAAATTTTGATGAGGTTTACAACTATCGATGAATCGAATAATATCATTTCCCAGTTATGCATCTATGATTTACATGCTGAAACTCAAACTCATAATACAACTAAGAAAGGGAAATGACCGCAAATTTTTAAAAACAATAGTATGCTAAGTAATGCAATAGCTCATAACCCTGCAGCCAAATTAACAATATAAAGTCAGTACAGCCATACAAGGACAAATGCAAACAATGATCTAGAAATACCCTGTCCAACCAACCTGTTTGAATAACAAAGATGAGCATGAGCATCCATTATGTTCCACCTATTCAAATAATAGCCATACAACTCAATCTTATCATGGGACTTGATAAAAGAACTAAAACAAAGAAAGTACAAATTACAAGAAGTTCCAATTAACATTAACATATCCATAAGAAGTTCCACTATGAAATTACCCTCCCTGGTGAAAAGAATCACCCTCAAATCACCACCACCAATCAAAATTAAATGATTTCAATCATCACCAAAACCTTCACAGTTACAATCAACACCTGCATTATTAACAAAATAATGAAGTTATAATTTCGAACATAAAGAATTTTGATAAATTGAAATCAACTGAACCAATTAACAAAACAAATCATTAAAGGGTTTCTTTAAAAATTGTACCTGAAATTTGAATTTTCTTATAATTCGTTTGACCTAATTTTACTTGAGATAGGTTAATCACCATTGAGATCGACTTGAACGATTTCAAAATTGATCGAATTGAAGAAAAAAAAGGATAGTATTTTTCGGTAGACTTAAGATATGAACAAGACTGGATGATAAAAACAAAGTAAAAGAATTAGATTCAATAAATTCGCAACTGATTACCAAAACCCATGTTTTATTTTGATGATATTTACGAGAAAAGAAAAGAAAAACTTACTTTTGATTGTTAAGAAGATGAAACCCGAAATTCAAACACGAGATCTGAAGTAACCTTTACAAAGAACCTTCAAATACATGAGATCGATCTTCTTCTGCTTTAACATGAAAATTTGAGAGAAAAAGAGAACGATATCTGTAGAAGTATGTTGTTCTCTATATTTTTTTTTCATGATGAAAAGAGAACTAGTATCACTGGAAGAAGAAGAAGAAGTAGCATCAACGGCTGCAGAGTCTGAGAGAGAGAATATTAGATAGAAAGAGGCAAGTTATCTTAGAATCTAGGATTTAAAGGAAAGATCTTTGAAGGGTGAAAACAAAAATTAGTTCAGCTGACCAATGTTTGACTTGGGCGGAATAATATAGCATAGTGTTCTCGACCACGCACGTGGTTCACACGCTTGAACCCAACACAGTTGCGATTCGCAACCTTGTGTGTGAGGTTGAAATATTAGCAACGACAGTCCTCCGTTGCGAAAAAATATCAGTTGCCATTAGAAACCAAAAATTTCGCAACCGCATTAGTGCCGTTGCAAACCTGGGTTGTGAAACTCTTAAAATGGTGTAGTGCGATGATACGAAGAAAGAGTTTTTTTTTTATTTATGAACTTGTGTCCAGTGATAAAATTTTGTTTATGAGCTTTCATGTAAATCAAAACTTTATCTTATAATGTGTGAGTTTTCACAAAATTGGAATAAACCTTCGTTTCGAAGATGTATGACGATACGAAGGAAAAAGATTTTTTGTAAATCCACGAGATTTTTTGAAACCATGGGATATCCCATGAATTTTATTAAGTGAGCTTTGCTCACGTAAAAAAAAAATATTTACGTGAGTTAATCACATTCTTTCTTTCTTATATACATGTATGCAAATACATATTATTTTCCTAAAAATCAAAACTTGAGTTTTGTGTAATATTACTTAGAAGTAAACAATTATTAATGATGAAATAATGTTTTAGTTTTCATGATTCTATGGTGAATGTTCACGCAGTAGAAATATTCATGATTTTATGAAAATATGAGTTTTGCACGTCTTTTGTAGGTTCGAAAAAACGAGCAAGTTTTGAAGTATTGACTTTTATGTTGCATTCACTACTTTTAGTGGAATTGTAAAAAAGGTAAGAGTTAAGAGTTACCATTTTTTTCCAATGGATCCATTTGCATGTTGGTAATTTTTTGTGTTTCTGATTCCAGAAAATGTCTGACAATAGCGATTACAATTATTGGTATTCCACTTCTTCTTCTAGCTCTTCCGGTGAGGATTCCAAAGCTCCTGTAGTGAAATCAAAAGCTAGGGTTACTCAATATGAGGGAGCGAAGTCTAGCGTACCCTTGAATGAGCGGAGGGTCACTTTTAATGAACTTAGGAAAAGAAAAGCTGAGGACGATGAAAAAAGGCTCGTCAGCGTGAAAGGATCGAATCCGGCGTAGAATACAAAGGGCTGAGGAGAGACCTCAATTCTTGGACGGGGTGCATTCTGACTCTGATGCTGATACTTCTGAAGAAGAAATTACATGGGAGTTACTAGAACGCAGGATTAAGCTTGATCGATATGAAAGAGAGTTCTGGAGGACCATGAAGCAAATTGAAGCCGAAGCTGAAGCGGAAGAGGACTCAGACTCAAATGATGATCTTGATGCTCATCCAAACTCCATCGACGCTGAGTCTAACGAAGAGGAAGATAGTGATGACAACTCTGATGACCCGGATAGCGAGAAGGACAGTGATGACGAATCTGATAATTCGGATGAGTCTGGCGAGTATCTTTATTTCCATCTTCTTTTCTTTTTTAAACATTTGAATGTTCCTTAGGCTTCGTTGTAGACATTTCTTCAATGATTTGACTGGTTTTGCTTCATAGTTAAGGTTTTCTTCTGAATAAACACTTTGCTAATGTTCATTCCTTCTGATCGAATGAAATGGACCAATGTCCATGCGCTTGAAACCATCATGATTGCCTTAGACCTGCCTTGGTGATTTCCATTTGCGAAAATACTAAGATAAGTTGTGTGAGAAAACAAACGTCACACGCAAATCCGTGTAGTTTTTTGACTGTGCGCATCTTCTGTTAGTCTCGTCAGTCCCCAGTTATTTTTCTCCGTATCTTCAGTATCGATCTTGTTTGAATCTTAGGGTTTTAGTAAAACCCATAAATGAATTCACTATCCGTAGAAGATATGTATCCACCATATCTTGTATACATTCTCATGATTTAGGGTTTAACATTTGCGTAAATATTTCTTCTCCTCTTGAGTAATTTTCATTATGTAGAGGAAATTTTGATTTTCGTACCTTTTTGGCGCTATGTCCAGCAGTAATATTTCTTCTCGAAATGAACCTCAGTCGGAACATGAAGTAGAAGCGTCAGTCTCAATAAGTTGTGTATTTTCCTTCGCCTCTATTTGATCAGAGTTATTGATCATAGTAAAATAATTTGTTGCAAGATAACCAGAAGGATCCATCTTCTTCTCATAATTCGAGACCCAAGCGAACTGTTAGAGCCCCTTCTCGATATAGATCGACTCATGCTGAAGCTGGCACATCTGTGAGTAATTCTATTATTTTGTGAGTGGAGTATTACTCAATGGTTTTATCCAGTCTTCATATGAAACTAAAATTTCTTCACTGCAGCTTAATGTGCACGTTGTTGTTGATGCCAGAAAGAGGAGGAATGGAAAGTCTTCGGTCAAAGATAACGATGACAAGAACTCTACCGTGGAAACTGGAGTTAAAATTCACTATCCAACAGCTGATCTTCCCTTTGAGACTCCCATGATCAACAACTTCCCGGGTAATGAGATGGTTGGCGGCTTCGTCGTTCCCAAATGTCATGCGTCTTTGTGTACTAAGATATGGAGACGATACGGTCGCATTGCAACTACTGAGGTGTGGGAAGAATTTTTTTCCAACCCTCCTGACTACAGTCGCTGGGGTTTTGCCAATTATTGAAGAGATGATAGAGACGAATTTGCAATATATTAAAAACCATGAACTTCACGGATGGAATGACATGATATCAAATTGTGAGACCCTACGGTTTAATTTGAGTTGGCTTCGCCGTCGTCTTGAAATGATCAAGATTGACAGGGCAGCATCTGCTGCTGAAGCATTTTCTACCACAACTGCTTTTTTGGAGGAGGAGAAGGCACTTGCCTTGGAGTCGGCAATAGTTGAGAAAGTTGTCCAAGATTTGAAAGTGAAGACCATGAACTTTCAAAAGAATCTTGACATGGTTGTTTATAAGAATTACTCTCTGCTGGATTGTTTGCTCTAAGTGAGCATTTATGATTGTTATTTTTGAATGAGTTTAATCTTTCTTGGGTAGAATAATTGATCATGTCATGAGGATTTTTTTTTGTTCATTTATGAAGTATTTGATGAAAAAATGAGCATTTTGCACGCTCTTTGGAGGAATATAAATTACATTTTGAAAATGCATGAAATGATGAAATGGTGAAAAGGTAATTGTTTTCTATGGATCAGGCGTAATATTCTTTGAGCCATTTACCATTGATTATGTTTCCTTTCACTCCTCCATCAACCTTTAAGATTTTGTAATACCCGCTGGATACTGCCTTGATAACTACATATGGTCCTTCCCATTTCTAAGAGAACTTGTGAGAAGACATGTCTTGTTGAATGTGTTTTGCTGTCTTTAACACGAGATCCCCTACTGGAAATGTTCGAGGTCTTACCATTTTGTTGTAGGCCCTGGAGATTCTTTTTTTGTAGGTTTCTACATATTTCTACACCTTATCCCGCTTTGAATCGAGCGTGTCCAGTTCAGTAATTCTTGAGTTGGACATTTCGGCCTCATCCTATTGTATTCTAATGGATGTTGCAATCCGTACTGAATGAATTTTAATTTCTGGCGGCAGTATGGCGTTGGATCTATAGACAAGAGAATATGGTGAAGTCCCGATCGAGCTTCTTGGCGCGGTTCGATAATCCCATAAATCCATAGGTAACTGTTTATGCCAGGTTCGAGGATTATCATGAACTGTTCGGCTGAGAATCCAGATCAAAGTTTTGTTGGTGCTCTCTACTTATCTGTTTCCTTGGGGGTAGTACGGTGTGGAGAAAACTTGTTTGATTCCGTATTCTTCGAGCAATTATGTCACATTCTTGTTGGAAAAAGGAGTTCCATTATCAGTAATAATGTGTTTGGGAATACCAAATCTGCATATTATGTATTCTTTGATAAAGTTTGTGATCGTGACTCCAGTGGTGCTTCGAAGAGGAATAGCTTCAACCCATTTGGTAAAAAACTCGGTCGCAGTGATGATGTACTCATGCTACTTCAAAGATGCTGGATTGATTTTCCCGATGATATCCAGTCCCAAGCTATAGTAAGGCCATGTACTATTCATAGAATTCAATGGAAGACAAGGAGTGTGAATGAGGTTACCATGGACTTGGCATTGGTGACACCTTTGGACTTGTGTAGCTGCATCGTCTTCCATGGTCGGTCAATAATATTTATCATGAATTTAGAGAAACAATTTCCTTTTCCCTTGATGTTCTCCATCATGCATCTCCTTTAAAATCGTGGGGATTTCATGCTCAGCTAAGCATCTCAGCAAGTTTCCGCCAAATCTTTTGCGGTACAAAATTCCATCGACAAAGACAAATCTCTTAGCTCTCTGAATGAGTTTGATTGTTTATTTCTTATTTGACGGTAATTCATTGTCCCGGAGGTATTTGATGTAGGTGTGATGGGATGTCAGAGCTTCTAAGTGATGAGGGGGTGTCTGAAAATTGGGACATGACTTCTGCAGAATTCTTGATTGAGCCTCCATGGATGGCCAATAGTATCCCATTCTTTGAAGCCTTCTGTAGAGTGTTACCACCAACGTTTGTCCACACGTTTCTTCATGTATGCGCTTGAGTTGTTCGTCCTCTTCGTCATTTCCAAGGTATCTTGATAATGACCCATCAGAGTTCTGATAGTAGAATGCTCTATGAAATAATAAATAATTATTTAATTCCTTGAGACTGACTTCCCCTTATGAAAGAGAACTGTTCATTTCATGAATAATAGGTGATTTCCAATCGTCTGTTTGAATGTCTTCGACTTGAGCGATCCATGTAGATGAAACATCGCATTTTTGTACAGTGATTGTTTTCTCTGCTCTTTCAAATTGCATCTTAGAAGCGAGAGTTTCCAGGAAGTCAGCATGCCTATTGTTGGTTCGTCCAGTATGGACTATCGTTGCATCAGCAAAGTAAGTTAATAGCCGTTGAGCTTCAGTTCTGAATGGAGTGAGTGTGATTTCTTTAAGGGAGTATGTCCCATTCATTTGATTGACCATTAGTTTTGAATCTCCTCTTATATCGAGGTGTTTTTCTCCCACTTTCTTGGATAGGGACAATCCTAGTAAGAAGGCTTTGTATTCTTCCGAATTGTTGGTACAGTGGAAATCCAGCTTGAATGAATATGAGAAGACCTCGTCGTATGGAGAGACCAATACTATGGATCCTTCTCCAGTGTTGTTGCTAGGGGTGGAAGAACCATCAAAGTATAAAATCCATGCCTCTTCTTTGATAGCTAGGATATCTTGAAACTCACCAGGTACATCTTCATGTAGCATTGTTGCATCTTCTCCTGGAAAAGCATCCAGAAAATCTGCAACTGCTTGGCTTTTGATTGCTTTAGGTTGTTTGCATACTATGTCAAATTCTGACATCTGAAGTAACCACTTTGATGGTCTTCCTATCAAGGTTGGCTTTGATAGTAGAAACTTTATAGGGTCAGCTTTGGAAACGAGCACGACTCTGTTGGATAATAAATAGTACCTGAATTTCTGAATTGCATGCACCAACGCTAGACATGCTCTCCAAGCCTTTGGGTATCGGAGTTGAGCATCTCGCATTGTACGACTGAGATAGTAGATTGGTCATTTGATTCTTTAGTCATCTTCTTGAGAAAGGAGTGCCCAACTACATAGCAACGATGATGAATAACAATTTTCTTATTAATGTTCTCAATTGATCACAAAGAAGTAAAGTATCAGAATAGGTCGACTCTTTGCACTAACACTCACTAGATTTCATTACAGCATGTGATAATAGTATCTATTGTATTTTGTGGAATGCTTCTTGTTGAAGGTTTGTCCATGTAAAGATTGCTCCTTTCTTCAATAGAGGGGTGAACGAAGCAATGAATTGAGCCAATCCAGGAATGAAGCGTCGAATATAATTTACCTTTCCCATAAAACTTTGGAGTTATTTCACAGTGCGTGGATGAGGCATGGTAGTAATAGCTTTCGTGTTGTCTGGATCGACCTTGATTCCTTTTGCCGTAACCAGGAATCCCATAAATTTTTCGGAGGAAACACCAAAAGCACACTTCAGAGGGTTCATCCTTAATTTGTATTCTCTGTATCTTTCAAAGACCTATCTCAGAAATTGAAGTTGAGATTCTCGAGTCTTTGATTTTACCACCACATTATCAACATAGTCTTCTACTTGATTGTGCATCATGTCATTGAATATGGCGGTCATAGCTCGTTGATAAGTAGCACCTGCATTCTTTAATCCTAAAGGCATCACAATGAAGTGGAAATTCCCAATAGGAGTGCCGAATGCGGTCTTGTTGGCGTCATGCTCATACATCTTAATCTGGTTGTATCCACTGTAACCATCCATAAATGAGAACATACCGTGACCACTGGTTGCATAAACAAGCATATCAATGTTGAGTAAGGGGAAATCATCATTCAGACATCATTTATTCAGATTTCTGAAATCAACACAACATTTGATTGGACCATTTTTCTTCTTGACAGGAACAACGTTCGCCATCCATGTTGGGTGTTGAATAGGTTTGATGAATCCTGGTGCTAGTAATTTCTGGACTTCGACTTCATGTTTGAACTTCCTAGGCGGTTGTTTGACGGCTTTGGAGCCAGGACTGATATGCAGATGATGAGTAACTAATTTGTTGTCTAGTCTGGGCATTTCCTTATATGTCCAGGCGAAGACATCTTGATATTCATTCAGCAAGTTTATCAGTCCCGTCCGTTCTTTTGGTGATAGTTCTGAGCTCATCAGGATTGGCCTTAGATCATTTTCTGTTCCGATGTTGATCGTTTCGAGATCATCAGTAGTGGAGTCAGTGTCGTCTTGTAATTGTCGTGGGGCATATTGAACTTCTTATTCAAGTGATGGTTCACTCTGACACTATTCTTCGGGGCGGGAAGACTCTTCATCGTTCTCCCATGTTAATTGCTAATCTTTATGTTTGTAAATGATTCTCCCCTCCGCATCATGACCGGTCATGAAATTAGATCCCTGAGTTGAGAGATGATCCTTGCGGTGTTTAATCAGTGTAGAAGATGACTTAATCAACTTGACGCCTGAGGATGATGGATTTTCTGCGAACTTTTCAATGGAATTCCAGCTTAGGAGTAGAGCACTGTAAATCTTGTTTGGAGGTTCGGGGATGTTCTTTTGAGACTCAAGGAATTTCACATAATAGACCGGGGCTTAAGGATATGATGAAGCCGCAATACAGACGATTCTGTTATTGATTATACCTTTCATGTATTGATGGTATGTTGAAGGAACCACCTTGTTGTCATGGAGCCATGGTCATCCGGGTATCGTGTGATAATCCGGCTCTTGTTCGATCACGTAGAATTTGGCCTTTGACTGAATAGACCCTACCTTCAAGTTTATGTATGCATATCCATATGTATGGATCTGTCTTCCTTCAAAACCTGTCATCAATATAGGATGGCGAATAATCTTACTCTATGGGAACTTGGCCGCTTTGAGAGTTTTCATAGTGACAATATTTGTAGAAGCGTCTATGTCGACGAAATCTCTTTTGAATTTAGAGTCTTTGATGAAACCGGTTAAATACATGGCTCGGTTATGTCCTTCATATGCCATGTGGTCCTCTTCTCCAAATGTGATGTTGTTAATCGAATGCTCAGACATCATGGACATTTCTTTGACTGCTAGAGATAATGAAGCTATTGGTACATCAGATGATGTCCGCTGCTTTATGTAAAAGTGTAAGAGTTCACACAAGTTTTAAAATAATTTTGCAACCTCCTGGTCCACCGGCTTCTCATAAGTAGTGAAACTGTTGTTTTGAGGGCCTCCGTGTAACGATTCAGTCCCCTATGCTGGGACTTCTGAAGCGGAGATTCTTCCTAACTCGGAAGTTAGTTTGATGAGAAAATTGAGTATGTGGTTCATTGTACCCTTCATCAGATCCATGTTCCTTCCGTGGATCTCTAGGACTCGTGCCAACTCAGTCAGAGTCGAGATTTCTCCGCCTTCTGTGATGTCACACGTAGCGTTAGAATGAGGAACGTTGTTGTTAAAATATTGCTCGGTTGAACTCGTATGCGTTGCTAGCTCAAGCATTTTTTTCAATCTTAGTGATCAAAATTATAGAGTCTTGATTTCTAGTCTATTATAGCTAAGGTCTCGTACTAGGATAGAAAGTGTAGTTGAGCTCAAGAACTCCATGGAAATCATCATACAAGACGAATGACTACTCAAGGAACCAGTGGATCTTCATCTACTAAAAGGTATGTGGAGACTTGAACTTATCTATCACTCAAAAGTATACCTACTCTATCTCCTATCTTGAGACAAAAGTCGTATTACAATATATACTAAGAATATGCACATGTGATATATCGAGCCGAGTATATCTCGCTTATCTATTTCTCGAAATATATGTTGGTAAATCTTTCTCTTTAGCCAAGTTCATGTTTACCTAGTGACGAAAGTCATGTTATGTTTCAATCATTTTAGAAATTGCTCTGTCTAAAAATAGCTTGTGAATAATAACTATATAACGCCCTTTGAGCATGTTTCAATGATTGAAATGAGAGTTTAGACTATATAACCATTGATGGAAATAAACATTGTTATGGCAACATATATATGTATAAGTCCTCAGCACTTGAACCGAAGTTTGCGAACTTTGTTGATCAAGTGAACCCAGAACTTGAGCAGTCGACCCAGTCCGCGAACGTGCGTAGTTCTTGAACCTGAGAATTTCTGCTGGAGTTGTAGCTCGGTTTCAGTCCGTGAACCCAGCCCGCAAACTGACAGAAGTTCTCGAACCCGAGAATTTCCGCTGGAGTTTGTGAACTCCAACCGGTTAACTTGAGTCCGCGAACTTGATAGGTTATGTCTGAAAACAATGTTCGTGAACTCATCTTAATAATCTAAGGAATGCTTTTGCAAACCGTAGCTTTGTAGTTCATGAATCGATTAGAGTGAATCACGTCATTTTTGATTCAATTATGTCTCTTTTAGTACATGAGATATGGTTGATATGAAAGTTATCATTTATCTAACCATTTTGGTTGACTAATGTGAGCCAACTATTGTACACGTTTGGGTACGGTTACACAAACTCAAAATTGTCAAGTACATGTGTGTATGTCAAGCTAAGTTTTCGATCTAATGGTTGAGGAATATTATCTTGTATCTAATCGGGTTTTCATCTAACGGTGAATATTGAATGCTTTGTTACTAAGCTAACATTGATTGCGAACCCTGATTTGAAAGACTATATAAGGATAACTCTAGCAACTGGGAAACCTAATCCCCACACATTCAGTGTGATAATAGTTTTCTAATCTAGAGTCGATTCTCCTTTAACCTTTGGTTTTGTTCTTCTAAAACCAGGTTAATGACTTAAATACTTCATTGGGATTGTGAAGCTAGACCGATACTACTTTTATTGTAGTTGTGTGATCTGATCTTGCTGTTTCTATCGTATGAGTACAATTGTAATAATTGGGTTGAGATTTCTATCTCCAATAGGAAAGATATAATAGTAATCACAAACATCTTCATCTCATCGTTTGTGATTCCTCAATAATCTTCTTCGCTGCGTCGATAAAGTTTATTGTGAGGTGATTAATAAAACTGAGTTGTTCTTCTTGAATATAAGTCTAGTTTTTATGATTGGTTCCTTTTTACCTTGATTTATCAAAAGACGGAACAAAACTTGTAGATTTATTCGTGGGAGACGAATTTATCTATTACTTGTAAACTTTTCTGTGTGATACAGATTTGTTTATTAAAGTCTTCGACTTTGGGTCGTAGCAACTATTGGTTGTGGGTGAGATTAGGTAAGGGAATCAAGTGCGCAGTATCCTGCTGGGATCAGAGGCATAAGGAGCATAATTGTACCTTGGATCAGTGTGAGATTGGTTGGGGTTCAACTACAGTCCAGACCGAAGTAATTTTGTAGTAGGATAGTGTATGTAGTGGCTTAATACAGTGTGTGTTCAATCTGGACTAGGTCTCTGGGTTTTTCTGCATTTGCGGTTTTCTCTTTAACAAAATTATGGTGTCTGTGTTATTTGTTTTTCACATTATATTTTGTTATAGAATTGAAATAATACAGGTTGTGCGTTGTTCAATCAATTAAAATATCCGAGCTTATTGGTTGTTGATTTAAATTGATTGACACTTGGATATTGGTTTTTGATACCATCCAAGTTATCTCTCTTTGATTAAGACTCGTGAATTATATATGCTTGGGTAAATCAAATTGAGAGATTGAGATAATAACTCCTTGAGTATTTTCTATTGATTGAGTCTACCTGTCTAGTTGATTCTCTAGAATAACAACTCGGAGTTGTCCATACAGATTGTTAATTGAAATATTGGGTGAGGTTGTTAGACCCCCGCTTTTTCAATTGGTATCAGAGCATGCAAACACGTTCAAGACCTCACAAGTATGTGTTTGTAGAGATCTGACTCTATGGACAAGAGTAATATCTCTGATAACGCAACACCATCTTAAAGTCACTCAGGTGAGACTCAAAGTCTTGAAGCTTCTGAGAAAAACTTTATCACATGTTCCTTGACTGAATCTTCATTTGGCTGGGAAAAATATCTTGATGAGAAATTGGATGACCTTTTAGATGACAGTGATTCAGAAGAAGGACCATGTATTGATGAGGAAGTCTCTCAATATGTCAAGCTGTTCAACCATGCATTTAAAGGAAAAAGGTCAACAACTTGCCTGAGCAAGTACATGGCTCCTCTTTGTCAAGAAAATAGAAAATTGAGAAAACTCTTTAAAGGATATGATGGTGGGTATAAACTCCTAAAATTTATCGTTAAGGATCATGAAGAAGATGTTCACACATAAAGGTCTGAATGTGACAATGTTCTCTGAAATCCATATGTGTTGAAAGAAGACTTGCAGATACTGAAGCAAGATATGACTCTCAACAGAAATGTTTTAATGACAAAGAACTCAGACTTCTTACTAGAGAAAAGTTATTAGAAGCTGATCTTGCAGATGCTCTTGATACAGTAAAGTCTCTAGAAGGGAATCTGAGAAGATTCAATACTAGTTCTACGAAATTGACTTCTATGATTGGAGCATGTAAAGGACATCGTGATACACGTGGTCTGGGCTATAAAGGAATAAATACTCCAAAATATAATAAAATCAATTTTGTCAAAGCTATTGATAATTCTTTATTCACAGCTTGCAATGTGCCTAAGGCCGAAGGGACTTCTCCCATACTCACAAGAGAACAGTTAAGAATAATTCCTTTAACTGCTATTACTGCGGAAATAAAGGACATCCTGACCGAAAATGTCACTTCTGTTTAAGAGACAAAAAACTTCACGACGTTCTTATATGGGTGTCTAAGGAAGTGATTAAACATGTTTCTCATATTATTGGAGTAAAAGTCACTTTCAACAATCAAGAAAAATACCTTGACAAGTCATCTCTTATTCGTGACTTTGCAACACAACATGTGAATCAAGGTAGAAGGAAGAACAACAAATGGGAAATTGACAACCCTGAAAGAACAAAAAGGCACATGAGAAAGAAAAAGAGATTAAGTTCCATGTCCCCTTCTGTGGAAGTTCGTGAATTCAAGAAGTTTGTCCCATATTTTCTCCACATAAATAATCGAGTCTTAGAACTTAAGACAAGTATAAACAAACTCAAACGGGGCGTCTCCAAAACATGGAAAGTGTCTAACTCAGGTACTCCAAGTCCCTCTTCTATCAAAAGTTTATCACTTTTATTAAATGACTTTTCTCTACATTCCTGTAAAGAAAAAGGATAGGAAGTCAATAATGATGAGCAAAATGCTCATCCTAATACACCATGACTACTTTCTGTAGCATCCTTCTTTAGAATTAGAAGGATGCTCTATGTTCTCAAGAAAGTATCTTGAGAAAGTTGTCGAAGGTGTATGTTTTGTCTTATCCCAAAACTTTGTGTGTTTTTTGTGAAGGATGTTCTAATTTTTAAAAGTTTTACTTGTTGTACTTTTCCTCATCTCTTTGCTTGGTCCTTCACGTTTGGTCATCTATGACTACTCGTGCTCGTTCACAAGAACCACACGGACATCCTTGTGCCTAGGGGTTTATTTGAACCCCCTTAAATATAAGTCATTAATTAACACTTTATTCTATAAGGATAAAAAGACTCTTCTGGGTTCTTAGCACAATGGAGAGAAGCAACAAAGAGGTGATCATGGAGAAGAAGACTATTGAGTTTCATGAAGATCCTATTCTCATAATCTTTCATCGGGCTATTGATCATAAAAACAACCTACCAGTTCAGATGTCTTCACAATTGGTATGAAATCTTCTTTGTGATTTTGAAGTCGTTCGTGAACAGCTCGGAATAGCAACAAGGAACCTTGAGTTTCTAAAGAATGAACTAAAGGAAGCATCTAATGAACTTACTGTTGTTCGATCCTTAGTTGCAAATCAAGGTCTTAATGTCTAGTAAATCTTCTATTTTCTCTCTCTTTTGTTTAAAAGAATAACTAGTGTCTTGGAATAGCCGTTATTGTGATTACACATAGCTATATCCAATGTTTTCGTCTTCTTGTTTTTAGATTTATTGGTTTAAATTCTAAACTTGTTTTGAAGATGATGGTTGCAGTATTAATCTTTTGGTTTCATATATTGCAATATTTTGATGGGATATGTGTGTTTACGTCCGTGAACTTGATTGTCCCATATTTTGTCAAAAGTAAAGTCGTTCGTGAATTGATATGCAAATATTGATAAATGGATGAATAGACTTTTGACAAACACAAAAGTTAAGCCTATATTATCAATTTTTGATGTAAGATAGGTTAAAATCTTTTGTGATTCAAGGATTATGTCTATTGTGTGTCATTGTGCAAATGGTAATGGAAACATAGAATGAATCCTTGTGTTATCCACAATATAGATCTTTATTGATCCATTTTGTTATGTATTAATGTGAAGGCTCCATTATGTATCTTATGTTGAGCATGTTACGAATGAGTCGATTTTATCGGCATGGTTGGTTGTTCCATGAGATGATATATGTTGAGCATTAGGAACTAATTTAATCAACTTGTGTGGTTACTTAGTTTATATTCTATAAGTTTTCTTATGTTGAGTTCATGTACGGTTAATGTTGTCATATCTTATGATAATCTTAGTTAGGGTTCCATAATCTCTTATGTTGATCCCAAATGAACTAAGTTAATCATTTTGTTTGGTTATTTAGTTATTTGCTCAGAAAGTATTCTTTTGTTGAGCAAATCCTTAAACGATTGAATTGATTACTTTTGTGATTAGTTTAATTGTGTACTTTGGTAAGATTAATCATTGGTTTACTTGTGAATAATCTAATCAAGTTATTAAGTCTCCATAAATTTACTTGTGTTGAGCATATTCAGTCAAATTGATCTTGGTTTGATTTGGTTAATATGATTAGATATTTCTTGTTGGATTCCAAATTCATACTTGTATGTAATTGGTTGCATATAAACAAATCCTTCTTTTCTTTTTGAAATTATTAAATTAAGGTAGCTCTTTTTGTTCCCTTGGGAATGACATACTATGGGGGAGAGTTCTTTTGAACTTGCGCTTAATTGTCAAATCTTTGGGGAATGGGAGTGCGGGTGTGGAATTTATAGGGGTTATCTTGTATCCATATAGACTCCTTGATGAATGCATTTAGATTCGGCTTTATGATTGCATCTAAACAAGATCATATACATTTACTTTTGGTCATGAAATGTCTCTTACGGAAATTTCATTAGGATCCTGTTCTTGTACCTTTGCCAATTTTATTGACAAAAAGGGGGAGAATTAATATGTAGTTCACACTACAAATACATATGGTTTTCGGATCATTATATAAGGGGAAGTGGTTTCCATGTGAGATGGAGTATTGACTAAGGGGGAGTGAAGTATCACCATAGTATTGTTGTTAAAGTTGTGATGCAATTGGACTTTGATGTTGTGTAATAATACCATGACATTGTAGAACAATGATTGAGAACCAATGCTTTTCTCATTGTTATAGCTACGGATTTTCAACTACGATGATGCTAAACTTACAACCTTTGGGATCATTGGACTACTTGGAAGTGACGAAGATTTCGAGTATTGTTGAAGATTATACATGTGGAATAGAAGCTACAAAGTTTATTTATATATTTTTTGTATCCCATATGTATTAATAGTTTTGCCACTAAAATTGACAAATGGGGAGATTATTAGAGCATTGATTGGTCGAACTCTCATGCGTTGATATCTTAAGCATGTTTGTCAATCTTAGTGATCAAGACTATAAAGTTTTGATTTCTAGTCTATTATAGCTAAAGTCTCCTACTAGGATAGAAAGTGTAGTTGAGCTCAAAACTCCATGGAAATCATCATACAAGACGAAGGAGTACTCAAGGAACCAGTGGATCTTCATCGACTAAAAGGTATGTGGAGACTTGAACTTATCTATCACTCAAAAGTCTACCTACTATATCTCCTATATTGATACAAAATTCGTATTACTATATAGACTAAGAATATGCACATGTGATATTTCGAGCCGAGTATATCTCGCTTATTTATTTCTCGAAATATGTGTTGGTAAAGCTTTCGCTTTAGCCAAGTTCATCTTTACCTAGTGATGAAATTTATGTTATGTTTCAATCATTTTGGAAATTTCTCTGATGAAAAATAGTTTGTGAATAACAACTATATAACTCCATCTGAGAATATTTTAATGATTGAAATAAGACTTTAGACTATATAACAATTGGGGGATATAAACATTATTGTGGAAACACATATATGTATAAGTCCTTAGAACTTGAACCGAAGTTTGTGAAATTTGTTGATCAAGTGAAACCGGAACTTGAGCAATCGACCCAATCCGCGAACGCAGTTCGCAAACGTACGTAGTTCTCGAACCCATAAATTTCTGATGGAGTTGTGGCTCGGTTTTAGTCCGTAAACCCAGTCCGCGAACTGACGGAAGTTCTCGAACATGAGAATTTCTGCTAGATTTTGTGAACTCCAACTTGTTAACTTGAGTCCGCGAACCCTATCCGCTAACTTGAGAGGTTATGTCTGAAAACGATGTTCGTGAACTCATCTTAATAATCTAAGGAATTCTTTTGCAAACCGTGGATTTGTAGTTCATGAATCGATTTGAGTGAATCACATCATTTTTGATTCAATTGTGTCTCTTGTAGTCCATGAGATCTCATAGCAATTGAACAACTCTCTAACTAGTTCATTTGAGTCATTTGGACTAGTTATAGTGAAGAAGAATATGGTTGATATGAAAGTTATCATTTGGATAACCATTTTGGTTAACTAGTGTGAACCAACTATTGTACACGTTTGGGTACGGTTACACAAACCCAAAATCTTCAAGTACATGTGTGTATGGCAAGCTAAGTTTTTGATCTAACGGTTGAGGAATATTAGCTTGTATCTAATCAGGTTTTCATCTAACGGTGAATATTTAATGTTTTGTTACTAAGCTAACATTAATTGCAAACCATGATTTGAAAGACTATATAATGGACAACTCTAGCAACTGGGAAACCTAATCCCCACACATTCTGTGTGATACTAGTTTGCTAAGCTAGAGTCGATTCTCCTTTAACCTTTGGTTTTCTTCTTCTAAAACCAGGTTAACGACTTAAAGACTTCATTGGGATTGTGAAGCCAGACCGATACTACTTTTATTGTAGTTGTGTGATCTGATCTTGCTGTTTCTATCATACGAGTATAATTTTAATAATTGGCTTGAGATTTCTATCTCCGATAGGCAAGATATAATAGTAATCACAAACATCTTTGTATCATCGTTTGTAATTCCTCAATAATCTTTTTCGCTGCGACGATTAAGTATTGTGAGGTAATCAATAAAACTGAGATGTTCTTCGAAAATATAAGTATGGTTTTATTGATTGGTTCCTGTTCACCTTGATTTATCAAAAGACAGAACAAAACTTGTAGGTTTATTCGTGGGAGACGAATTTATCTATTACCTGTAGACTTTTCTGTGTGATACAGATTTGTTTATTAAATTCTTTGACTTTGGGTCGTAGCAACTCTTGGTTGTGGGTGAGATCAGCTAAGGGAATCAAGTGCGCAATATACTGCTGGGATCAGAGGTGTAAGAATCATAACTATACCTTGGATTAACGTGAGATTGGTTGGGTTTAACTACAGTCCAGACCAAAGTTAGCTTGTGGTAGGCTAGTGTCTGTAGCGGTTTTATACAGTATGTGTTCAATATGGACTAGGTCCCGGGGTTTTTCTGCATTTGCGGTTTCCTCTTTAACAAAATTCTGGTGTCTGTGTTATTTTTTTTTGCATTATATTTTGTTATATAATTAAAATAATACAGGTTGTGTATTGTACAATCAATTAGGATATCCGACCTTATCAGTTGTTGATTTAAATTGATTGACACTTGGATATTGGTTTTTGATACCATCCAAGTTATCTCTGTTTGATTAAGACTCGCGAATTACATTTGCTTGAGTAAATAAAATTGAGAGATTTAGATAATAACTCCTCGAGTATTTTCTATTGATTGAGTCTAAATGTCTAGTTGATTCTCTAGAAAAACAACTCGGAGTTGTCCATACAGATTGCTAATCGAAATATTGGGTGAGGTTGTTAGACCCCCGCTTTTTCAGTTGCCGTTTGAAAGATTCTGGGTTGGGTTTGGAGTAGTTGAATTAGTCCTAAGATCGACCATCTTTGTGAGAATTTAGATTGAAACCGAGAGAATGATCTCACACTGTGGTCGCCGATCTGTAGTTGGGGAAAAACAATTTGCTGGTTCTTACGGAATTGAGAAGACGACCATACGTGGGAGACTCCTTGAACCGGGTGAAATGTTCAACCTCACACAGATACACTGCAATAAGGGAGTGCTTTCAATTCGAGAAATCAATATGTAATACTCCGGCCTAAACCAAGACAATGGTCGTTCCAGGTTAAATTCGGTCACAACAGAGGATGGGTCGATCTGTAGGAGGGAATCTGAGAAATTGTGAGATCAATGGTGATTGAATATTGTATGTGTGTTGTGTATTCTGAAAATAAGATAAGTTCTGAATGATTGAATTTTATCTATTGAGAGTTGGATTGTTAATCTCGTGTTATCTGTTTGACGTGAGATTTTCCTTATTTCAATTCAGAGACTTATTTATATCGTCAGAATTGTAAAAACCATGATCCCATGAAGTGTGACAATTGATAGAATCAAAGAGTGGAAAAAATGGAAATCGTGTTAAAACCAGTTGCTAAACTTGCGGAGACTTAGTTAATTTTCCATCCACTACTTTTTTAAGGAATGAACACACGTGTATGAACACATTCTCACATTCTCATCGTGTGTATGAACACACGTGCCATAGACTGACATACCAAAACCATAGTTAATATCCACCCATGTAACACGATTGATGTCTCGTGTGATTGTGAAGTCTGCAAGGCAGACGTGTATTTAGTTAGTTAGTTGCTGACTTCATGACTTCATGGAACGATGAGTACTTGTATTGTTGAGTCGAACGTGTTCTAAGACTCGCGATTGAGATAGAGATATAATGTATGAATAAAAATAATTAACGTGAGCAAGTATTGCTCGTTCAATGATTTGTGGAATATTGATAGTTGAACCAATATTCCTTGGTTTGAAAAAATGTTTCTCATCTGAGCAAATGTTGCTCGTTTGATGAATTATTGGTAGCATGACCAAATAAAATATTAAATCAGAATACTGGCAATTGAACCGAGTATAATAAATAAAATGTTGATCATGAGGTCAACGTAAAATTATTAGGGTTTGAACCTGGAATTATGAACCTTGGACTCAAAACCCTAATTTGATCAATTGATGATTTATTGAGAATTAACCACGGAGTTAAGAAGGGACCGTCTACATGGGATTATGAGTCAACCATGTAGTTTCCAGATGCTCGCGCGAGCAAGTATCCAGTCTCTTGAAGACCAGTTGGTTTGTTGATGAAAGGATGATTAAATGCTGGTTTAATCATTTATTAAAATAATGCTCGTCTGAAACTTTGGTGATAAAACCTAATTAATTATGAAGAGATGAGGGACCGACCAATGGGTCATGAAACCGGACCTGGGTGGTCACGGGATCGAATGACGATCGTTTCCTGAAGTTCCAGGTTGTTTGGAAGAGTTTTGGACCTAATATGAGCAATTACGCAAATTAGGTCAAATTGTGAAAATACATGGGACTGGATTCTTGCAAGCCAAAGAGCCAACCTTGTCTAGTCAAGGTAACATGCTCACATCACCAAAGTGCTCATATCTTAGTTCTGAGAGTTTTGATATTTTTTGGTTTGCATTTGAGCAATCATTTGAGAAAATATGAAGAAATCAGTGATTTTTGCTGAAACCATCAAAAACCTTCATGAGATGAAGAAAAATAATAAAAAATGAGGGAATCATGAAGTGTGGGACCGGATATGATAAAATCATGGCCTCCGTCCAAGGAGCCCAGTCCCACGGTGTTTTCCCTATTTGTTTTTATAATATTTTCATGATTTTAAGGAAATATGATAAAAAACCAAGGATTTTGTTGAAACCAAGGAGTTTTGTTGAAATCAAGGAGTTTCTATGAGATAAGGAAGACACAAAAAATAATAATAATAAAATAAGGGAGTGTGGGACCGTCTTGGGCATGGTTGGATGGATAGGTCCCGGTCCCGTGCATTTTCCATAATTTTATGTATTTTTTCATGATTTAAAGGAATTTTCATAATTTGAAAGAAACATCATGAAATCAAGGAATTTCATGGGATCAAGGAAACATAAAATATAACAATAATAAAATAGGGAGCGTGGGGCCAATTGGGGAGTGGCCGTCCATCTAGGGTCCGGTCCTACGGATTTCCCTAATTTTATATTAATTATCATGGGATCAAAGAAATATCATGAGATTAAGGAGTTTTCATGAAATTAGGGAAATAATAATAAAATATTAAGGAACCGTGAGGTATGGGACCAGCCATGACTAGGGACTAGCCGGCCGACTAATAGACACGGTCCCATGACACCTTTCCAAATTTTATATTATTTCCTTGACGCGAAGGAAACACCATGAAACGGAGGAGTTTCCTTAAAACGAAGGATATTTGTTCAAATGAAGGGATTTTCATGAGATCAAAGAAAATAGATAAAAATATGATAAAATATAAAATTGGGCGTGGGACTGGGACTGGCCACGGCGTGACTGGTCGGACGATGGGTCCAGTTTCTCAGCGCCTTGGTGAATATTTTATTTTTATTATTTTCTTTCCTATTTGCATAGGATCATTGTCTCATCGTATTCTGAAATACTTGTTTGTTCATTCAGGTGTTTGTTAATATATTATTTGTCGAATACATCTACAACATTTTGGTCGGGGCTTACTCGAATGTACTTAAGATGCCTGTGTGTTGAATATTTATTACTAACCCATGGAATTCTGCTGGGAAGAACCATAAATTGAAGTAATGAAATATTATGAAAAATATTGAATATTTTCCAGAGGTTCAGTTAATGAATTTATTGATTTCCATAATAATTAATTGATGGCTCTATACTAGTATGATCGTCTTGGAGCATTAATTATTAAGGAATTACATGATATGAGCTTGTTGAAGCGTCATATTTCTTTTATATAGTCAGGGAAAACATCGTCATGAAGACGTTATTTCTCTATACTAGCAGGCAAGCTGTTTAGGAACTGTCTAATTTTTCGATTCTATATAAAATTAATTACTGAAATTGCTTAGTAATCATAAGATATGCCATTGCCTCAGCTGAGAGACTACACATCTACATGTACTCTGAGAGACAGTATTCTCAATCAGAGATTCTCATGGCATGAGCTTTCATCCTTTCAATAAGAGACATGAGCCTTAATACTCGTCTGATTGCTGGATCATGAGCACATATAATTATGGGTTTACGATTTTAGGCTTTGTTAAAAATCCACCATCTACACACGACTTATAGTTTTGGCAACTAAACTTGACAACAAGCTTGATATAGAAATGCTTGCAAGTTCGACCGAGCAGTGCTCTAACAATCTCCAACTTTGTCAATTTTAGTGACAAAAGTATCAATGCATATGGAATACAAAATAAATAAACTTTGGAGCTCTCATTACAAATGTTTGTTTTCCTTGGTTCTTCAACATTACTCGAAAACTTCGTCACTTCCAAGTACTCCAGTGATTATGAATGTGTTCAACTCAATATCATAGTTGTTGAAGATCTGTATCTATAACAATGAGAATACAGTAGTTCTCAATCATCATTATACAGTGTCATAGCATTATTACACATCATCAAAGTCCAATTATATCACAACTAAGACAACAATACTATAGTGATATGTATCACTCTACCTTAGTCAATACTTTATCTCACATGAAAACCACTCCTCTTTACATAATGATATGTAAACCATATGTATTTATATCTATTGCAACAAATACTAAGCGCTTAAGTAGCTATTGCAACTTTATTTTAATTCGCATTATGCTTCTAATATAATTTATATACATTCAAGTCATAACAACCATTGCTTTGTGAAATCATAAGTTAACCCATTGGGGAAAACAATTCATACTTAGAAATTTTTGGAGGAATCAGGAAAAGGAACTACTTGATAAGCATACTTTTTAAATGATTGAAACAAGGTAAGATTTACTATATATGTTTATTTGCATTTTTTTTATATTTTTTTTTTTGCTTTGTAGTTGTTGATGGTGGTTTTTAACTTAGGTGTAAAATCGTAAAACCCTAGTCAGTCAGTGACGTCACAGAACTTAAACATATTTATTGAACCCTTTAATATGTCTGCGAGAAAATTACCAGGGTATCTTTTTTTTACTAATTAGGGTTTCGATAAGCCAAACCCTAATTCCCACACCACATGTGCCAATAGAAAACCATGCCAGTGACATCTACCACGCCAAGGCAGGCCAACCATGCCAGCCGCACCACTGTGCCAATGGCAAACCATGACAGCTACACCTACCGCACCAAGGCATGCCAACCATGCTAGTCACATCACTGTGCCAATGGAAAACCATGCTAGCCACATCTTCCACTCCAAGGCATGCCAACCATGCTAGCCACACCATTTTTCCAATGGAAAACCATGCCAGCCATATCTACCACGCCAAGGAATGCCAACCATGCTAGCCGCACCACTGTGCCAATGGCAAACCATGCCAACCACATCTACCGCACCAAGGCATGCCAACTATGCTAGCCGCACCACTGTGCCAATGGAAAACCATGCCAGCCACATCTACCGCACCAAGGCATGCCAACCATGCTAGCCTCACCACTGTACCAATGGCAAACCATGTCATCCACATCTACTGCGCCAAGGCATGCAAACCATGCTAGACGCACCATGTGCCAATGGCATGCCAAACCCTTGTCCCCACCATGCCAAGACAACCGCACCTTGCCTTGGCCCTAACCATGCTAGCCGCACCATGCGCCAATGGCATGCCAAGCCCTTGGCCCCACCATACCATGCCAAACCGTCCATGCCAAGCCAAACGCACCTTGCCTTGGTCATAGCCATGATAGCCGCACCATGTGACAACGGCATGCCAAACCCTTGGCCCCACCATGCCAAGCCAAAACACCAAGCCATTGGCCCCATCGTGACATGCCAAATGCACCTTTCCATGGCCCCATGCTATGCCAAACGCACCTTGACATGGCCCCATGCCAACCTAGATGCGCCACCATGCTGGACTTCCTTATGCGGCTACCGAAACTAAGGCATACGACAATCAATGGTCTCCCTTCAATCCCAGGAGAAAATCCTAGCCGTCCAAGGTTACCAGACAATGCATGGTAACCTTTGGCCTGAAACCCTAGTTTGGCCACGCTAAACCGCGTCAAGTCATGCCAACCTAGTCGTGCCACTATGCTGGCCTTTCCTATGAGGCTACCAAAATGAATGCGTACGACAATCAACGGTTTCCCTTCAATCTCAGGAGAAAATCCTAGCCGTCCAAGGTTACCAGACAACGCATGATAACCTTTGTCCCGAAACCCTAGTTTGGCCATGCCAAACCGCGCCAAGGAATGCCATGCCAACCTAGCCACGCCACCATGTTGGCCTTCCCTATGTGTCTACCAAAACGAAGGCATCTGATAATCAACGGTCGCCCTTCAATCCCAGGAGCAAATCCTAGCCATCCAAGGTTCCCAGACAACGCATGATAACCTTTGTCCTGAAAACATAGTTTGGCCATGCCAAACCACGCCAAGGCATGCCAACCTTGCCGAACCACCATGCTGGACTTCCCTATGCGGACACAAAAAACGAAAGGGCGCGACGATCAACGGCTACCTTTCCTCTTAAGATGCAAAATCTCGACCATCGAAGGTCACCAAGCTAGCACGTCTCCCAAGATCGACTTGCCAGGAAACAACAATATGCTACATGTTTTCCACAAAATTATTCGAGACATCAACACATATCACAAACCGGGGGATCCTCTTTGGGTATTGGTTTGGCGGTTTACAGCGTGCGGCGTACACTATGCCCATCATAAGGAAGTGTAATAAGGATGAGGCGGTTAGTAAATACAAGGAGTTAATGGTGAAACGGTCTTCTTATGGAACATCAATTCCACGCATTAACGGTTACCACCTCCTCCCATTTACTCACCCATTTTTCCCTTCCTTAATGAGACCAGGGTATGTTTCACTTCGACTTGTATAAATAGGTCTTACATATTTCCACCGAAGAACAAGTTCAGGTCAGGAGCATACAATACTCAGAAAACATTTGCTACCTTTCCATATGTTAGCTTCCCACTTTATGATACAAGTCGTAACACAACTACTCTTCCATAATCAACTATTCTGGTCTCAACACTTTCTTCGCTTTCCTCCCCAAAACCAACGCATCTCCTTCACTTTGTGACCGAAATAAGTCTGGAACGACCATTTCTTGGTTTAGAACGGATTTGTACAGATTGATCTCTCGAATCTAAAATACTCCCTTGCAGTACATTGTTTAGGGTTTAGACTCGTTTCTCACCTACAACACACAAAATTACCGAAACTAGCAGAAACCGTTTTCACCCTCAAACAATTGGCGACCACAGTGGGAGATTGATCTTTCGGTTACATTGTCAATTCTCGATCATCGATCTCATGCTTCGATCCAGACATCAAGATGGTAGAAGCAAACTATCCGCCCAAGAATTGATGACTCGGTTATTAGGTAATTGAGTAACAACTTGGGACTTTCCACAATCACGATGGTGCTTCCATAAAACTAGGTCTTACACTCGGAAGGTTTCCTTTTCATCAGGAGACCTAAAAAACCGAGTAAGTCTTACTTAGACAAGATACATGGTTTGTTTTTTCAAGTTTTCACGGGAATGATAAAACCAATAGCCATGTTATGTTTCACCCCATGTCATCTACCAACACGTGGTTCCATGGTTTTTCATGGGATGTTTGCGTCACTTGCAATCGTAACCAAAATAATTCATTCCAAAAGAATAATCCAAAACCCTCAAGGTAACATTTGTCTATCAACCCAAGAAATCCATAAAATGAAAACCATAAACCAGGAGATTTGTTTGCCTTTCAAAAAAAAAAGCCACTTACCCGTATGTGCCTACTTTACATAATAATGATTACCCGTCACTATTCATGAGGTAGACGACGTTACTACGGTAATGTTCGAAGAGGAATTATTTATGATGAAGTATTTCTACAAGTTTATGAAAGGCATACCCATGACTAGGGTTTACACTAGTTCAGAAGAAAAATATTTCTACAGATTTATAGAAGGCATACCTATGGCTAGGGTTCGCACCAACACAAGAAAACAAGAGAACAAATTGAAAGAGAAACGCTGGAGTACATAGCTAGAATATGCTTTCCCACTTTATTGCTACCACGCTACCGCTAACACCAGTACGTGATAAAAAAAGATACGAGATAAAAATGGGAAGTAACACTTTTTGGCATTTGAATAAGGAAATGATTTCTTGTTTAAGCTAGGTATGTAAAGAGGCAACTAGGACCGCAAGAACAAGTCTGCGCCTGCCAAGTCAGTGTCCACGGCAAGCATGCGACATACAAATCCAACAGTCCGTGCCATGCCCAGCTAATAGTCCGCGCTATACCAAATCCAATCCAGCGCCCATTCCAAGCCGATCCAGCGCTAACAACTTACATATTTCCAGCGCCAATAGATTACATCCTTCCAGCATTACTCCTGAACGCCCAGTAGAAGGGAATCAACAATCCAATTTCACCACACATAAAGATCAGTAAAGACTTCTCCAAAATCGAGTAAAAGAAAATCAGCAACCCCGCTGAGTTCACAAAGGAGCTACATGATTTCCGGGGACTTCGCCTACAAAATCCTGCAGTTTATGATGAAACACTTATCTGAGAATCTATATTTCCCCAAGGTGCAGTGTCAAGACATATTTACATCCCTCAATCGCACTACATCAGGGAAGCAGTTGTTTCCAACCATAGAAGCCATTCTCAAACCCCAACCTCTCCTAGAAAGCACAATTGATAGATGAAACTGGGGACTCCTAACCATTGTTCGCTTGAAGGGTGTCCAGTTTGACAGCACACTAATTAACACAGCCGCTCCGCTTCAATACTCGCTCCAGCAGCCGCTCCTTTTCAGCATTCTGTGCATGAGATACGCTAGGATCTGAATCCTAAGCTTCAGCGTTTGGCTTCTTAAGTTTCAACATCCTCTCCAAGAGTTGAAGTTGCTTCAACGCCACTTCTTCATACAAAGGGTCGTACCACCACGCTTCCCATGTCAAGGATCATGATCGCAACTAGCCAATCTTCGTAGTCATGGCCGCTCTGATCCATCCCGAGAAAGCTCGTGATCATGGACAGCTTGCTCGCCTATGCATCCAGCTAATACTTTTACTTCCATGGATGCCCATACAATTCCATCCAACCTACTTTGTTATCGAGACAATATAGTCTCTTCTGATTACATATGCTACCAAGAATTATTGCTGCTAATTTGCTGATACTAGATAGAGCTTCACCACAACAGCAATCACTACAAAGGTAACCCATACTCCTCCATGTTCCAAGTTCCACGTGGAAGAAGTAATAAAATCACAGGTACGAACGCATGATGGCGATGTCTTTATCATGGTAAACCCACTGACCATACAAGATGGAAACATGTAAACCATTCTTGGGGACTGAGGGTATACACAAAATCCCTTCACTATCAAATCTCAGAAGACACAGTCAACCAAAAGGCCATAGCCACAATAGGGTCACATGCTCTTCAAGGGTACATCGCAAGAATATCATCACCTTTCTATCTAGGAGACGCCTTCAACACTTTACAAGGCCGTAGAGGATCCCAAGACTTCTCAGAGGAAAACGACTTCAAAAACTAAAGAAAAATGCGACTGGGGACTACTCATCGCAGTCCATCCCGACGACCATTAAAGACTCACGAGAAAACTCCAGAGACGCGGATGAAACATTTTCTTGAAGAAACAGAGGGAGCCACGATAAATAACATAACTCACTCATTCTTGTCTCTTCGCTATCCAGAATATTTCATCAGTGTGCATCCCAGCGTCACATACAAAAGAGTATAATAAACTTGTATCAAATATCGTTGACATGGATTCAAGGAGATTCGGTGAAAGTAGGCTACACATGGGTACTACCAGCATGAGACGCTTTCACTCCCCTCAACTAGGTTATTTCTAATTTCAACGTCATTACTTTCGAAGTTTTACGCAAGAATTTCTCAACATGAAGTCGTACATATGCACCGAAGACTCCAAAAGAACCCAATTAAGATACATTCACATATTCGACCATGACCATTGGATCAAATATAAGTATAACTGGGGACTGCACACCTCATCACATTCCATAGGATAGTCCAAGATTCATAAGATGGTTCGAAGGATGTCACTTGGAATAAAGTCTTTGAAGACTTTGATAGCAATACATCGGAAATGGAACGTCTCCCAACTCATTTATTTTATCCAGTGGCGTCGGAAGATTTCGACCATGCAAGCATTCACAACTCATAATAATCATGATCAAAAATTCCATGCACTGAACATCCTAAAGTCGAGGATTGACCGACAACGTAGCCACAATATCCAATATTATCCCGAACATGGTCGTTGACGAGTACATATTTCATCCATCCGTCCCACGAATGCGACGGAGTTTGGAAAATTTTGGAATCCATTGGAAAGACACTATTGACGAAGGCGCGGATCCGGACGGACAACATAAAACAGAAAAAGGTTCATATCTCTTTTCATGCAGACAGAGTTTCTAGAGCCTGAACAAATTAAAGATTCCTTCTTGATCCATGAAACGGATGATTGGGCGCGACTATGCTACCCCGGGCTTGCAATATCCCTCCTGAATTTTACTGTCAAGCTGTTTTCACCTCCCGAACGAGCTCAAGACCTAAATATTCCAGCATAAGAAGATAGGAAATTCTTTTCCGTCCAGAATGGAGGGGCGGACAGTCAAAATCCGAGTTCATACGAAAATTCTACAGTGATTCTAGTAAGGGGCGCTAATTAGGGTTGCAACATGCTAAAATATGAAGCAAAGTTGTTACCTTCCCGAAGCCAGTCGTCACCGGGGAACTGAAGCAAGTTTTTATCTTCCCAAAGCAAGTCATCATCTTCCCACGGAACTAAAGAAAGTTTCCATCATCCCACAGAACTGAAGCCGGTGGTCATCCTTCCGCGGAATTGAAGCCAGTCGTAATCCTTCCAAGGAACCCAAGTTAGCTCCACTCCAAGCCGAGCAACACAAGAGGCTCCATTTCAAGATGACATATATTGACGGCTCCAATTCCAAGCCAATCAAGTGCTGACGGCTCCCATTCCAAGCCAATAAAGTAATGACGGCTCCCATTCCAAGCCAATCAAATGCTGACGGCTAATCCCAAGCCGATCCAATGACAACGACTAATCCCAAGCCAATCCAATACCAACGACTTCCCTTCACGCTAAGTCTATGCTAGCAGCTCCGCTCCGTGTTCCAAAGCCTATCCCGGAAGGCGCGCAACCGTTCCAGATCGAGGCTAACAACTTGCATCTTAACCGGCATTTACCACTTCACAACCTAATCTGCAGTACAACGAGCAGAATCTATGAAAAGATGCCAAACACAAGGATCACATATTCTCCCTGCTTCCCGAAAAAGATTAGACGGATCTTCCTAACCATCTTGCATGATTTACGTTTCGATTATGTCCTTGTATGTCACCATCTTATGTTTACCTCGCAACAATTCCCTTGTTCCGAGCTAAGCAGGGGACTTAATGTTGATAGTGGTTTTTAACTTAGCGGTAAAATCGTAAAACCCTAGTCAGATAAATACGTCACAAAGCTTAAACGCATTTATTGAACCCTTTAATATGTCTACGAGAAAATTACCAGGGTACCTTTTTTACTAATTAGGGTTTCGATAAGCCAAACCATAATTCCCACACCACATTTGCCAATGGAAAACCATGCCATCCACATCTACCGTTCCAAGGCAGGCCAACCATGCCAGCCGCACCACTCTGTCAATGGAAAACCATGCCAGCCATACCTACCGCGCCAAGGCATGCCAACCATGCCATCCGCACCACTATGCCAATGGAAAACCAAGACATCCACACCTACCGCGCCAAGGAATTCCAACCATGCCAGTCGTACCACTGTTCAATGACAAAACATGCCAGACACACCTACCGCGCTAAGGCATGCCAACCATGCTAGCCGTACCACTGTGCCAATGGCAAACCATGCCAGCCACATTTACGGTGCTAAGGCATGCCAACCATGCTAGTCGCACCACTATGCCAATGTAAAACCATTCCAGCCACATCTACCGCGCCAAGGCATGCCAACCATGCTAGTTGCATCACTTTTCCAATGGAAAACCATGCCTGCCACATTTACCGCGCCAAGGCATGCCAACCATGCTAACCGCACTACTGTGCCAATGGCAAACCAAGCCAGCCACATCTACCGCGCCAAGGCATGCCAACCATTCTAGCCACACCACTGTGCCAATGGCATGCCATGCCGGCCACCTCTACTGCGCCAAGGCATTCCAAGCATGCTAGCTCCACCATGTGCCAATGGCATGCGACCACCATGCCAAGCCAACCGCATCTTGCCTTGGCCCTAACCACTAGCCGCACCATGCGCCATTGGCATGCCAATCCCTTGGCCCCACCATGCCAAGCCAACCCTTTCATGCCAAGCTCTTGGTACCACCATGCCAAGAGAAACACACCTTGCCTTGGCCCTAGACATGCTTGTAGTTGCAGGAATTCCTACACTACACCCCTCACAAGAATTCCTATTAATCAATACATAATTTAAAGATTAAGAACAACACTTTTATTAATTGATCTTTAGAAAGTTTACAAGAAATGTAAGAAGACAAGAATACAACCATTCTCCTAGACTTTCTCTCTCCTCAAGACTTTCTCAACACTCCAAAATTCATCTCTCTCTTCTGAATCTATTGGTTCTCTTTATATAGGATATTTACATAGTGGATGACAACTAAGATGTCCTTTAATTTCGGATCTGACTCGCGAGATTATCGCGATATTCATAATGTTAGATTCTCGCGGTTGTTATAATACTTGCAGGATTATCACGTTCTCTTCATATTTCTGTCATCGTCATCTATCATGTCACTCTTCAACTATTTCTGTGACACTCGCAAAGTGTTATTGGTCACTCTTTCCCTGGTAAACCACTACTGTGAGATTCTGATCCTACAATGCTAGCCACACCATATGCCAAAGGCATGCCAAACCCTTGGCCCCACCATGCCAAGCCAAACCCACCAAGCCATTGGCCCACCGTGCCATGCCAAACGCACCTTGCCATTGACCCATGCCAACCTAGTCGTGCTACCATGCTGGCCTTCCCTATGCGGCTACCAAAATGAAGGCGTCCGACAATCAACGGCCGCCCTTCAATCGCATGAGCAAATCCTAGTCGTCCAAGGTTACCAGATAACGCATAGTAACCTTTGGCCCGAGACCCTAGTTTGGCCACGCAAAACCGCGCCAAGGCATGCCATACCAATGGCATGCCAACCTAGTCGCACAACCATGCTGTCCTTCCCTATGCGGATACCAAAACGAAGGTGTGCGATAATCAACGGTCTCCCTTCCATCCTAGGAGAAAATCCTAGTCGTCCAAGGTTACCAGACAACGCATGGTAACCTTTGGACACTCCAAACCACGCCAAGATATTCCAACCTATCCGCGCCACCATGTTGGCATTTCGTATTCCGCTACCAAAGCGAAGGTGTGCGAAAATCAACGATCTCCCTTCCCAGGAGCAAATCCTAGCCGTCCAAGGTTACGAGATGACGCATGGTAACCTTTGTCCTGAAACCATAGTTTGACCATGCCAAGGCATGCCAACCTTCCGGCACCACCATGCTCGCCTTCCCTATGCGGCCACCAAAAACGAAAGCGTGCGACGATCAACGGCTACCTTTCCTCTTAAGATGCAAAATCTCGACCATCGAAGGTCACCAAGCTAGCAAGTCTCCCAAGCTCGACTTGCCAGGAAACAACAATATGCTACATGTTTTCCATAAAAACATTCGAGACATCAACACATATCACAACCTGGGGGATCCTCTTTGGGTATTGGTTTGGCGGTTTACAGCGTGCGGCGTACACTACGCCCGTCATAAAGAAGTGTCATAAGGATGAGGCGGTTAGTAAATACATGGAGTTAATGGTGAAACACTCTTTTTATGGAACATTAATTCCATGCGTTAACGGTTACCACATCCTCCTATTTACCTACCCATTTTTCCATTCCTTAATGAGGCCAGAGTACGTATCACTTCGACTTGTATAAATAGGTCTTACCTATTTCCACCGAACAACAAGTTCAGTTCAGGAGCATATAACACTTAGAAAACATTTGCTAGATTTCCATATGTTAGCTTCCCAATTTCTGATACAAGTTGTAACACAACTACTCTTCCATAATCAACTATTCTGGTCTCAACACTCTTTTCGCTTCCCTTCCCAAAACCAACGCATCTCCTTCACTTTATGATCGAAGCAAGTCTGAAACGGCCATTTCTTGGTTTAGGCCGAATTTATACAGATTGATCTCTCGAATCTAAAGTACTCCCTTGCAGTACATTATTTAGGGTTTAGACTCGTTTGTCACCTACAACACACAAAATTATCGAAACCAGCAAAAACCGTTTTCACCTTCAAATAGTAGTAAAAGGGTGAGTTCCGTTTTTGTAGTGAGTCATAAGTCGTCTCACGTTACGAGAACAACTGGTGGAGTTTCATCCTCCATTGACTAAACGGGAAGCAGAGAAGAAAAACCTAAGTGGATTCCAAGTAACAGACAATTGATAGCTCGACATCTGGGGATGCCAATTGGGAACACTAATTAAATTGGGTACGTATATTGGCTTAGTTTTATAATATGGTTTAGTATTCAATACTTCAAGCCTAATATTTTGCACAAACAATGTCATTATTTTAAAACATAATGTTGATATTTCGGATGATCTCGCTTTTTCTCTTGAGTTCAAAATTTAGTTTGAACTGGGCTTTGGCTCCATGAAGTAGGTTAAAAGTGAAATAAATGATACTGCGACATGTTAAAAGTGTAGGAAGTTTGTTATCACCCACAACAACATATATGTGGAAGAGCAGGAGAAGGAAACACTAATTATGTTCATGAACACCACTCTGGTTGGTATTACCAAAGAAATTTTTTAATTATAATAAATTAATAACCATGGATAAACAAGAGCATCTGGAGGAGCTACTACAACTCATTTTGTTATTTTTGTTGAGTATTTAATTAATTTTGATTCTTATTGTGTTACTATTTTTACCTGGCTTGATTGGGGTATAGCCAGATTAATTGGGGTATACCTAATGAGACAAAACTCAGGTCATTTAGAAGTAAAATAGGCCACCCCTTAACCATGTATTTTGTAAATGGCTAATATACCCTTGTTTAATTAACACTAAAATTATGATTAGGTTAATTAATTGAGTTTAGATAAATTAATTAAGTAGATTAAAACTTATGAATTTAAGTTATGAAATTTTGTTTTGGATTGAACTCATGTGGGAAGATTTTTGATGAAAAAAAATTATTTTGAGAATTTTTTTTGCAACGGAAATGAAAACATACTACCCAAACACTTCTGAAAAGGGGATTGCAAAGTTGATGTATGAAATCATACTCAAAATTAAATAAGAAATCAACACTCTCATTTCTGAAAGTATGAAAAGCCGACAAGGTCGACGAATGAAGACCATGCCGACTAACTTTGGCCGGCAAGGTAGATGAATGAAGATGATGCCGACTAACTTTGGCCAGCAGGTATTCAAATGAAGACAATGCCGACTTTATTTTTTTGACACACATGAGACGACTAATATTAGTCGGCAAGGTATACAACAAAAAGACCCGTCGGCTGTTAAAAAATACCATGTCAGCTGTATTAGCCGGATAGGTCTTCAAAAAATACCTTGCCAGTTGTTGAAATTTTTTCAGTCGACATGGATATTATGAAAAGTCGGCAAGATATGCATGTTACGACCTTGCCGGATGTTGAAAAATTTTACAGTCGCCATAGCTATTATGAAAAGTCAGCAAAATATGCATGTTACGACCTTGCCGACTAAATACACAGAAATCATAATTTTCGATTTATAACCTAATATAACAATCATATAATGACCAAATCACACAACAAAATGATGGGTTTGAGTTTAGACATCACTTAGAGTCTTCTTTTCGCCGGTATAATCAACCATTTTGTTGGAAAATCAATGTTGAAGATTTTCGGTTGATGGAAAAAATGGAAGAAGATGAAGGGGAAGATCAGAGAGATTATGGAAGATTAAGAGTTTTTTATTTTTTAATTTTAGGGTTTAATTTTAAGTTAATTAGTTCAAGGCTATTAAAGTAAAATCACAAATTTTAACTACCCCTTAGCAAGAGCACTAGGTCCATTTAAATTTGGGTATACCCCCACTTAATCTGGGTATACCCTAATCTAGCCATGTATTTTTATGCATTGAGAAATTAAAAACATGATTTATGACATGAAATATCCGTACGAAATCAATCCAAGATTTCTGTGTCTACATCTAAATCAATCCCTGTTTTTAAATTTATTAATTCTTTATTTTCAATATTATCATTTTTTGGAATTTTATTATTTTTATCGCCCTTTTTTTTACCTGTTCGATGCTTTAAATTTTGAGTCCCAAAAAACTCACTAGCACCAAACTATATTTTTATCTGCAAAATATTTAGGCCCATACAACGCACTGGAGTAACACCTAGTCAATATCAAAACAACGCACACAACCCAAACCATCAGTCGTACAACAGAAACCATCGTTGTAGAGGTTCAGCCCTTGCCTCTGATTTTTTTTTTTTAGGTTTTTAAGATTTTCTGAAAAGATTTTGTCACCTTAATGAATTTGATGTGTTTTAGATTTTTAAGATTTTCCGGAAAAGATTTTGTTACCCTATGATGAGTCTGATTTTCTTAAGATTTTAAAATTTTCCTGAAAAGATATGTTATCCAAAATAAAAGAATATTAATTGATATATATAATATCGATAAACATGTGTTTTTTGTGAAATTTTCTGTAAAAGCACAGTCAAGGATCAGAAAGACTATAAGTTCCCACTTGCAGTAGTCCCGCATTTCTAGCTACCCACCAGAAAACCTTAGGAAAATGCATGTTGTTGAGAAGAAAACCGCTTATAAGTATGGCGATTACGACAGAGATGATGAGAAAACCTCTTCCCTCGGAAACAAGAAGAAGGTTTATGACAACCCTGGGAAGAGATGTGATCCTCCAGGGGAAGTATGTGAATTTTTGATTTGCTAAATTTTATTTAATGGTGTTTCTTTGCATGTGACTCGACAGGATTTTCGGTATTTGGTATTTATAGGGGATGGTACGAGGATTTTTTATGAGTCTCTATGTATACAAATACTGACGAATGCGATGGAGAAGGACTGGTATGAGCTTTATGAATGGTTCTTTAGGGTTTATTTGATTCTTAGTTTATGTTTGTGTGATTAAATTGTAGGGGAATTGATGTAGCACATGTTCTTCACTACATTGTTAATTCGAGACAAATTATTTTCGAGATGGCGGCCTGATGTAGGACATCCGTTAGATTTATGTGTAGTTGCAGAATAATCTACAACTACACCCTCAATAGAATTAGTAAAAACTCAAGAAGTTCTTGATGGTGAATGATAACTTTCTTATTAATTCTCTTAGTTGATTACATAGTATTATCAAAATGGAACTAGAATAGTTACAACTTTTTCTATTCTCTTTCCTAAGATAATTTCTTACACTCATTAAAAGAACCTCTCGAATTTTACATTTGAACTCCTATTTATAGTAAAACTTATGCAGCTGTATATGAATTGCGAAGTATCGCAATTCATCCTCGCAAAATTATTTCATCCTAGCAAAACTTCATATTTCTCCGCGCTACTTCTATCATCGTATCATTTTATAACTCTTTTCTCCTTTATTTATTACGATACTCATGAACTATTATCTTGCGATATTCAGTACCTACATCTTGCCTCTTCTCATGTCAATTCTACGAATAAGAAATGTCATGAGAATCTCTATTCTCGTAAATTTAGTGTAGTTATTACCACCCATCAAGTTCGCAACACGTCTTTTTAATTTTCCCTTACCTTTTTGACACGTTTCTTCGTAACCGTTCTTTTCAACCTTGGGTTTATAGAAATGTATGTACTTCCATCTCCTTATCTTTTTGTTACCCTTTTATTTCAAATGAGGTAAGAAACACTCTTGTATTTTTCTAAACAATATATTGTTGCCTATGTTTCTTATCCTTATTTGAATTTGCAGGTTCCACTTCTTCCCGAGATTGTCACAGTGAAAATAAGAGTTCTACTTCTTCTAAAAGGTTTACTGCAAGGCAACAAACTCTTCGTTCTGCGAAGGTTACCCAAGCTTCTGGTAGTCAAGATGATGCTCTTCGCAAAGGGAAAAGGAAACTTCAAGATGTTGTTTACGAGAGGAGGAAAAAGAAGAAACTCTCAACCAAGTCTCATTCCAATGTAATTTCTTCTAATGAGAATATTGAGGAATATCTTGGTGATGAAGATGATAAATTTCCTGAGAAGGACTTTAGTTCTAATTCCGATACCCTTTCTGACGAAGGAGATGATGATAATGATGTTGATGAAGGTAAAAATGAAGATTGCAGTATCCCAGAAAATTTTGCCTCAGCAATGGTTAGCATATCTAAGGCTTTCCTCCATTCTTCTCGTGGATTAGGAAATTCTCCTACAGCGAATGCTCGCAAACTTATTGCGAAGGCTTGTAAAGTTCCTACTGTAATTGATAATAACTCCCTCAAAGGCATTTCAAGATTCGTCTCTCCTGCTTCATTATATGCTTTAGGTAGCATGGTAAGTTTCTTCTCTATTCCTTGTTTATTTCCCTTATTTTGTTGATTTCTAACCCCTTTTTTCTTGTTTAGGTTGGAAGAGTTAGTTGTGCAGTGATTCGATTGGGAAAGACGTCATTCTATTGCCGAGAAGAAAACTTTGAATCGTTGTAAGAAGTTAGAGGTTGAAAATTCAAATCTCCGTCAGAAAGTAGAGGATTTAAGTATTGATAACGCAGAATTAACATCCCGTCACGAAGATAATTCACAATCTGCGAGCATCGCAATTGATAATTCTTCTCTTCTTGAGGAGAATAATCAATTAAAGCTTGAAAATTCTTCTCTTCGTAATGATAAGAAGCAATTAGAAGGTAAATTCTTTGCGATGGTAATTATTTTGATTATTTTTCCTTCGTAATTTGCTAACCAATTCCTTAATTTCTCTCCTTGTTGCAGAAAATTATGCGAAGATGAATGACGATCTGGAAACTATCCTTGCTAACCGTAATAAGAAAATTTCTGATTTGAGATCTCAGCTTCTAATTTCCCAGCATAACCATAGTTTATATGTCAAGCATTTTCGAGCTAAGATGACTCGCAAGATTTTCGAAGATAATGAAATTCCTCTCAAGAAGTACCATACGCTCCTTTCCGAAGAAATTCCTGAAGATACTCCATATCTGGAAATCTCTGATAGTGAAGTTTAAGATGATAGTGAAGTTGAAGAAGAAGATCATTTTGATGGGAATAGATCGCCTGAAAAATAACTTCACTCTTTTTTGTATATATGTTCTGTAACTTCACTTTTTTTTGTATGTCTGTTCTGTTTCTTTTCAATACAACACTTTCTTCTTGATTGCACTTTTAATCAATCCAACAATTTCTTTTTCAAAGCTTAATTTGAATTAATCTTTCTTTGATTGATTGTTTCCCTTATTCGCATAACTTGATCATGTGGAGAGAAATAATATATCTTAAAGACTTATCTTAGTATTCCCCTTCCCCTTATTATTGCTCTTCAAATGATCAACTATCGCTGGAAGTATTAGAATATCCTTCTCAATTTATCTTACGAAGTTTCGTCTTATTGTGATTATGAATAAAAAGTCCTCCCTTTGAAGTATAAGAAATATAATCCTTTTGCCTTTTGCGAAATGTTGCGAAGTAAATAATAAATCTCCCCTTGAAGTATAGGAAGTATGAAGTATACGAAATATGAAATACCCTTAAGAAGTATAAGAAGTATAAAATATCTTTGAAGAAGTATTAGCAGTATTAAATTCATGAAGAATTGCCCAATATATGAAGAAGTATAAGAATTATTACTCACTATATGAAGAAGTATAATAAATACTTAACCTTCGCAAAATTAAATATCCGTTGAAGAAGTATAATAAATATGATATATTCTTGAAGAAGTATAAATAGTATTGAATTTGTGGAGAAATATTCAATATATGGAGAAGTATAAGAAGTATGTAATTCTCGTAAAATTTTACGAGTATGAACTTATCTGTATTTGATTGCTATCAAAATCGCATCTTTTGTTAAGTCTTCGTGAAAATTATTCAATGATGTTATCTTCTTTGATAGGACTTCTTGTAAAAATTCTTCAATGATATTGACGAAGATGTCTTCTCTTCAAAACTTCATGATGTATATTCTTGTAAAATTTCTTCAATGATATGGACGAAGTTGTCTTCTTTTCAGATCTTCATAATGTATATTCTTGTATAATTTCTTCAATGATTTTGATGTAATGAATTTCATTAATTTCTGTGGTCTTATCATGCCTTCCTAAGTAAAGGTCTTATTTTGCCACCTCTTTTGTAGTAAATTTTTGTATTTGCGATAATATGACAAGTCTGAACATTCTTGCGAACATACAACCTCGTGACATTATCGTCATGCGATGAAATCGCAGGACGTTTTTACACTTTCATGCAATAACCCATTGATCTCATCTTAACTTGTTTGTTTCATTCTGCAAGTTCTTTTTGTATGTTTTCCTTCTCTTTTTTTTTTTTTTTTTTTTTTTTTTTAGAATGCTCGCAGAACTTCATTTGTTGCACAAATATGACAAGCCTTTATGTTTTCGCAAACAAGAAGCCTCGTGACATTTGCGTCTTATAGCACGTATCATCTCCCTAATGGAGGGTGCTGCCCTTTATCTTCCCCCTGGTTGCCCCTTCAAGGAAGCGTACATCGACCATACAAGGTTAGCTCTTCCCATCCGGTTCTGCCAACAACCAGCTTTTGATCGCAACCTATTATCCTTTTTTCCTATAGGGATTATAGTTACGAGGTTGCACCCTATGGGGTATCTTTGGGCCAAGTGCATCATTTTCCAAGACTTGTAAAAAATGGCAGATGTGGTTCAACCTCACCCGGCACTCTTGACTCAACCGTGTACCTCGGCGCCTTGATCGTTTTCTGCACTTCTTGGGAAAGATAGTATGCCTTTGTCGCCCAACCTAAATCCTCTTACACCGCATTTTATATTGCGTAATGTCGCTAGATTAGGTGAGAATCCAAGGTGTCTAACCCGGATAGGTACCCCATTATTGGGTTGTACCCCTAAAATTTTACCATGTACTAAGGGACCTTAGTGGTGTTCCGGTTACCCTTAGACACGTTTATAGGTACCCCCTTAAATGACGTACTTTAGAACTTTGCCTCTTACGAAATATAGCTTCGCGAACTAGGGTGTACGCCACAAAGGTTTTCCTGTATAAAATTTTCTGCGGCTCTCTTTCTTTTTTGGAGGCTGATCACAGATTGAGGTCTTTTATTCGCAAATTAATGAAAGTTTAATCGCAATATAAATTTTGAAATTCGTAACTTTTCCCAATTTCCTGCGAGCAAACAATATTCGTAAAATTTATCACGAAATAAAAAATTTTGTTTTGCAACATACCTCATTTCCACGAGCACATTGTACTTCAAAGATACTGGCAAGTGTGGGCAAATTGCATTTTGGTGTAATTCCTCCCAATGGTACTTCTCTAGCAAATGGAGTCCTCGCAGCTTCTTCTATTGCTTCATCTAATTGCCTTCTATCTCCTCCTCTTCTATTTTTTATCATCCCTCTCATTTCTGCTAATTCTCGAAAGATCCGTGCATTTGCCTCAGAATTCTCATCCATTGGTCTTTTTAATGCAGCTTCTCTTATTCTACGTTCTTGCGCTTCCTCCCTTGCGATCCTTCGCATTCTATCATATTCTTCATTAATGTTTTCATTTGCATAATTTTGCAAATATCTTCTTTCTAAATTATCATAATTGTTCAAATCGAGAGCATCTTGGAATTCTTGTTCTTCCCTTTCTATTCTTCTCATTCTTCTCATGCGAATATCGAATTTCTTCTTCTTCATTTCTCCTCCTTCTGTGATTTATTTCTTCTTGATTTGCTTGTACTCTGATTCGAGAGTTTGGTTCATTCCTCTCCACTTCTATTTGTTGATTTACAATTCTTCTCTTAATTCTTTCATACTCAACATTTTGTTTGTTACGAGCCTCTTCATATCTTCTTACTCCATTCTCGTGATTGTTTTGATGTACTGCTTTTTGTATCTCAGTTTCTTCCATAAGTTACTGTTCTTCCTCTCGATTCTGATTGTTTTCTCTAGGATTTGGCCTTGTTCGTAAATTCTATATGTTTTGTTCGTGGTTTGGTATTAAAATGAAACGATTCTCTTGATTTCTTTCACCTTGATTCTGCGCTTGTTCTTGCATATTATTTTCATTATTTATTATCGGTGAATTTTGTCCTTCTCTTTCTGTTCTAACATTTGATCTTGCAACACTTTGAGATTTCCTTCTTTGTAGCATCTCATTTTCCATCCTCAATTCTTGATTTTGTCTTGTTAAATTGGCACGTTCTTCATCTTCGATCATTCGTTCTTCTTGGATTCCTTGTCTCAATGTTTATAACATCTCCCTTTCTCTTTCAAGAATTGTTCCTCCCATCAACCTCCCATTTTCTCTGATTTGTGGTTCTCTATCTTTTTCTTCTGGTATATCAGTTCTCCAAGTGTTTATACTCACTCGATCATGATCTATTATTTGTTGAGCTTGATTTCTTCGATTACTCCTTCTCCTACTAGGTTCTCCTGTTATATTTGCTTCTCCTCCTGCGAGTCTTACACTTCTTCTTACTTCAGTTAATGGTTCTGATGTGTTTCTTCTTCTTGTCATTTTTCTGGTACAGGAATTCTTCAAATCCATGTTTCTAGCGCCAATTATGTAGTTGCAGAATAATCTACAACTACACCCTCGATAGAATTAGTAAAAACTCAAGAAGTTCTTGATGGTGAATGATAACTTTCTTATTAATTCTCTTAGTTGATTACATAGAATTATCAAAATGGAACTAGAATAGTTACAACTTTTTCTATTCTCTTTCCTAAGATAATTTCTTACACTCATTAAAAGAACCTCTCGAATTTTACATTTGAACTCCTATTTATAGTAAAACTTATGCAGCTGTATATGAATTGCGAAGTATCGCAATTCATCCTCGCAAAACTTCATATTTCTCCGCGCTACTTCTATCATCGTATCATTTTATAACTCTTTTCTCCTTTATTTATTACGATACTCGTGAACTATTATCTTGCGATATTCAGTACCTACATTATGGTTTATGTTTTTATTATTATTGCTATAGCTAAATTAATTTAGAGTAGTGTTTATTATTTTTAGAATTACTTATTTTTAGAAGTTCTTTAATTCTAGAACGTTATTTATTTTAGGGATTTCTTATTTTTCAAGTTTGAGTCTTAGAGTTATTTAAATAAGAGACAAGTCATTTGTATTAAATATATTATTATAAACCAATATTTGTTACAGGGCATGCGGCCCATGGATATGCGGTCCAACTAGATTACTAGGTTTGTATATAAAGGAAACTATGTAATGCTTCTATTATAATATCCTAATAAGATTTTTCTTCACCTTCCTCTTATCTTTCTCTGTTTCATCTATAATTCTCCTAAAACACGTTATCATGCATGATGTTATATCGTAGAGCTAGATGGGATTTGGTAGAATGTTTTTTCTCTATATGGATGATTTACATCAAAATAATTATGTAATTATCATCAAGATAATGTTAAAATCGCTGGAATCGAATCAGATAAGTTGGATCTATTTTGTCACATATATATATATATATATATATATATAATTTTCTTCTTCCCTATTTTTGATTTCATTTTTGGGTACTGCCTTATATTATAATTGTGATCATCATGTTTTATAATTTTTATGTAAATACAAATTGATCACGTTTTATGGGCATGAAAATTTATTGAGATTTGGGAATGGCCGTTTGTAGTTTCCATAAAGGACGAAGAAGAATCTCATGTCTGTTCATGATCACGGAGAAGAGAAAGAAATCCCGTCTCAGATCCCATCTGTCCGATTCTGAATTGTTCCAACCCAGTTGTCCGATTCTGAACTGTTTCGTACCATATGTCCGAATGGTTCCGATCAAGCTGTCCAATTTTAAAATGTTCCAAACCGGCTATCCGATTCTGAACTGTTCCGACCCATATGTCCGATTTTGAACTGTTCCGACACAGCTGTCTGATACTGATCTGTTTTCTGTATGTATAGACGGAATCAAAGCTTGGCATGAGGTACATAACTATTTGTGGGTTTTAACGTTGGATATTTGTTGGATTTGTTTATTTGTTTTTAGAACATGCCAAGTTTCGTTATTTTAGAACATCCCTAGTTATATTTTTATTTGTCTTAAGATAAATCCATATCATATAAACGATCAATTTAGATTATGATTATTGATCTTGATCATTAAAATTTTGGTCTTGTTATTTTGTTCTCTTGAATATGATATTAGCTATAATTGAATGGTGTCTCTTGTTCAATTTATTTTACCAACTCGATTCCAATGTATTTATTTGAATGTTCAGTGGGATGTAATCCATTTGCTCGACTATTAAAGAGTCAGTTGTTTCAAAAGATACGTTGCAAATAATTAAAGTCACATGTATCCCAATTTTTACGGAAGAACACACAAAAAGTGATATGATTAAGAAAATTCTTATTTTTCTACTTCATCTATGATACTAGCGAACCAGTATATGTTGAGGTATAACAACAAGAGGACTATCTTAGTAATATATTCAACCTAAAGTAAGTGGTTGACATGTGTAGTGAGATTCTCTTGGGCTTTTGAGATAAAGAAATTTCTCAAATTAAGCTAAATGTAGCAAAATTGAAAATGGAAAGAACCCTGAAGTAATGAGGGTTAGATCTACTGACCCATGTGAAGCATGTGAAAATGGACATATATATATTGAGACAAAGATGTATTTTTTTTACCCGATAGTAATGACACCAAAGTAAAGGTATCAACCGGACATTGGATCAAGCTAAGATGTAATTCTAGCTTATATCAAAATAAAAGAGTTGGGAATGAATCTAATTACTGGTATTTGTACAAGCAATGTAATGCAGGTACCATATATAGTAACAACAGATTCCGTAGGAATACTTTAGATGTCAACTTTATTGGCAAGAAGAAATTTTCCTAGCCATTTGATTTCAGTTGAACTAGACTTATTTTTAGCACTTATGAAAAGTACATCATTATATTTCACGAGACGAAAAATTATTTACAGCACTTGAGATATATCTGGATGAAAAGTATATGAAAAAGCGGGGGTCTAACAACCACACCCAATATTTGGCTTAGCAATATGTATGGACAAACTCCAATATACTTTTTAGAGAATCAACTAGACAGTTAGACTCAATCAATAGAAAATTATATCATTATATCTCTATCTCTCGATTTAAATATTACTCAAGAAAACTGCAAGTCTCGATTAAATACAAGAGAGATATTAGATGGTACTAAAGACCAATATCCAAGTGTCAGTCAATTTTAATCAATAACCAAAAGGTCGGATATTCTAATTGATTGAACAACGCACAACCTGTATTATTTAAATTATATAGCAAATATAATGCGGAAAGGAAATAACACAGACACCAAAATTTTGTTAACGAGGAAACGCAAATGCATAAAAACCCTAGGACCTAGTCCATATTGAACATACATTGTATTAAGACGCTACATACACTTGCCTACTCCAAACTAACTTCGGTTTGGACTGTAGTTGAACCCCAACCAATCTCACACTGATCCAAGGTACAGTTATGCTCCTACGTTAAAAAGCGTGGGTCTAACAACCTCACCCAATATTTCGATTAGCAATCTGTATGGACAACTCTTAGTTGTTTTCTAGAGAATTAACTAGACAGTTAGACTCAATCAATAGAAAATACTCAAGGAGTTATTATATCAATCTCTCAACTTAATCTATACTCAAGAAAATATAATATGCGAGTCTTTATCAAGGAGAGATAACTTGGATGGTACCAATATCCAAGTGTCAATCAATTTAAATCAACAACCAATAAGGTCGGATATTCTAATTGATTGAACAACGCACAACCTGTATTATTACAATTATATAAAAAAATATAATGCGGAAAAAAAATAACACAGACACCAGAATTTTGTTAACGAAGAAACCGCAAATGCAGAAAAACCCTAGGACCTAGTCCATATTAAACATACATTGTATTAAGCCGCTACAGACACTAACCTACTCCAAATTAACTTCGGTATGGACTGTAGTTGAACCCCAATCAATCTCACACTGATCCAAGGTACAATTATGCTCCTACGCCTATGATCCTAGCAGGATATTGTGTACTTTATTTCCTTAGCTGATCTCACCTACAACCAAGGGTTGCTATGACCCAAAGTCGAAGACTTTAATAAACAAATTTGTCTCACACATAAAAGTCTACAAGATATATATATTCGTCTCCCATGAATAAACCTATGAGTTTTGTTCCGTCGTTTGATAAATCAAGGTGAACAGGAACCAATCAATAAAACCATACTTATATTCCCGAAGAATAGCTCAGTTTTATCAATCATCTCACCATAAACTTAATCGACGCAGTGAAGAAGATTATTGAAGAATCACAAACGATGAGACGAAGATGTTTGTGACTAATTTTATATCTTGCCTATAGGAGAAATTAATCTCAAGCCAATTATTACAATTGTACTCGTACAATAGAAACAGCAAGATTAGATCACACAACTACAACAAAAGTAGTATCGTTCTGGCTTCACAATCCCAATGAAGTCTTTAAGTCGTTAACCTGGTTTTAAAAGAAGAAAAACAAAGGTTAAAGGAGAATCGTCTTTAGCTTTAGACAACTAGTATCATACAGAATGTGTTGGGATTAGGTTTCCCAGTTGCTAGAGTTCTCCCTTATATAGTCTTCAAATCAGGGTTTGCAATCAATGTTAGCTTAGTATCAAAGCATGCAATATTCACCGTTAGATGAAAACCTGATTAGGTTCAAGCTAATATTTATCAATCGTTAGATCGAGAACTTAGCTTACCATACACACATGTACTTGACAATTTTGGGTTTGTGTAACCGTACCCAAAGATGTACAATAGTTGGTTCAATATTAGTCAACCAAATGGTTAGCCAAATGATAACTTTCATATCAACCATATTTTTCTTCACCATAACTAGTTCAAATGACTCAAATAAACTAGTTAGAGAGTTTTTCAATTGCTATGAGATCCCATGTACTACACAAGACACAATTGAATCAAAAAAGATGTGATTCACTTGAATAAATTCATGAACTATAAAGCCACGGTTTGCAAAAGCATTCCTTAGTATATTTAGATAAGTTCATGAACATCGTTTTTAGACATAACCACTCAAGTTCGCGGACTGGGTTCGCGGACTCAAGATAACCGGTTGGATTTCACGAACTCTTGTAGAAATTATCGGGTTCGAGAACTTTCGTCAGTTCGCCGACTGAGTTCGTGAACTGAAACTGAGCTGCAACTCCCGCAGAAATTCTCAGGTTCGAGAACTACGCCAGTTCATGGACTAAGTTCGTGGACTGAGTTGACTGCTCATGTTTTGGTTTTCACTTGATCAATAAAGTTCGCAAACTTTGGTTCAAGTGCTAAGGACTTATACATATATGTATTGCCGCAACAATGTTTATATCCCCCAATGGTTATATTGTCTAAACTCTCATTTCAATCATTGAAATATTCTCAGAGGGCGTTATATAGTTGTTATTCACAAACTATTTTCTTCAAAGCGATTTCCAAAATGATTGAAACATAACATGACTTTCGTCACTAGGTAAAGATGAACTTGGCTAAAGCGAAAGCTTTACCAACACATATTTCAAGAAATAAATAAGCGAGATATACTCAGCTCGAAATATCACATGTGCATATTCTTAGCCTATATAGTAATACGACTTTGGTCACAAGATAGGACATAGAATAGATATACTTTCGAGTGATTGATAAGTTCAAGTCTCCACATACATTTTAGTCGATGATTGAGTAGTCCTTCGTCTTGTATGATGATCGCCATGGAGTTATTGAGATCAACTACATTTTCTATCCTAGTCCGAGACCTTAGCTATAGTAGACTAGAAATCAAGACTTTATAGTTTTGATCACTTACAAATTTCAAACATGTTTGAGATAGCAACGCATGCGAGTTCAACCGAGCAATGCTCTAACAATCTCCCTCTTTGTCAATTTTAGTGGAAAAACTATTAATACATATGAAATACAAAAAATATATAAATAAACTTTTTAGCTCCTATTCCACATGTCTAATCTTCAAAAATACTCAAAATCTTCGTCACTTCCAAGTAGTCCAATGATCCCAAAGGTTGTAAGTTTAGCATCATCGTTGTTGAAAATCCATAGCTATAACAATGAGAAAATCATCGGTTCTCAATCATTGTTATACAATGTCATAGTATTATTATAGAACGTCAAAGTCCAATTGTATCACAACTTCAACAACAATACTATGGTGATACTTCACTCCCCCTTAGTCAATACTCCATCTCTCATGGAAACCACTCCCCCTTACATAATGATCCGATAACCATATGTAGTTGTAGTATGAACTACATATTAATTCTCCCCCTTTTTGTCAATAAAATTGGCAAAGGTACAAGAACGGGATCCTAATGAAATTTCCTTACGAGACATTTCATGACCAAAGGTAAATGTATATCATTTTGTTTAGATGCAATCATAAAGCCGAAGCTAAATGCATTCATTAAGGAGTTTATAAAGATACAAGATAACCCCTATAATATTCCACAGCCGCACTCCCCACAAATATTTGGCAATTAAGCACAAGTTCAAAAGAACTCTCCCCCATAAAATGTCATTCCCAAAGGAACAACAAGAGCGACCTTAATTTCAAAAGAAAAGAAGGATTTATTTAGACTCAACAAATTGCATACAAGTATAAATTTGGAATCCAATAAGAAATATTCAATCATATTAACCCAAGCGTACCAAGATTAATTTGACTAAATATGCTCAACACAAGTAAACTTATGGAGACTTAACAACTCAATTAGATTAATCATAAGAGAAATCACAAATAATCTAATTGATAAACACAATCAAACTAATCACAAAGGTAATTAATTTAATTGTTTACACTCAACATAAGAAAGATCTATGGAGCGATGACTCCGTTAATCACGAATAATCAAACAAGTCAAGAAATGCTCAAACATAAGAAATATTATGGAGTGTTAACTAAATAATCACACAAGATGATTAATTTAGTTAAGCATGTTCAATATAAAGTACCTTACGGAATAACAACCAAGCTAATCACAAAAGTAATCAAGTTTTGTTGTTTTAGTGCTCAAAATACACTTCATGGAACAACACAGTATTTACAAAAAAAAAATGTGGATCGGAGATTGACCTTATACCGTGGAATGATTAAGGATTCATTATATTTGCACAATAACTTACAATAGACATAATCCTTATAATCACAAAAGATTTTAACATATCTTACATCAATAATTGACAATATAGGCTTAACTTTTGTGTTTGTCAAAAGTATATTCATCCTTTTATCAATATATGCATATATCAATTCACGAACGACTTACTTTTAACAAAATATGGGACAATTGAGTTCACGGACGTAAACATACATATCCCATCAAAATATTGCAAAATATAAAACCATAAAGATTAATAATGCAACCATCATCTTCCAAACAAGTTTAGAATTTAAACCAATAAATATAAAAACATGAAGATGGAAAACATTGGATATAGCTATGTGTAATCACAATAATGGCTATTCCAAAACACTAGTTATTCGTCTAAACAAAAGAGAAAAAATAGAAGATTTACTAGACAAGGAACTCAAATTACTAGAAACCGATCACGAGCTATAGTTCACATTCGACAGCTTCATGGGTTTCGATATCTTTGAGCTCGTGATTCATATTACCAACTGTGTCTTCAGAGAAGATATCCTTATTGAGAAGATATTTAACATGTGACTTCATGAGACCAAGATCAGCAGTAACCTTTTCCAACTCACTTCTAATCACATCAAGATCCTTCATCACATCCACAAGTTGCAGTTTTGCTTTCTCAAAGTATTTAAGAAAGTCATGAACCACTTTAGCAGAAACCATATCCTCATTCTCAACATCTTGATGTGAGTAGGCATAGTAGCATGAGGCATTAGGTGTACCATCTTCCACAAGAGTTCTTTTCCTCCTTCCTTTTGATTCAAAACCAAAACCTTTCTTAAGGAATCCCTTTGCAAAGTCACCGTGAAGAGATGAAGAGGAAGACATCCTTAATAGCCCAAAAATAACCTAGAGTTTGCAAACGTGACTTAAGAAACTCAATAGGTCGGCTATTTAAAGGTTTTTACGAACGAAAGGTTTTAGGGTTTTCAAGCTGTAGACTCGAGATGGTAACTTATGTACACATTCGAACTCAGTACACCCCATAAGTAAAAACACGAGACTTTTTAAACAAGAAAAAAAAACTTTACAAATACGTTTAGGCAATGTAGTTTGCTAGTACTTATTTCATCTATAAACGATAAGAGAATAGTTCAACTAAGCAGAATGCAAATTTTCCAAAGTATACCTGATTTTTACACATCTTGCCCAATAGGATTTTTATGTGCGATTTCCCAACCCTTGTGATTAATTAGCACAAGTATGAGCTCTGATATCATTCAAGGAATTGTGTTTATGATCAAGTCTTTTCTTCCTCATGATTTTAGAGAGGTATCTCTTTTGATTTGAGAAATTATCATAAAACTTACTATCATCAAAATATGAGTCATAGTTTGGATTCTTACCAGAAGAGTCTTGACTTGAGGAGGATGACAACCTGTCGACAATTTCTTTGTACCCTTGAATAATATTTATCAGGTTATTTCTCATATCATCAATCTTTCTCTTTTCTTCTGGGATTTTATTCAAATCAAGGGAAGCATTACTTTCAAAGAAAACAACTTGGTCTTTCTTAGATGATTCTTATCAAGACTTTTGTTCTTCTTCCTTGTATTTGAGGAACTCATTGAGATGACCTTCCTGGTAACATACACAAGGTTCATATGAAAACCAATGGGTTTCGACATACGAATGTCCGTTACACCTTTGAGGATTAAGTCTAAGGTGCATTGAAGTTAAACAAGAAAATTTTTATTCAACCTAGAGTTTCCATTTTTTTTAACAGAACCTTTTGCTTTGTAAAAATAACATACCTTCTGATCACACAAGTGACTAGGCAGTTTAGTCTTGATATTTTCTTCAGGAGATTTCTTCATTCTATGTGATGTGGACTTTCCTTGATTAGAGGGGACTGGCACATATTTCTTGCTTGGAAGGGACTCCGTTTTTATTTCTGGAGCATTTTCTGTGGTAGCAGAAGCAGTTGATATATTAGACTGCTTAGGACATCCTTGAATAAAGAGTTTATTCAAGCGACGTTCTATTTCAAAAGCATCCTTTATGAGGCTTGCTTCAAGAGTCATACATGAAGAATGGTCTTCAGTATTTTCTTTGATTTTGCAGTCTCTAATTATACCAAGAAGAACATTGACATGTTTCTTCAACCGATTAAATTTATCATCTTGTATTCTAATAAGATATAAAATCAACTTACTCTTTTTAGTTGTTTCCCGTTCATTTAAAGAGATAGACTCTTTTGAAGGGCAATCAGAATGATGTATGTCAATATTTTTCTGTTTGATTTGAACATTAGGTTCATTTATACTCGAGATTGTAGAATCTTTATCTTTAATAGACTTTGACAAGACAAATTCTTTATTTTTGGTGATACGTTTTTCAGATATACTACTCTTGTCCATAGAGTCAAATCTCTAAAAACACAGACTTATAAGGTCTTGAACGTGTTTGCCTGCTCTGGTACCAATTGAAAAAGCGGGGGTCTAACAACCTCAACCAATATTTCAATTAGCAATTTGTATGGACATCTACGAGTTGTTTTCTAGAGAATAAACTAGACAGTTAGACTCAATCAATAGAAAATACTCAAGAAGTTATTATCTCAATCTATCAACTTGATCTATACTCAAGCAAATATAATCTGCGAGTCTTTATCAAGGAGAGATAACTTGGATGGTACCAAAAACAAATATCCAAGTGTCAATCAATATAAATTAACAACCAATAATTTCGGATATTCTAATTGATTGAACAACGCACAACCTGTATTATTTTAATTATATAACAAAATATAATGTGGAAAATAAATAACACAGGCACCAGAATTTTGTTAACAAGGAAACCTCAAATGCAGAAAAACCCCGGGACCTAGTCCAGATTAAACATACACTGTATTAAGCCGCTACAGACACTAACCTACTCCAAATTAACTTCGGCATGGACTATAGTTGAACCCCAATCAATCTCACACTGATCCAACGTACAGTTATGCTAATACTCCTCTGATCCCAGTAGGATACTACGCACTTGATTCCTTTAGATGATCTCACCCACAATCAAGATTTGCTACGACCCAAAGTCGAAGACTTTAATAAACAAATCTGTCTCACACAGAAAAGTCTACAAGATAGATATATTCGTCTCCCACGAATAAACCTATGAGTTTTGTTCCGTCTTTTGATAAATCAAGGTAAACAGGAACCAATCAATAAAACCATACTTATATTCCCGAAGAAAAACTCAGTTTTATCAATCACCTCACAATAAACTTAATCGACGCAACGAGAAAGATTATTGAGGAATCACAGACTATGAGACGAAGATGTGTGTGACTACTTTTATATCTTGCCTATCGGAGAAATTAATCTGAAGCCAATTATTACAATTGTACTCGTACGATAAAAACAGCAAGATCAGATCACACAGCTACAAGAAAAGTAGTATCGGTGTGGCTTCATAATCCCAATGAAGTCTTTAAGTCGTTAACCTGGTTTTAGAAGAAGAAAACCAAAGGTTAAAGGAGAATCGACTCTAGCTTAGCAAACTAGTATCACACAGAATATGTGGGGATTAGGTTTCCCAGTTGCTAGAGTTCTCCATTATATAGTCTTTCAAATCATGGTTTGCTATCAATGTTAGCTTAGTAACAAAGCATTCAATATTAACCGTTAGATGAAAACCTGATTAGATTCAAGCTAAGATTTCTCAACTGTTAGATCGAGAACTTAGCTTGCCATACACACATGTACTTGACGATTTTGGGTTTGTGTAACTGTACCCAAATGTGTACAAAATTTGGTTCAATATTATTCAACCAAATGGTTAACCAAATGATAACTTTCATATCAACCATATTCTTCTTCACCATAACTAGTTCAAATGAATTAGTTAGAAAGTTGTTCAATTGCTATGAGATACCATGTACCACAAAAGAAACAATTGAATCAAAAATGATGTGATTCACTCGAATTAATTCATGAACTATAAAGCCACGAACTGATCTCACCTACAACTAAGAGTTGCTACGACCCAAAGTCGAATACTTTAGTAAACAAATCTGTATCACACAGAAAAGTCTAAGGTAATAGATAAATCCATCTCCCACGAATATACCTACGAGTTTTGTTCCGTCTTTTAATAAATCAAGATGAACAGGAACCAATTGATAAACCAAACTTATATTCCCGAAGAACAACTTAGTATTATTAATCACCTAACAATAGTCTTAATCGATGCAGTGAAAAAAGATATTTTGGAATCACAAACGATGAGACGAAGATGTTTGTGACTACTTTTTATCTTGCCTGTCAGAGATAGAAATATCTAGCTAATTATTACAATTGTACTCGTATGATAGAAACAACAAGATTAGATCACACAACTATAAGAAAAGTAGTATCTGTCTGGTTTCACAATCCCAATGAAGTCTTTAAGTCGTTAACCTGGTTTAGAAGAAGAAACCAAAGGTTAAAGGAGAATCGACTCTAGCTTAGCACAACTAGTATCACACAAAATGTGTGGGGATTAGGTTTCCAAATTGCTAGAGTTCTCCCTTATATAGTCTTTCAAATCAGGGTTTGAAATCAAAGTTAGCTTGGTAACAAAGCATTCAATATTCACCGTTAGATGAAAACCTGATTAGATTCAAGCTAATATTTATCAACCGTTAGATCGAAAACATAGCTTGTTATACACACATGAAATGCATGTTCATATGCTTGTGTAACCGTACCCAACCTTGTACATTATTTGGTTCAACAATAGTTAACCAAATGGTTAGCCATATGATAACTTTCATATCAACCATATTCTTCTTCACCATAACTAGTTCAAACGACTCAAATGAACAAGTTAGAGAGTTGTTCAATTGTAAGGAAATCTCATGTACTACACAAGACATAATTGAAGGAAAAATGATTTGATTCACTCAAATCGGTTCATGAACTATATAGCCACGGATTGCAATTGCATTCCTTAGTTTATAAAGATAAGTTCACAAACATCGTTTTAGACATAACCTACTCAAGTTCGCTGACTTAAGTTCCCGGATGGATTTCATAAACTCCAGCAGAAATTCTCGGGTCGAGAACTTCCTCCAATTCGCGTACTGGGTTCGCGGACTTATCTCACGCACTACTCCGGTTCTCTTGATCAACAAAATTTGCAAACTTTGGTTCAAGGAATAAATACTTATACATATATGTGTTTCCACAACAATGCTTATATCCTCCAATGATTATATAGTCTAAACTCTCATTTCAATAATTGAAACATTCTCAGAGGATGTTATATAGTTGTTATTCACAAACCATTTTTCGTAAGAGCGATTTTCAAAGTGATTGAAACTTAACATGACTTTCATCACTAGGTAAGGATGAACTTGGCTAAATCAAAATCTTTACCAACACATATTTCGAGAAATAGATAGGCGAGGTATACTCTCCTCGAAATACCAAATGTGTATAATCTAAGTCTATATAGCAAAACGACTTTTATCTCAAGATAGGAGATAAATAAACTTTTGAGTGATAGATAAGTTTAAGTCTCCACATACCTTTTAGTCGATGAAGATTCGTCAGTTCCTTGAGTAGTCCTTCGTCTTGTATGATGATTGTCATGGAGTTCTTGAGCTCAACTACACTTTATATTCTAGTCCGAGACCTTAGTTATAGTAGACTAGAAATCAAAACTTATAGTTTTGATAAAACATTTTATTTTTCAAAACAGAAAAACATTTTATTGGCTTAGCTTTATGCCAAAACCAAACTAAACTTGAAAACTTCATTTGTCTTAGCCTTATGCCAACTGAATTGCACTTGTAACTTTATTGTCTTAGCTTAAAAGCCATACAAGCATAAATGGCTTTAAGATAAGCCATCATGGATTTCTCTATAATTAGTTTTTTATGCCCAATCCTTTAGTTGACGAAGATTAACTTAGTTTTCAATTAATTTTGTGGATTTAATTGAAACTTTCTATTGTCAATTTTAAGAAATTATTTTGTTATACATTTATTTATTAATTTGTAGATATAATTAAAGCCAAAAGACTTAATCATTTTTGTTTAATTAAATTTGATTTTTACTTCTTTTCATGATTATGATAGAACCCAATTAATGTATATTCATAAAAATCATAGGTTACAACTCTTGCATCCGTCAAATGTTTTTCGCTAAGATTAGACTAGGTGATGGTCAGATGCAACATTTATCTCTCAATATGTTATCCGACCATCCAAAGCTCAAAAACTCCTTTTGTTTGGTATTATAGATCTATTCTATCTATGTGGTTCCAGTTGTTTTAATAAAAGATGTATAACTAAGTTAGTTCAGAGCTGCACAGGAACTGTCCCGTCCCGTAGTACCGAGCAATAAGTAATGACGTCTAATAATAGTTAGGGTTTATGAAAACTAATTAGTTTTTGTTCATTTCTATTTAGTTTTTGTTGATTTCTTTAGATTTCAAACTGATTGTAATTTTTTGGTTTTTGATCCTAGGGTTTTGGAATTTTTTGTGTGGCTCAAGACTTCATTTGAACTTAGAACTTAGAAGATTTTTTATTATTATTTATTTTATGTAATTTTATATATGCTAAGAGTAAAGAACCATTACGTCCCGTCCCATACCAAGTTAAACAGGGTACATGTCGCGTCCGTTTTCGTGTATTCGAGATCCTATAGAATTTTATCCATTTTATCGGATATCGGATCAGATATGTTATTGGATATTTTTTACTTAACATATCGGAATCAGATTAGGCTCTATCCGAATTTTTAATATCCGATATCCGATAAGACATAAACTTGTTTGTAATTTACCCTAATTTAGAGCCAGATACTCATTTCGTATATTATCGGATAATGTCGGATAAATATCCGACAAATTTTAGTTATGAACATGTTTTACAAGGTTTTAAAGTTCTTTTTGTCAGAAACGGATATTATCGGATATCCCATTGATTAACATATTGGATTCAATTTCTTATTTTGATATGTCATAGGATATTATCGAATATCGGATATCCGATAATGCTTAACCTATCGGATATCGGATTTCCACATATCCGATGGATATTCATCCGTTGACAGCCCTACCTAAGTTAGAATATTTGAGGAATATATATTGGCCAAATATAATGTTCCCAACTCACTATTAATGTGGGTTGCTCTACGAGACCCGTAGGCCGGGGTATATGAACGAGAGGAAAAGAGGGTTCATATACTGAGTCATTTTCAACCATTGATCAAAAGTGTAGTTTTTCTGTAAATTGTACACGTGTAACATGATGTAATCTCTCTATACCTCTTTTTAGTCGTCCACTTTTAACCCCGCCAGAATATTTTAGGCCTTTTGCACTGCGTATTCTATAAAGCAAAGTGTCACTAGGAAGAGGGTAATGAAGTTGATTTTTTTTTTCATCCAGATTTGGCCCTGTCCAGGGGAAATTATCATTCAAAATACTCTCAGGCCACGTATACGGGCAAAACGTGTTTCCCCACTACGTGAATCTACTTGTGGCTCACTCCCGGTTTTTTCGCCATAATTTACCACGTTGTGCAAGACATTTTTTCCACCGATTTTATTGTCTTCTTCCTTCACATCAATGTTCAAGTGCAACACTCATTTTCACCTATTTTAGGATTATTGATAATTTTTAAACTCATGTGTTGCAATTTTTATTTCGAGTTGAAGAATTATTTTTTGAGCAGTGCTATCCCACACGACTTCTACCACTAATTTGCTTTATTTTTCTCTCTCAATTATTTCCAAAATCAATCATATAAATCAACTAAATAATCTAACTAACTTAACTAATCTAATCATATCAATTAAATTAGTGGTTTTGGGCTAAGGGGTAATTTAGCCATTTTAGTTCATATAAGGCTAAGGGATTTTGGGTTTTACTTAAAAAATGAGCAAAATCTCTTTTCTTTTTTTCTCCCAACAAATTCCCTAGTGAGTTTTCTTTTTTTCTCCGGGTGAAAAAATAAATTTCACCTTTGACTTTCTTATGAATATTTTTAACCTCTATTCTATAATGGTAGAATTAAGGTGAAAATATAATTCTGCACCTGGAGCATAGGTGAAAAAACAAATTTCCACAAATAAATAGAAAAAGGGTGAAACATAATGAAAATACACAACATCATTATAATGATTATTGTTACAATAATTCTTGGTGTACCGCCACTTTGGACACCCTAAAAACAACCCGTCACAACTTAAACATGTTAGCCCACCAAACCTGACCTCATGTCATGCTAATTTCGATCCCATGGAGCCCACTTTTGTGTGAGAATGTTGTTTCAGGATTGTTTTTTGGACGGTATGTTTAGAAGGGTTGTTATTGTCATGGGGAAAGCTGATTTTTTTAGGGGGGGGATAATTTTTTCTGCCCACCCCTTCCCTATCCATTCCGTATCCCTCAAAAACTCAAAAAACCAAGTACTACGGTTTTGGGGAACTTTTGGGGGACGGTTCGTTAAGAGCTATCACTATGGTTCCCTCTATCCATTCCTTATCCCTCAAAAACTCAAAAAACCAAGTACTACGGTCTTCTATATCTCTACATGTGTAGGGATATCACTCCCTTTCCCTATTAGGAGGATCACATCTTCCCACTTGTAGGGAAGGGAAATCATATGTCTACTCAGTTGTCGTATATATTTACGCTTTATGGATACTGAGTATCCGTTTTTGGTTTTTAAAGTTTTACCTTAAAAGTTTCATTTTTCACTATTTTGTTTTACTAAAACTCTTTTTTTTTACTTTAAAAACTCTTTTTTTTTTTTACCTAAAACTCTTTTTTTTTACTTTAAAATATCTTTTTTTTACTTTAAAATATCTTTTTTTTACCTAGACAAAAATATATATATATATATATATATATATATATATTCCTATTGGAAAGAAAAAAATTGAAGAAAAAAAATACGGCTACGGAGTTGCCAAACCTAAAGTTTCTTCGTCCCTAAACTTCCATTCCAATTCCATGGATTAAAATTTTCAAGTGAAATGATTTTTTTGTCGCCTACAGTCAGTTCGATATGGGTTTGGTGACTTTGGCATAAGGATAATCTTGTAAAACAAAATATTTCCCACTATACAGTATACACATCTCTGTAAAGTTAGCTTTCCAGCACCGTGAGCGTGAGAAAACACCACACTTTGTACCGTGCGAGGGGAAGGGGGGATGGGACCCGTTTTTTAAATTTTGGGTATATTTATTAAAAAACCCTAGTTTTGATACCCAATAAATATACCCTTATACAATAATATAAATAACCCTATCATTTAAATACCTTATCCCTTAAAAAACAGATTACCTTAATACCCTCACTTACAATATTATTTTCCATTTAAAAATCTTATCCATTAAAAAAAATCCATTATTTTACATACACCAACAGCACCGCCGCCACCACCACTCTGCCGCCACCACCACCACTCCGCCGCCGCCACCACTCCACCACCACCGCTCCGCCGCCGCCACCACTTACTAAATATAACCACCAATAATATTCCACCACCATTGTTGTTGCCGCCACCGCCGTCGCCGCCATTAATATTAGGTGTCAACAACTAAAGTTGATAAAAAAAATCAAAAAATCAAAAATATTTGTCAAATTTGGTTGTTGATTCCATTTTTCCATTGTTGATACACAAAGATTGGTTGTTGATCCCTAAAACTAAGGTCAATTTCTATTGTTGATACACAAATATTTGTTGTTGATTTCATTTTTCCATTGTTGATACACAAACATTGGTTGTTGACTCCCTAAACTAGGGTCAATTTCTATTGTTGATACACAAATATTGGTTTTTTTTTCATTTTCCATTGTTGATACACAAACATTGGTTGTTGACTCCTTACACTAAGATCAATTTCTATTGTTTGTACAAAAATATTTGTTGTTGACTCCTTACACTAAGATCAATTTCCATTGTTGATACACAAACATTGGTTGTTGACTCCTTACACTAAGATCAATTTCTATTGTTTGTACACAAATATTTGTTGTTGACTCCTTACACTAAGATCAATTTCTATTGTTGATACACAAACATTGGTTGTTGATTCCATTTTTCTATTGTTGATACACAAACACTGGTTGTTGATTCCATTTTTCTATTGTTGATACACAAACATTGGTTGTTGACTCTCTAAACTAAGGTCAATTTCTATTGTTGATACACAAATATTTGTTGTTGACTCCTTACACTAAGATCGATTTCTATTGTTGATACACAAATCATAGAGATATGGAGTCACGCACCTTTGGGATATCCCATACATCTTTGCTACAACCCATTAATGCATTCCATGTTCAACTGCAAACCACCAACAACATCAATCTCTATTCAAACTCCTGCATTCCCAAAATCTGTGTCAACAACCATTGTTGATCCCAAAAATTAATGTACTTAAATTATTGAACCTGACGTGAATCGAACACGTATTTTATGATGTAGAGTCAGTTGTACTACCATTGCACCACAGGTTCATCTTAAGGGGTCTTTAAAACCATCCACACGGTGCACCACCTTCCCACTTATACCAACAAAAAACCACCAACTCCAACAGCACCACCCACTACCATCATTTCAGTACAAACAACACACACACCACTTTCCACAGTCACCTCTTTCACAGTAAGCATAAATGAAAGGTGAATCGAAAGTACCTCCATTTGATGACTGGAAGTACATGACTTTATGTTATGGCGTCTTTCAGTGTAGATATATTCAAGGCACTGCAAACAAAAAAAATTGAGCTACTTACCAAACCCCCCTTCCTGATCTGTAACCACAAAATTCACATAGCCATGTGTCCATACAAAGACATATATATCATCTTGTAAGCTAATCAAATCCAGAAACGCATCGGTGGTTTAAAATATTGCTAGAAGCTAACTATGGTGAAACATAAATATATCTACTCACTAAACATATATATCATCACAATATCAAAATACAGTATCCAACATTTAATAATTAGCATAACTCACTCCTTGTGTTGAGAGACAATCACTTCTGATGAATTACAGTTGACCTATACAATAAGAAATTAATAGTATCATCTAGTTTTCGATAGAAAACAAAATTGTCTCCATCTCTAAAATCATCAACAATTAGACATGAACTGTCATAGTGACTTCAGCATATACACAAATATTGATTAAGAATTCAGAAGTCGTGACAGTATAGTATTGTATCTAGATTAATATCGGAGAAGATATGACTTACCATCAACATATATGTTTCCGTTCTCCGTAGCCTCATATGCACTGCGACTGGTATGCTTCTCGGTACTAGAATGTACAATGCCATCCTGAATATTAAATTTCTTATCCTTGTTCCCAAATGACTGGGGTGTCTGTATGGCTCAATTAACTGGCAAAGAAGTGAAGAAACACCTCAAATGGGCTATGTTCCAATGGTGTGTCCTGCTTGTTAAAAATTCTTACCTTTGTACCCAATCTGAGAATTACAACAAATAAATTAATCAATATTTTGCATCTACCGTATCAAATATCATTTTCAATGCCAGGACTAAGCATCAATCACAAAACTAAGCATCAATCACAAAAGAGTAAGATATCAATAAATATCATTTTCAATGCCAGAACTAAGCATCAACTCATTATCCAAAACTGAGCATCAATCACAAAAGAATAAGATAACAAAAGGTATAAATTATTGCAAACAAAAACAACAACCAGAATCATGATGTGCTTTATGGTACAACATGCGATTTTTAATAATCTCCAGGTCAATCCTAGAGCAATTGAAACCCCAACAACATAATAATATAATTACCATCGTCCTCTACAAAACAATCCCTAATATAAATCTTAACAAAAAAATCTGAACAATCCCCAAATCTTAGTTCACCATCACCACCGCCTGCACCACCAAAACCACCGCTAGGATTAGTTATTTCTCGATAAGATTAGTTACTGAACTTCAATAAACCAAAAATACAAATCTTAAAAGAGAAAATTACCAGGAATTGAAATCTATAATCAAATCTATCCATCCCCTAAATCTTAACTGATATGGGAAAAATCAGTGATAAACGAGTTTCAATTCAATGAAGAAGAACTTTTAATTTCTTCACTTGATGAAGATCGACGAAGATCTCTCTTCTGTTGTTCTCGCTAAGATTAGAGATTCAATGAGATTTACATGGTAGGGAGATTTGAGAAGTTGCAACGAACAAATTTCTCTCGATCTAGTGACAGAGATGAAGACGGTGATGGGATGGTGGTAATAGCAGAGGTGGTGGTGGTGGTGTTGGTGATATCCACTGGGAAGGAAAGAGAAGAAAGATATTTTTTCTTCAGATCTGAAATTAAAACCATTGATTTAATCTATTGTGAATAGAGGGTAAATATGGAAAGGAAAAGTACCATGGACCTTGATAGGATTATAGATGGAAATGGGTATTTTTATTGTATGATAAGGGTATTTTTGAAGCCCGTCAAAAATTGGTGCATGTCATTATGTCTAGGAGTTGGATGATAACATTATTTTGCATTATTACTTTAAAATATCTATGTACAATAAAATAATGCTAATGTGTTTTGTTAAGTATAGGTTGAAAGAAAATAATGGATTCTTATTTATTTTGATCAGGGATCAAGAACTAATTGGTGATTAGTCAAATAATTTAGAATCAGCAATTTGTGCTTTATATACTTGACCAGTAAAGCGTGTTATGAAAATGTATGCACCTTTAAACTTGGATTATGCCTACGTTAAAGCATGTACGAATAACAAACACCAAGTTATAAATTTGTAGAAATGTGGGGATTGGATAAGTCTCGAACTTATCGGTCAAAGACGCAGCCCCATCAAGAAATTTCCCTTTAAATGGAACAATACTGGAATGTTATAAAACTTCAAAGGATAATCTAGTGGACCCATGTGAAAATATTATCTAGAGAGTTAGCAATTGCATCATCGAGGGAAATAGGATAGCCTACGAATGAGTACAGCGGAAACCCAATCTAGCGATTAGAGATCTCGTGGTTATCTAGGTTCAAAAGGACAACTAAGTTGTAAATTTATACTCGCCGGAAACACTGTGATAGACTACTTTCTTCCTATTTATACGATGAAACAGTGTTGCATGTCAAGTGAGAGGTTGAAAATTTCTCTTAATGATTCTTATAGCTTAGTTTGACTAAGAAAATATCGCATGATATTTTTTAAATAAGAGTTTACCTATATGAGTGAGAAGTGATGTCGCTTCTATGATAACTATAAGGCTAAGTTACTCTAGAGAAGTCATGAAAAATCAGCATCGTTCACGGTGAAATAAACACAGCCGAGAATCAAATTTGTAAGGAAATAAACTATGTAACATCTACTGCATCAGTTTACATTATAAAGCTGAGCATTTCAAGACATCGCGTTCACTAAGCAACTAGTAAACCCGGTATTTGTTCGCTACGGAAGATTCAAAGCAAAAAGCTATTTTTCCCGATGTAGTGATGTTTCGCGCACAAACTCTCTAGTGCAATATATTTTTTAATTTTCAGTAAAGAAAATTTCATTCATGTGGGTTATTGTAGGAAATATGGATTTTGGATGGGCCTCCAAATCCATAATGAAGTGGTGAATATAAATGTGTATGTTCCCAACAGTTAGGTCCCAATAGAAAAGAAACAGTTTCACTTAAACTATCATGTTGTTTCAATGCTTTGAAAACCCTTCTTCATGAGAAGGAGAAACACAGAAAAATTAAGTTTCTTGCAAACCTCATTGAAACTTTTTTTCAGAGTCAGAGAGTTTGTGCTACAACATTTGTGTTCATTTTTTGGTGTGACATGAAGTGCTGGGAAGAACATCAAAGTATTGTTGAATGTTGGAGACATACGCCATTAACCTGTAACAACATTATATACATGGGATTAAATGTCTTATGTAAAGAGATCACTTGACTCAATACACAAAGAGTGTGTTGTCTTTTGCTTTGTTTTCATTGTTTACATGGCATCTCTGAAATTCTTATCTTTTTGATATGTATGATTCGTGTAGACTTGCATTTATCAGTGTTTGAAGTCTAATTGAAGTACCATCACACTGGTATTGACATTTATCAGATAGAGACATTTCTGTTTGGCACTCAAAGTGTTTGAGTTTGTTTGTTTTTTGTCTCAAAGAACTTTGGTTCAACTGAGACATACTTTGTATTATATAACAAGATTTCGGTACTTAGATTGGTGTAGAGTAACCAAGATTGAAAATAAAATCCAATCATTTGTAGGGTAAAAATTTCAAAAATCTAATGTATTCAAGTTTATTTCCAATGTTCTAATATTGGGTTGAACTACAAATGTAAGTCACTCTCTCTTCATGTGACATGTGTCATTTTCATCTTTTTTTTATTTTGTATATAATTCATTTCAATTTAATCAAATTGATTCATTTTTCCGAAAATTGAGTTGATAATCGAATATTGGCAGTACCCAAATGTTATTAGAAAACATAAAATCAATTTCGCCTTCAATTGTATCGAAATAGAATTGAATAACGGAATCGAATAATAATGTTTATATCTGTTGCTAAAGACTAATGTAAATTTTTAGATTCCGGTCTATATCTGTTGTTAAAGACCCTTGTTAATTTTGAGATTTAGGTCGACCCCCGTTGTAAACACAGGGTTTTCTAATATAAACTAGGTATAAGTATCATAGTGAAAATAAAAGGGTATATTAATTATCCTGGCGAGATTGGGGTATACCCAGATTAATTGGGGTATGCCCAGATTTAAATGGACATGTGCCCTTACTAAGGGGAGGCCAAAATAGGATGAAGCTACTTGAGTACCCCTGCACTAATTAACCTAAAATTAAACCCTAAACTTAAAAACTAAAAACCATTTAATATTCTTCTAATATATCTTTTATAATCCCTCTCCTATTCTCCTTCCTTCATCTTATTCCATCAACCAAAATCAACCAAAAATTTCAATTTTGATATTCTACAAAAAATGGTTTGATCCAGTAGAAAGAGAGATTCAACAGGTAACATGAGAAGATCCAAATCAGAGGGAAAAGGTAAGGAAAAAGTTGGAATGGGTAAACCCGAGAATGCAATCCCTGAGAATGTTGAGAAGATCCATCCACCGATGAAAAGAAGATTGTAAGTAATTTCTAAACTCAAACCCATTATTCTGATGTGTTGTATGATTGTTATATTAGGTTAGAAATCAAAAATCATGATTTATGTGTTTTTAGTCGGCAAGGTCGATAATTTAAAACCACCGACTATCGATATTTTGAAAGAGTCGGCATGTTCTCAGGATGAATAACCTGCCGACTTTTTATAGCAGCCATGACAACTGTTAGACAATAACCAGGGCCTACATGGCATAATAACCAACCATGCCGACTTTAGGTCACAGAAACCTTAATTTCCTGAGTTAACCGTCGGTATCTTTCTTGTATAGGACCTTACCGACTGTGTGTTGGTAGGCAAGGTAATCCGATCAATACCTAGTCGGCTGTTATAAAGCCAGTAGGGTATTATGTTATCGACCCTGCCGGATATGTGTTGCATAAAATACCTTCTCATGATGCCTAAAATCATCATAAGGACGGCATGGTTATAAGTTACGATCCCGCCGATAATATCATAGCCGGCACGCAAGTGACCAAATACCATGCCGACTACCTATGCATTTATAACAGTCTCATTATGTCAAATAAATAATAAAGCCGGCATCTTCTTCATTTGTATACCTTGTCGGCCATTTTAAGTCGGCACTTTCTTCATTCGCCGACCTTGCCGGCCTCTATTGGTCGGCATGATCTTCATTAGTCGACCTTGCCGGCCTCTATTGGTCGGCATGATCTTCATTAGTCGACCTTGCCGACTTTTCATACTTTCAGAACTAAAAGTGTTGATTTCTTCTTTTATTTTGAGTATGATTTCATATAACAGATTTGTAATCCCCTTTTTAGAAGTGTTTCGGTTGTATGCTTCATTTTCGTTGCAAGAGATATTCTCAACAACAAAAAAAATCATTAAAAATCATCCCACAAAAGTTCAATCAAAAACAAAATTTCATAACTTAAATTCATAAGTTTTAATCTATTCAATCAATTTAAACTTAATTAATTAATCTAATCAAAATTTTAGTGTTAATTAAACGAGGGAAATTTAGCCATTTTGAAAATATATGGTTAAGGGGTGACCTCTTTTACTTCAAAATGACCCTATTTTGTCTCATTAGATGTACCCCAATTAATTTGGGTATACCCCAATCTCGCGATATCCCTAGTTTTAACACCCTACAAACATATCCTTATACGACAATAAATATATCCCTACTTTTTAATAACCTTATCTATCTAAAATTAGATTACCGTAATACCCTCACCCATATAATATTTTTCTTTATTTCAAAATGGAACAAATTTCTTCCTCTACCACTTCATCACCACCACCAACATTCAACTATACCATTCCACCACCACCTACCAACCACCGCCACCACCAGTCCTTCACCACCACCAGTCCTCTACCACCACTAGTCCGTCTCCCCCACCACCACTAGTCCGTCGTCGTCGCCGCCACCACTAGTTCAGATATTTTTGTATCAACAACAATAGTTGATCCAAATAAAAATAGAACCAACAGTAGAAGTTGATCCAATTTAGGGGATCAACAATGGTAGTTGATCCAAAAAAAAAATCAACAGTAGAAGTTGATCCAATTTAGGAGATCAACAATGAAAGTTGATCCATGTAAATAGAGTGAACTTGGCGTGAGTCAAACACGCATCATCTGACATGGAGTCAGTCATATTACCATTGCACCACAAGTTTAACATTGGAAGAAATTTACATGATTTAAACTACAAGCATGATTATACTTATCCAACGAAATATTATCAACAATAGGAGTTGAAAGGATCAACAATAGTAGTTGATCCCATAAAAAATTGGGTTAACGACATGAGTTGATCCCATGAATGGATCAACAACCGTAGTTGATCCCATAAAAATTTGGGTCAACAACAGTAGTTGATCACGTAAAGACTGAATCAAGTAGGTTTACTGAAAGGATAATTTCTATACCTGGAACACCATCAACAAATACAACCAAAATCACACCCAATCCCCACTAAAATCACACTCAAACTCCACCACCAACATCACCACAAACATCCGGAACCACCAATATTTATTAAAAAACACCACCAACCCCAAAAAGATCACTAACCCTACTTAATCTATTACCAAAAAGACGACTACCAACACACACCACCTCCATCAGCACCATCACTACTGAATTAGGTCAAAACGATGATACATACCATTAATTTTGAAATCCAACAATTTTCAATATCAATAAATTCATGTATTGCGACAACTTAGTTTACACTATGTTACGTCATAAAAACAAGATTCAAATTAAATAAAGATTTCTAGGGTTTCTGATATAAACCCAATTCATCGCTCTCTTTGAAATTCGTAAAATTAGTTTTCACAAATTTCAGATCTGAAATCGGTTAACTAAAACTTTGGATTGATTAAAATTTCAAGTCTGAATGGTAACGATGGAGATGGTAGTGGTGGTTCTGGTGGTGTGGTGGTCGTTGTGTTGATAGAGACGATGGTGGTGGTTGCAGCAATGAAGTTGGTGATCGTCGGTTATGGTGATTTTTATCTGCTGATGAAACGAAGAATGGGAAGAAAGATGAAACGAAGAAGGGGGAGAAAGAAGGGAAAGGTTAAATAAGGGATGTTATGAATTATATTTTTATTGAAAATTTTAATTATGCCACTAGGGATATTTGTGAAGTCTGTTAGGGATATTTGTGAAGGCCCTTCAGAAATAAAGTATCAGAAATAAACACTAAAATTAAAATGGACAAACTTACGACCAAAATACAAAAAAAATTGTATCAGAATTTTAGCTCCAAGTAATAATTTCCATATTCTTTTAGTATGAGTATTAATCCCTAAGAGCAACCACAGTGGACGAGCAAAACCAAATATTTGGTATAGAAATGAACCACAGTCGAACAGAGTAAAGACCAAATACCAGAGTAAAACTAAAAACTAGACTATATTTGGTCCGGATGCTGGACCAAAACTATATTTGGTCGAGCGGAACTTAAAACTTTGTTTGTTAATAAGCGAACATATAACTTACGTTTGTTAATTAGAGAGCATATAACTTACGTTCCATCAATCGGGCGTGCATATAATTTTCGTTTATTACATATGTTGATAAAGTGTATGCCCCAGGAGATGTAGGTAAAATGTACGCTAGTTGACAGGCTCACATTTAAGCACGCCCCATTTAAGCATGCATAATACATTGCATCTCTGAAATTCTTATCTGTTTGATATGTATGATTCGTGTAGACTTGCATTTATTAGTGTTTGAAGTCTAATTGAAGTACCATCACACTGGTATTGACATTTATCAGATAGAGACATTTCTGTTTGGCACTCAAAGTGTTTGAGTTTGTTTGTTTTTTGTCTCAAAGAACTTTGGTTCAACTGAGACATACTTTGTATTATATAACAAGATTTCTAAGTACTTAGATTGGTGTAGAGTAACCAAGATTGAAAATAAAATCCAATCATTTGTAGGGTAAAAATTTCAAAAATCTAATGTATTCAAGTTTATTTCCAATGTTCTAATATTGGGTTGAACTACAAATGTAAGTCACTCTCTCTTCATGTGACATGTGTCATTTTCATCTTTTTTTTATTTTGTATATAATTCATTTCAATTTAATCAAATTGATTCATTTTTCCGAAAATTGAGTTGATAATCGAATATTGGCAGTACCCAAATGTTATTAGAAAACATAAAATCAATTTCGCCTTCAATTGTATCGAAATAGAATTGAATAACGGAATCGAATAATAATGTTTATATCTGTTGCTAAAGACTAATGTAAATTTTTAGATTCCGGTCTATATCTGTTGTTAAAGACCCTTGTTAATTTTGAGATTTAGGTCGACCCCCCGTTGTAAACACAGGGTTTTCTAATATAAACTAGGTATAAGTATCATAGTGAAAATAAAAGGGTATATTAATTATCCTGGCGAGATTGGGGTATACCCAGATTAATTGGGGTATGCCCAGATTTAAATGGACATGTGCCCTTACTAAGGGGAGGCCAAAATAGGATGAAGCTACTTGAGTACCCCTGCACTAATTAACCTAAAATTAAACCCTAAACTTAAAAACTAAAAACCATTTAATCTTCTTCTAATATATCTTTTATAATCCCTCTCCTATTCTCCTTCCTTCATCTTATTCCATCAACCAAAATCAACCAAAATTTTCAATTTTGATATTCTACAAAAAATGGTTCGATCCAGTAGCAAGAGAGATTCAACAGGTAACATGAGAAGATCCAAATCAGAGGGAAAAGGTAAGGAAAAAGTTGGAATGGGTAAACCCGAGAATGCAATCCCTGAGAATGTTGAGAAGACCCATCCACCGATGAAAAGAAGATTGTAAGTAATTTCTAAACTCAAACCCATTATTCTGATGTGTTGTATGATTGTTATATTAGGTTAGAAATCAAAAATCATGATTTATGTGTTTTTAGTCGGCAAGGTCGATAATTTAAAACCACCGACTATCGATATTTTGAAAGAGTCGGCATGTTCTCAGGATGAATAACCTGCCGACTTTTTATAGCAGCCATGACAACTGTTAGACAATAACCAGGGCCTACATGGCATAATAACCAACCATGCCGACTTTAGGTCACAGAAACCTTAATTTCCTGAGTTAACCGTCGGTATCTTTCTTGTATAGGACCTTACCGACTGTGTGTTGGTAGGCAAGGTAATCCGATCAATACCTAGTCGGCTGTTATAAAGCCAGCAGGGTATTATGTTATCGACCCTTCCGGATATGTGTTGCATAAAATACCTTCTCATGATGCCTAAAATCATCATAAGGACGGCATGGTTATAATTTACGATCCCGCCGATAATATCATAGCCGGCACGCAAGTGACCAAATACCATGCCGACTACCTATGCATTTATAACACTCTCTTGTATGTCAAATAAATAATAAAGCCGGCATCTTCTTCATTTGTATACCTTGTCGGCCATTTTAAGTCGGCACTTTCTTCATTCGCCGACCTTTCCGGCCTCTATTGGTCGGCATGATCTTCATTAGTCGACCTTGCCGACTTTTCATACTTTCAGAACTAAAAGTGTTGATTTCTTCTTTGATTTTGAGTATGATTTCATATAACAGATTTGTAATCCCCTTTTTAGAAGTGTTTCGGTTGTATGCTTCATTTTCGTTCCAAGAGATATTCTCAACAACAAAAAAAATCATTAAAAATCATCCCACAAAAGTTCAATCAAAAACAAAATTTCATAACTTAAATTCATAAGTTTTAATCTATTCAATCAATTTAAACTTAATTAATTAATCTAATCAAAATTTTAGTGTTAATTAAACGAGGGAAATTTAGCCATTTTGAAAATATATGGTTAAGGGGTGACCTCTTTTACTTCAAAATGACCCTATTTTGTCTCATTAGATGTACCCCAATTAATTTGGGTATACCCCAATCTCGCGATATCCCTAGTTTTAACACCCTACAAACATATCCTTATACGACAATAAATATATCCCTACTTTTTAATAACCTTATCCATCTAAAATTAGATTACCGTAATACCCTCACCCATATAATATTTTTCTTTATTTCAAAATGGAACAAATTTCTTCCTCTACCACTTCACCACCACCACCAACATTCAACTATACCATTCCACCACCACCTACCAACCACCGCCACCACCAGTCCTTCACCACCACCAGTCCTCTACCACCACTAGTCCGTCTCCCCCACCACCACTAGTCCGTTGTCGTCGCCGCCACCACTAGTTCAGATATTTTTGTATCAACAACAATACTTGATCCAAATAAAAATAGAACCAACAGTAGAAGTTGATCCAATTTAGGGGATCAACAATGGTAGTTGATCCAAAAAAAAAATCAACAGTAGAAGTTGATCCAATTTAGGAGATCAACAATGAAAGTTGATCCATGTAAATAGAGTGAACTTGGCGTGAGTCAAACACGCATCATCTGACATGGAGTCAGTCATATTACCATTGCACCACAAGTTTAACATTGGAATAAATTTACATGATTTAAACTACAAGCATGATTATACTTATCCAACGAAATATTATCAACAATAGGAGTTGAAAGGATCAACAATAGTAGTTGATCCCATAAAAAATTGGGTCAACGACATGAGTTGATCCCATGAATGGATCAACAACCGTAGTTGATCCCATAAAAATTTGGGTCAACAACAGTAGTTGATCACGTAAAGACTGAATCAAGTAGGTTTACTGAAAGGATAATTTCTATACCTGGAACACCATCAACAAATACAACCAAAATCACACCCAATCCCCACTAAAATCACACTCAAACTCCACCACCAACATCACCACAAACATCCGGAACCACCAATATTTATTAAAAAACACCACCAACCCCAAAAAGATCACTAACCCTACTTAATCTATTACCAAAAAGACGACTACCAACACACACCACCTCCATCAGCACCATCACTACTGAATTAGGTCAAAACGATGATACATACCATTAATTTTGAAATCCAACAATTTTCAATATCAATAAATTCATGTATTGCGACAATTTAGTTTACACTATGTTACGTCATAAAAACAAGATTCAAATTAAATAAAGATTTCTAGGGTTTCTGATATAAACCCAATTCATCGCTCTCTTTGAAATTCGTAAAATTAGTTTTCACAAATTTCAGATCTGAAATCGGTTAACTAAAACTTTGGATTGATTAAAATTTCAAGTCTGAATGGTAACGATGGAGATGGTAGTGGTGGTTCTGGTGGTGTGGTGGTCGTTGTGTTGATAGAGACGATGGTGGTGGTTGCAGCAATGAAGTTGGTGATCGTCGGTTATGGTGATTTTTATCTGCTGATGAAACGAATAATGGGAAGAAAGATGAAACGAAGAAGGGGGAGAAAGAAGGGAAAGGTTAAATAAGGGATATTATGAATTATATTTTTATTGAAAATTTTAATTATGCCACTAGGGATATTTGTGAAGTCTTTTAGGGATATTTGTGAAGGCCCTTCAGAAATAAAGTATCAGAAATAAACACTAAAATTAAAATGGACAAACTTACGACCAAAATACAAAAAAAAAAGTATCAGAATTTTAGCTCCAAGTACTAATTTCCATATTCTTTTAGTATGAGTATTAATCCCTAAGAGCAACCACAGTGGACGAGCAAAACCAAATATTTGGTCTAGAAATGAACCACAGTCGAACAGAGTAAAGACCAAATACCAGAGTAAAACTAAAAACTAGACTATATTTGGTCCGGATGCTGGACCAAAACTATATTTGGTCGAGCGGAACTTAAAACTTTGTTTGTTAATAAGCGAACATATAACTTACGTTTGTTAATTAGAGAGCATATAACTTACGTTCCATCAATCGGGCGTGCATATAATTTTCGTTTATTACATATGTTGATAAAGTGTATGCCCAAGGAGATGTAGGTAAAATGTACGCTAGTTGACAGGCTCACATTTAAGCACGCCCCATTTAAGCATGCATAATACAAACACTTGTATTAGGGGTCTGCCTAGTCAGGCGTTGATAAACTGTCCACCTGTGATTCAGGCGTTAACAATACCCTCATCCAACAATAAACGTTGGTTAAATCCCCGTCCCATTCCAGGCGTAAATTTTATAAATGCCCCTTTCAAGAGAGCATTATACACACGCCTCACATTAGACAAGGGTTATATTTACGCTGACTATATTTAGTCCTCTACGATAGTGTATCGCCATGGACTAAACTCAAATTTGATCTTTTTTTTTAATCTTTGGTCTATGGTTTTGATTGCACCATTGCAGTTGCTCTAACAACCTTAATAGAATGGTCATATCCAAAAGCTCCAAGCGAGGGAAACGAACATATGTTTTATTTTTCTGTTTCCTTATCTATCTATTGTAATATGAGTATGTGATGACCGATCAAATTTCAAAATCACATCCATATTTCCTCTCACTTCCCATGAGCTAACCCTAAAATTAGATAATACAACTTGTACTTCGCGGACCATCCCATAATTTTTGGCATTTAATTGGGATTTGTTTGGACGGGTGAAAAGGTATTTATTATTAGGCAATTGGCATAATCCATATCGACTCTTGACACTCTCCTCCAGTTAGATAAAGCCTAGAGCACCCACCACCCACTTGGACCGTGTGTATGATCAATTTTGTTCTGACTACGGGAAACCTGACAAGTGTAACTCTAGACAATGAGGCAATAAATGCTTTCAGCGTCAATGAATTGTAATTTTATACAAAGGATGGGGGGTGCACTACATCAATATGTGTGACATATTATAGCACCATAATCTACCAATAACACCAGATATACACTTATCCAGTTGAAAGGCTATTAGCTTTCTAATGTCTTAGCGTATTCGTCATTTGATGCACTAAATGAGCCAATTTCAATTGATCCTGAACCCTTTGCAAAATTCGTCGTAATCGTAGTTACATCCCATCCAATAACCAATTTCATACGTTTTTCTGAACCATTTATTAGGAAAGTAACTAACCTACTCAGATAGTGAATCAGAGCTTATCATATATTTATGAAAATGCATTTTGTGTCCTAATCGAACAAAAACTAGGAAAATTCAAATGAAAGGAGCCTGTTTTGCGTCTAAATTAATCCCCAAGTTATGGTTGAACAAGTAGATACATAATTGGATAAGATTTGTAGTCTTGAAGGTAATTGCAAATCATTCAATCAATAACAAAAGGGCGACAATAATAATGACAATTACTATTCAACAATACAGGTGAAGTGATAACAGTATGTTCATGGTTGTAAGGGGGATAAACACACTACTGATGTGCCAAGTATGTTTGTTTCCCTGTGTCTGGTCTCAACAAAATGCGCCAACTGAACCAACTAAGTTTATTATTTAGCTAGTGACAGGAGAGAGTTACAATTAGCTAGACTAGACCATAAAGCACCAACTTCATGACTCCAACACTCCTAAAAATGCACTTGTTCCTAGCTTAGTTGGTTCGGTTAAAAAGGCATTTGCATTTAACTAACAGTTTTTGAAACTTTGATTGTACCTAGTTTGTTTATTCTTGAGAATATTTTATTCTGATATAAGATTCACTCAGACTGGATCAAAGTATCGACGAGATCTTTAGAAATTTTGCTAGATCTAAAGACATCTTGTGATAATCCATTGTTAACAGACTCTGTTATGTGTGTGATTGATTACAAGAGGATTCAAGTGGTGTTGTGCAGGTATTTGAAGGGAATAGAATATTTGAAGATGAAGAAGAATTTTTATTAGGTTTCGTATCTTGTGGATTTAGTGTATAAATTTGAACAGATGGGATCCGACTAGAATCAGTTTATCTTTGATAGATCTGATTGATAAGTTGTGTGAGATCGACATTCTCTATTGTTTCTCTTTGAGATCTATATTGATTGAGTGTGAATCTATCTTGACTATTTCGGTAGTTATTGAATAGATTGATCTAACTGGACAAAGGAGTTTATTAGATTATATATAAGATCCTTTGTCAACAACTCACATAACTTCTAGCAAGATTGATTAGAGTGGTTACCAACCATATTCGTCATTTAATGTTTGGAATAAGATCCAAAGGACTTGCTATTCATGTTTGTGACCCTAGAAGTCAAAGGCACAGGGATACTAAGGGAACTAAGTAGTTGGGGTTAGTCTGCTTGGCTCAACTATACGAAGTTGGTATTATATTTTGTATAACGTCTTAATTATGTATTCAAAACTGGACAAGGTCCCGGGTTTTTTTTTTTTTTTTTTACATTTGCAGTTTCCTCATTAACAAAATCTTGTTGTGCCATTTACTTTACTTTTCCACATTATAACTATTTATTATAATTAAATTAAATTGCACTTGTACGTTAATTCCTAATCGCTTGATATTGATCCTATAGTAAATCGGTTTCGGACCGTAACTATTATCAAGTTGTCGTATTATCTCGACTTTGTCCATAGACGATCACACTTGGTATCATACTTATAGGTTGATAAATAAAAGATTGTGGTATATTTGGGTACCCTCGTATTTTTTAATGTTTTTATTCAGCACTGCAAAAAATCTCTATCAGAATCAAATAGAGAAATAAGAATTAGTAAGAGTGTAAACATATATTGTAATAATTATTCGTACTTTTTTTTTGTGTGTTCTACTGATCAATGGAACCGACTGGAATTATTGCATTCTTTATTAGGTGTTATTTATTGTGTGTTCTTTCATTCATCACAATAAAACCGACGATGACCAGAGGTATGTGATGTATCTTATTTCATCATAAATATTTTAATATTTGGTATCATAGCATAAGCTGTTTTCATCCTTATTTGATTTGATAATACTGGTCATGATTTGGGATCATATTTATATGACAGTAATATTTTGATAAATCAAAATTATAACCAAATCATATTTTGTACTCACGGCAATTATGGGGAAGATGTTTGATTTGGATGTATACATGGTTTGGATGATTTGAACATTGATAGGGTCCCACATCATGCTTAATATATCTAGTTAAAATTTTAATTTGTTTAACATTCTTCTTAATTTGGATTGCATGAATCTATTGGAATAAGAATTTCTTTAATTATCTTATGATTTTGAGTTGACCACTGTTCACATGTATCCTAGAATTCCTCATCTGTTTGCCGTAGGAAAACTTTGAAATTTGTATGAGAATGATCGTGTATGTATATATATGACATGCGTGATTAGTAGTTTGTTTATCACAAGTGTATGTAAGATATTTTAGTTATTCATTCTTATGAAATTTTTAAGTTAAATTTATGTTATAAGATTAGCCACAACATCTTATAACTTTGAAAAATTACAAATAGCCATAATGATATAGACCATGCCCCACAGGGAAATATTTAGGCGTTATTTGGGATATGATTTTAAATGAAATATTAAATTGAAATTTTCCTAATGCCCATAGGTAAAAGATATTTTTAATTATTTGTTTAAGGAAACATCTTGGTTTCATTAATATTGTAAAATTGAATACATGATTACCAAATATATCAAAAATGAGAATAATAAAAATTACATATATCTTGTTTGACAGAGGAAACTGATATTTGAAAAATGATTTGAGAAATAAAATTCTGCCATTCAGATTTGTCTTCTTCAATAAGAGTATAATGTCTCGGAAGGGAGTAATCTGCCCATTTCATCATTATCACAATTTTCTGTAGCCACTAATTTTCAAAGATTTGTAAAACTGTGACCACTTCTGAAAATTCTCTAGCAATACATTTAATAAGATTGTAACAATCATACAGAGCACCCTTAATGCTATAAGAAACATCTAATATTTGCATATAGAATCCATTAGAAGGGAGGGAATCAATTGATGATAAAATAAGAACATTTTTTACAAACCTTAAAAATCACTTTTTAGTGATTGTTTTTATTTAATACTAGTAATAATATTTATTCCAAATCTGTCAAAAGATCTGAAGATTTCATATCAAATATGACATATTTGGCTTAAGATCTTAGAGATTTTAGGAAGATTGGATTACAAAGAAAAAACGGTTTTGCTTCCTGGAGAGAGGAGACCAGTTTTGAAACGGTCGTACACATGTATGTCATTTATTATTCATATCATAAGGCATCATATATATGTCATTTGTATTTATTATATTACGTATTGATGTGACTTTTACCCACAAAAGGGTTACAATAACTTGATGGTTGAATTTCTAGATTTTGTTGTGTTTGTTTGAATAATTGATATGAACATGCTTGTTTATTATCATTTCTAGTTATGCAATATTCCTTTTTGCATATTTTATCTTCTCGTATCCCAATATTAAATGGTGACAGCTATAAGGAATGGGAAGCTAAATTCTCTTGACATTAGGGTGCATGAACCTTGATTTATCAAGCACAATAATGAAAGAATTGTCATCTATAAGGGTGTACAAAATTACAACATATCATTAGTATGTTTTGAATATAATATGGTTGATTTCCATCACAACACTTGGTGGATTGATTCTGGTTCCACAATCTACATTGCCAATACTACGCGGGACTTCATTAGCCAAAGAAAAACAACAAACAACGAACATTGCATCTATTTTGGGAATATGATGCCTTCAACTGTTGAAGCTGTTGGAACCTTCAAACTTGTTCTTGACTCTGCTTTTATTTTGGATTTAGAAAGAACTTATTATAATCCTCCATTTTTTTAGAAATCTTACTTGTACTTTTTGGTTTTGAATTAATATTCCAAATAATTTTCAAGTTTGTTAAAAGACTCGGTTGTTATTGGTTTGTCAAGCTTGAAAATGGTTTATGCAAGCTTAATTTAAATTATTCTTTTAACCACAACCGAAAGTATTAGCACAAAGCGTAGTATTGTGAATGAAGAACCCTCTATGTTATGGCATAGAAGATTAGGACATATCTTCATAACAAGGTTAAAGAGGTTAGTGAAATAGGGTATTTTGTGAACTCTTGATTTCTCTGACTTCGGTAATTGTGTAAAATTTATAAAGGGAAAACATACTAACAAGACAAAGAAAGGTGCTACGTTCCAACATTTCGGAAATCATTCATACTGATATATGTAGATCATTTACATCTCCATGTTTGAATGGTCAAAAATGGTTCCACCTTTATTGATGATCATACAAGATTTATGTATATCTATCTTCTTAACGATAAGAGTGAAGCATTAAATGCTAAAACAAAGTTGTAAAGTAACAAAGATTTTAATATTCGGTAGAGGTGGTGAATATTATGTAAGATACACATAAACAAAGAAAAAATCAGGTCATTTTGCAAAAATCCTTGAAGAACATACAATTGTTGTTGAATATACGACTCCTGGCTCTCCACAAAAAATTGGTATAGATGAAATAAGGAATCATACATTGATGGACATGGTAAGGAGCATGGTTAGTAACTCTAGCCTCCAAATTTCTATATGGAGTGAGGCCTTAAAGACCACAAAGTTCCAAGTAAAGCAGTTCCAAAAATACCTTTTGAGTTATGGAATGATTGGAAACCAAGTTTGAGACATGTACATGTATGGGCCGGTCAAGTTGAGGTCCGGGCATATAATCCACAAAAAATAAAATTGGATCAAAGAACAATCAGTAGATTTTTCATTGGCTATACGGAGAGGTCCAAAGGGTTTAGGTTTTATTGTCCTAACCATAGAATGAAAATAGTCGAGGCTAGGAATGCAAGATTTATAGAGGATGGAAATATCAGTTGGAATCTTCAAGGAATTGTATTTGAAGAAGAGAGAGATCCAATAATTACACCGGCACCTTCTTTAGAACTTTTCCCTTCGCATGACATTCCACAAAGTGACATTCAAGAAGAAGTGACAATTCAAGACTTACCACTTATTCTAGAGCCAAAATCATAATGGAATATGAAATACAACATATTCAAAATTAAAAAATTAAGATTCCAGTAAGATGATCCTCTAGAACAAGAAAATCTGTAATACCCTCAGACTATGAAGTGTATCTTCAAGAATGTGACAATGACATCGAAGTTGATGATGATCCAATGATGTTTTCACGAGTTGTTAATGGTGCAAAATCCAAACTTTGGATCGAAGCCATGAAAGTCGAGATGGATCCCATGGATAACAATCAATTTTCGGACCTTGGAAAACTACCAAAGGAGTTAAACCTATTAGTTGTAATTGGATATTTAAGACCAAAAGAGACTTCAAAGGTAATGCCGAAGGATACAAGGATAGACTTGTAGCTAAGATATTTACTCAAAAGGAGGGTATTTATTACCACGAGACTTTCTCTCTAGTTTCAAAGAGAGACTCATTTCGAATAATCATGGCATTAGTAGCTCATTTCAACTTAGAGTTACGCCAAATGGATGTTAAAAATGCATTTCTCAATGGAAGTCTAAATGGATAAGTATACATGGTGCAACCTCAAGGTGATCATCTAGGTTTCAAATCAAGGAAATCTATATATGGGATTAAACAAGCATCCCTCCAATGGTATATAAAATCCATAATATGATTTCTTCATTTGGTTTCATAGTAAGCATTGTTGATCAATGTATATACCTCAAGGTTTTTGGGAGAAAATAATCTTCCTTATCTTATATGTAGATGATGTTTTGTTGGCTAGTAAAATCTGGGATTGTTGCATGAAGTTAAACAGTTTCTTTTACAAAACATTGTAATGGAGGATATGAGTGAAGCCTCTTAAGGCATTGGCATAGAGATTTATAGAGACAGGTCCCAAGGACATTAGACTGTCTCAAAAGACCTATATCAACAAATTTTTGGAACAATTTCAAATGCAGAATTGTATGCCCAGTATAACACCTATTCAAAGGGGAGATAAGTTAAGTTTAGATCATTGTTCGTAGAACGACAAATGATGGAAATCATTTTATATGTGTCAGCGGTTGGAAGCATAATGTATGCACATTTCAGAACAAGACCTGACATTGCTTTCGTAATTGGAATATTGGGAAGATTTCAGAGTAACCCAAGTATCGAGCATTAGCATGCCGCAAAAAAAAAAGTAATTCATCATTTACAAGGAACCAAATATTTTGTACTCATATATATAGACAATCTGACGACCCTTTAGAAGTAATATCGGGTATTCAGATTCATATTTTTATGGTGATGTTGACACTAAAAAGTCAACTTCGGGATATATATTCCTTTTATCCGGAGGAGCAATTTCTTGGAAAAATGCCGAACAAACATTGATTGCAATATCAACTATGGAGGCAGAGTTTGTAGCATGTTACGAAGCAACTTTAAAAACTATATGGTTACAAAATTTTATCACATGGCTAAGAATTGTGGATTCTATCTCTAAGCCATTGATGTTATACCGTGATAACTCCGCTACAGATTTTTACTCTGACAACAACAAAAGTGAGAGCAAGAATAGGCATACCGATATAAAGTACCTTTCTGTCAGAGAGCGTGTCCAATTAAATCACGTGACTATAGAGCACATAAACCTTGAAATGATGCTTGTTGATCCAGTGACAATAAGATTATATCCTTAGTTATATAGGGAACATGTTAAGTATATGGGTTTGATCAATCTTTGATGTGTATATGTATTCTGCATTTGTACACTTTCTGGCCTCCCCTAAGTCTGGCCTGGTAAATGAACTTTGACCTACTTCCACTTTTTGAATAATGTAACTTGTAGCATAAAAGACTAAGATTAATTTGTATATTTTTCATTCAAGTTGTATACATAAAGTTTTGGTAAAATTTGAAATGTCTCATTGGAGACAATTGTTGGACCTGAATAAGTAATTGATACTTATTCATTAAGCCATTATGATGGACATATTTATGCGATACATGGAAGGAGTTGCTTTGCTAATAGAGTTTTGACCGCCATGATTTGTACGTTAATTCTGTTTACAGGTTCCAATTTATTGAGAACTATCACTGTCCATATAAAGATATTCCAATACCATCTACTTATAAGATGAAGGGAAATACTTGCTACGAGACCAATTTGTGTCACATGGGCCAAGTGGGAGAATGTTATAAAAACGGAGATGTGGCACATGTAATTTAATAATTCCTCTTAAAGTTTTAATTAAATTGTCTTTTGATGTATGAGTGAAGCTTTTCCATTATTGGAGGTTTCTATAAAGCTTTGTTTACAGATGAGTTTTACTTCATTTGATGGATATATTTTCAAGCTTCCTAGACTCAGTATGAAGATTGGTCAATGGGTTTTGGTTAGAAGTATGACTTTAAATTGCAGACTTTCTAACTCTAAAACAACAAGTACACGTAAGCTTAAGAAAGATAAGGAGGAGCTAATGCAAGGAGGAGGATTTAATTGTGTGTGGAAATGGAAAGAAAATCAAAATCTTTTTCTTGACTGATAAAAAATCATCATAAGAAATGGTTACGAGTAACCGACATTCCTTTCCACCCATGTTAGCATCTTTTCCCTTGAAAGTAAGTGTCTTTTGGAATTAGTTCTCACACCTGTTAAATATTGATGTAAGAGTTATTTAAGGAGGAGATTAAGAACATGTCTTTACACTCACTGAAAAAAAATTCTCTATCAGATTCTGTAACCATCAAACAGAGAGAAATAAGGATTAGTAAGAGTGTGGACAGATCTTGTAATAATTATTTTTACTTCGTTTTTATGTGTTCTACTATCGATAGAAGCGACCGGAATTCTTGCATTCTTCATTAGGTTTTCTTTACTGGTGCTATCGTTCATCACGATCAAACAGACTATGACCAGAGGAGGTATGTGATCCATCTCATTTCCGCATATAGAATTCTAACACCAAAAACCTTTCAGATGATTTTTAGATAGCAGCTTCTTCGCATTTGATTTCGGTTAGCACAATCGAAGTTTGATATCATAGGACCTTGCTTACTAGAGTAATTTCTAGATGGCAGCGTTCTTATAGCATTATTACAGTGAAGACTCTAATTTGGGGTCTTTGAGTACACACACTCTAGTTCCAATCAGTTGATATTTTTGCATTGTTAAATTGATAGGTTTTCTTTATGCGTGTATAAATTCTAAAATAATGTTATGTGCGGCAACAAAGACTTGACTATGTTCACGAGAGGGAGACCAGAAGAAGGAATCAGGAAAAGGAAGAACAAATCACAGCAGGGGACACAAGGCAAAGGAGTACAAGAAATATGGCTATTTTGTACTGAATATAATGCGCAAGAAACAAGCTATAGATATCGAAGTTCTACACACATTATTCTCTATGTCGTAAGGTGACTAAAGAATGAAAAATTGACACCAAATCCAAAAGAAAGTAGAAAGAAGCATCATGCTTCATGTGATGAAATATTGCCGTTCTGTTGTTGAGAAACTTTGGGAGTTATTTACTTTCCCTTCTTTCCTCTTTCCTTGGATTTTATATCAGGGAAGGCGTTTAAGATGTTGTGAGCCAACAAGTCTTGCCTGGTCAATATCCCCACAACAGGTGAGACCTACAAAATTCAAGATACATACATATTCATTAGTGAGTTCTTCCTTAATACTATTTAAAACAGCTTCTGCAATGAAGAAATTGGTAACTTACCCCGGTTAACTGATATTTGGGCACAATTAGCATATGGCGAAGTCCAACTGACCGAAAGAGAACCATAGCCTTTGCCACTGACAAGCTTTCAAGGACTGTAAAAGGGGTGGTGTTGGTGAGAGGATGCAAGTCTACGTACATTTCCATCTCATCTTTTGTTACTAACACCTCGTCGATCTTAAACCCCCTTTCTGCCAGATCAATTGAGGTGAACACTTTTCTGACTTCCCAATCTTCTGTTCTTCTCTTCTCTGTAAGGAACCATTTCTTTCTCAACACTGCAACAAGGTGTGCCCTGAGAATAATTCCATGAAGTTCTGATGCTCCATCTGGCAATCCAATTGGTGGGACTGTACCTTGGTCAACAACCGGGAACCCATTGTGTGTTGTATTTTGCAGGACTTCAACAATGCGGGACACTTTCTCTACACCGCAGAGGGTGATTACAGGTGACTTGGCATCAGCAAGTTCAGCAACAGTTAATGTCCTCATCCATGGTTCTGGATTGGCATCTAAGAAAGGCAGGCCTTTGAGATGCAGTATAATTTCATAGATGCTTGGGTTGAAGGCGTCTCCAACAGTTTTCGAAATAAGCAAAACAAGCATTGTTATGGGAAGGAGGAGGAGATTGTTGGTGAGCTCAAGGAAAATCACACAGAGAGACACAGTCATCCTCATTGACCCAGCCATAAGAGAGGCAGCTCCAAGGACAGAAAAGAGCCCTTGATCAATTCTTGTGTAAGGTCCCATGGCCATTCCGAGCAAACGTCCGTAAGCTGATCCCATGAGAATTACGGGAAGAAAAAGTCCTGAAGGGACAGCGATACCAAAAGTGATGAGTCCTAAAATGCAATAAACTCCAAAGAAAACGAGGAGGGAGACTGGATGGAACTCGGTCGGAGTAGAGGTAGAGAAAATATTCCGGACAGCATCGTCATTGGTGGTATGGAGAAGACTGGCTAAGTCGTTATAGTATCCTGCTGGACAGTTGAATTGCTTGAAGTTACCAGTCCTTCCATTGGTGGGACAGGCAGAATCAGGAAGAGACGGATCACAAGGAGAGCAATGCGCGAAAAAGGGAAGGCAGTAAAGACAAACAGAGGTGAATATAGAGACAGCCAAACTGAGGAGGAGCTTGTGTCCTCTACCTTTCCTGAAAGACAACGAAAGCATCAGCAATCATATTTGTAAGAAAAAAAACTCGAAACCGATGGAGTTGTTTTGCTTACTCGTTAATGAGATTGTAAACTCTGAGAACTTTGTGGAGAAGATAATTGTATAAACTCCCTAAAACCCCGCCAGTTACTCCAATTATAACCACGGGAAGTAAATCCATTGCGTGGTAGGTGACAGTAACGCTGCTGACATCAAACATGATAAGGCCTCCTTGACCAAACAATCCACAATTTCCAGAACCGCAGTACTCCATGAATGCTCTGAGAACTACCACCACAACAGCAGTACTAAAGAAAGTTCTCCACAACAGGGCACTTCTCCACCAAGTTGCCACCTCTTCTAGAGCAAACAAGACACCACCTATTGGTGACCGGAAAGCAGCACAGACACCAGAAGCAGCACCACATGTAATGAGATCCCTTCTATCCCTGTCGTTGTTGAAGTAACGCATCCATCGCCATTTTACCCGATAGTTGTCAGGCCCACCTTGTCCTAACAAGGAAGCAAGGCAAGCACCAATGTGAACCAGTGGTCCTTCTTTTCCTAAATCCAGACCAGCAGACACTGCACCAATGCTTCCAAAGATCTGCAAATTTGCTGTGGTCATTTTACCAATAAACTCAACTTTGAACATCAGTATCATTTTTTGCTGTGTTTTTAAATTAGGCATCATTCAGTTCCTAGGGGCTCGTACTTCCATTGATAATAGCTCTTGAAAATAATATAAATTTTTTTCTGTTAAAACACACTTGATGATAAAGGTTTTGTTATCGAATCTAGACAGCTGAACTAGCGTTTGAGTTTCTGCGTACAGTGATCTATGGAAAACTGTAACTCTTACAATATCAAAATCTACTTCAAGACTCTAATTTGAATTTCAACATTTACATTTTATTGAATAACAAAATTGATCTGAAATTTGATGTTTTAACTTGCCTTGACTATCAAAGTTGAAGCACCATACATATTTGGTGTGTCAACTCCATTGAGATAAGCTTTGATCTCCGGTATACCTGGCCCTGTTGCGGCAGGTGCAAAACACACAACTAGGATGGATGCAAACGCTGTGAGAGCCAAATTAGCCCCTGTAAAATATAGAAACCCCTCAAAATTCCTGCACCAACCATCATCAACTTCAATTTCGATCTTCTTTGAGCTTCAAGAACAATTAAACACTCATAAATCAATAATATATACCTTTCTTCCTTGATGAACTTGGCGACAGCAAGCAACTTGAAACCGGCAATATTCTCAATTGCAAGATTTATTAAAGTAGCAATCACACCAGTTAATAGTCCAACAATCAAAGCTAATATCCATTTCATGAAAACATACTGCAAAACTTGTTCTCTGGATCTACTTCTCCAATCATGTTTAAACAAATCATTTTCATTTATCCTGCATCAATAAGAGAGATTCAATTAGAAAACCCATTTCACCCTTAATTTAAAAAAAAAAAAAATTGAAATGAGATGAGATGAGATGAGAATTTAGTTGCATACTCATAATCTAAGCTTTCTATATGAGAAACTTTAGTTCCAATTATAGCTAAATGGTTTGTAGAGAGTGTTCTATTTCTTTTGAGTAATAATGGTGACTGTAATGTATTATTACTCTCTGGGTCTCTTTCTTCTCCTTCTTGCCCTTCCCTGTAATGATTTGTTGTTGGTTCCTCCATTAGGAAACTTAGATTCAGAAACTAGTACAACAAGCTGCTTTGGAATGTACGTATACTAGTGATTGTTGCTTGTTTTGGCAGAGAATAAGTAGAGCTAAACAACTCTACTTCAAACGGCCTTTGGACATTTTTGAAGGCCAAATATTATCTGGATTTTCTTTATTTTCGGCGCGGAAAATCAATAACGTGAATAGCTACCATAATAATGATATTTATAGGTCCACAAGGTCTTGGATATGTACTAAAGGAAATTGGCTTGCCACGTTTACTACTTTATGAATAATCTCCCTTTCTCTGGAAACTTGATTGGGTGAAATGATGCGAATATAATCGAATCGAATGCAGTGAATTTGCACAAGTTACTTCGATGCCTCCGTCCAAAAGTCTTACATCTACCGAGTTAACTGGTCAGGTGAGTCGATGCCTCCGTCCAAATAAATGAACGGCGGTAACAATTATTCTTGACGGTTGACTAGGGTTGTCGGTTCGAATTGGGTCCAGAATCCGCGACTGATACTACCCTACAGAAAAATGAAGATGAAGATAAGGCTTAGACATTTCGTAATTTTTTTAATATCAAATCACTCGCCAACAAAATGGGCTACCAAGAAAATGACAAATACAAACAATCCAGCATGTGATGGACATGTTAGTAATGTAGACGACTAGTAGGGCAGTAAACACGCTATCGAGGCGCCAAGTTTGTACATTCATGTTGCTATCACTACTCATCTTCGCCACACTATTCATGTTGCTTGCTGGCAAAAATTGTGGTCAAACAACATTCAATAATGCACTATGGGATGTTCATGTTCCATGGCCATGAAGGAAGTGATCTGTCTTTTTATATTCAACTTCACGTTTTCTAGATCCATTCTGAATTTGATACACACAAAAATTATTTTTAGTTCTTTTGTTTTCAATTACAAAAATATTTAAATAAAAATGCCATTACCCTATGTAAAAGTTCTAGTATTAGCAGTTCTAAAATTTTATACCAAACAAGTCTCTGATTTGATGAAGGCTTTGATCATCAAGACCTCCTCGGATACCTCGGTCTTCATCCAATATGCATTGATTACTCTAGACTTCGCTTCCAATACACCAGTTTCAGTCGATCTGAGCTTTTTACAGAAATTTAAAAACACCGTTAAGATAATGATGTATGCTGTGTTATAGGATACAATTTTCTATATCAGAAAGATGATAACTGAACAACACCTGGTTCCTAGACTATTTCTAGTTGCAAGTCATATCTCAAAATCATTCCACTAATCTTTGCATGATATTGATGGAAGTCTTTTATTACATTAAACTCCAGTAACATAAAGACTAGCTGCGAAAACAATATCACGCTTGATTGCGTTCGAAGCTGTTTCCATTTTCTTGTAAAGTGCTGAATTGCCCATGATTGATGCTGCATTTTTGAATTCACGACATGTCTCATCCAAACGGACAATGGTTCTAACAATCAGGCCTTCAGGAACATCTGTAAGCTCACAAATATCTGCAAAAGGTGTACCCTGGCACAAAATGAACAAACCTAGGTGAATATAGGATACATTGAGCTGTTTGTTTAACAAGTTACCGATAAAATAGGGTGTTGGATAAATAAACAGCAATAATTTTAGTGCAAAATAAGTATATGAACCTTTGCCCACTCGTACACCACTTCAACAAGACCGAACTTGAGATTATCACTTGCATATTCCTCGGCACTAATTGGTAGATTAAAATGCGCTTGTAGCTCCCCAAGTCTAATTGCCGTGACACACAATCTAAAACATATGAATTGAGATTCAGTGACAAAGATAAATCAAGACTGATATATGATCCTTTGAGCATATAGTGTATAAGAAGATAAAATGTCGAAGAAATGACCTATTCTTTGCCTCCGCCAACTTGGGAGTAAGAGACGGCTCAGAAGTATTCTTTTGTTGAAATACAAGTGCAGACATAAGGGCCACAGCTTCTTCTGGTTCCAGTTCATCTAGCTGGTTCTCAAACAAACACTCAGTAGATATCAACTCTTCCCCAGAATTCATCTCACATGCTACACGGCCCTTAATCTGAACAACAAGGTCATCATCAATACAACCGACCTTCTTCAGCACATCAATCTGCATACGAAAAGCCTTGATGTTAATGAATGAACTCATGAAAGTTATGTCATCATCCTCTCTATGGTAAAATGTACACATAAAACATCTATTCAACACACACCACTAACGATGAGCAGATATAAACAAGGATATCGACATGAAAACATTACCCTGCCCTGAAAGTCTGGCATCTGCTGGAGTGCTTCATCTGACAGTTGAAACTTTAGGTTGTTAACCTCCACCTTCTGCCTGTGTGACTCTTTTACTATAGCAAGGTGCTCTTCAAATTTTGAACATCCGTGACACTTGTTCATAGACATATTTAGCAATAGTCTATTCCATGCATGGTATGCTTCAACAGACTTCACGTCTTTCAGCTTCAAATCTGGAAGAAAAAAAATCACCGTAGAAGATTATCTGCTTGAGCATATAACTTAGGAGGTACAAGGACTGAAAACTACAGGGTGTCAAATCGAATTAAGCATGGTTATTCACCCACATTAAGCGGGGAAGGACCATACCTTTTATGGGATCTAAGGCTTGAGGATATTTGTTTCCACTGGTTTTCGTTTCAGAAAGTTGTTGAACAGTTTTCGAGTATGCTGCATTACTGTCATCTTCAAGAAGCCCAACTTGATCAATCTTAATTTTGCAGTTACAAATGCTTAAGAACTCTTTGTGGTCAATTTCTAAAACTTGATAACTCATTCCAGCTGCACTACCACGGCGTGGTAATTCTATATTGATGGTCCCCTTTCCCTTCCGAGACTTTCCAGCTGAGAAGTACTCATCATCCCGACCACGCTGCTTTTTTGGAGCAATAAAATAACCTTGTGGCAGATTATCATTTATTTTCTGTTGCAATTTATCACTAGCTGAAGGAGCGTGAGTTGATACTGGCAGATCAGGTCTCAGTACCAAAACAATATATCGCTTATTTACATCGGAAAGTACTTTTACGACGACTCCAAGTAGGTGATCTTGGGCCTGTGACTGGAAAAGGATAAAAACTCAGTAAACATGGTACCTAGCTAATGTGGCTAAACATTAGAATGGCTACAAGATATCTTATTAATGTATATTGAGAAATAATTAAAACAAGCACTCACTGATTGTAAATTGACGACCACTACTCTTCCAGGTGTAAGATAGCCTTGGGCAGTAGTAGATTGCATGAGTGTCTCTAACACAAAATTTCTTTGTTCGTCAGCTTCCAAGAGCATCTCATAGTATTCCTCAATTGCAGGTTCGCCCTTTATACATCTGAAACAACCAATACCTCAAAGTCAGATCTTACACTACAGTCCCAAATTCCCAATTAGAGCAGAAGTAACAAGATAAGTTGAATTTTGACTAGAGCCTTATCAACTTAAAAAATCAAAATCATTACTCAAGAACTCTCATTGAGATTGTGGTAAACTCTCAGTTCTTAGAAATTGATTTGGCAACTCTAAAATATGACGAATAAACATGTGGGGAAAAGCTTACTCGACAGTTTTTGCAATCTGAGCAAGCTTTCGCATGAGAAGTTGCTGCTGTTCTGGAAGTTTCTTTTGAGCATGAAATTCTGCGAAGCTTCTCTTCAGCATGTCCTCTACCTGTTACAACGGTACTCGCTAAGATTGATATTTTGCATTAAGATAAGTTGAACTGTTGGGGTCTTTGATTCAGACAATTATATTAATGGATCTCAGGCAGATAATATTTCATCCCTCATACATATAATAACACGTTTAGACGTATAAATTTGTTTCTGAAAGTAAAGAGTTTATACATAATCACTTAGAACACCCTGTGAAACCCACGATTAATCAATTATCAACCATGCAACCTATCCCACTACTTTCCAATAACTGTTACAAGTGAGTGTGATGGTGACATATTCTACCACCACTTAAATAATCTTTATGTTGGCTTTATTTCACTATTTTCAAGATTAGCGATCAAATCAATTGCGTACAAGTATATATAGAAGAAAATAAATGAGTCATGCTAGGCGTTGCAAATTACCTTCAACTCTTCAACACGAAGTAGATGCAATATCATAGTGTAAGTCAATCGAAATTGAGATTCAAGCCTTGTGGCGCTTCCTACAATGACATGTTTCAAATCCCTCTCCTCAGGAATTTCATCACGACACATAACTACAACCGTGCCAATCTTATCCAATCCTCTCCTACCCGCCCGGCCAGCCATTTGAGTGTATTCGCCAGGAAGCAACTGTCTGAACTCTTTCCCATCAAACTTTCTCAGAGTATCAAAAACAACCTGAACATAGCAGTTCCAAAACTTAGCAGCCATGCAAACCCATAAAGGTAGAAACATATACAGAAGGTACTGATAAAAGAAATATCATTAATATAATTTCTAACCATACAAGTGTTTCAACAAATTAGAAGACCTACTGTCCTAGCTGGAGCATTAACACCCATGGCAAATGTCTCAGTGGAAAACAGCACCTACATCACAAACACAAACAAGCGATAACTGGTTATAGGTAACAAATTCACCCCTCGACTACAAAATACTTGAAAAACTGCAGCAGTAGTACTTAAGACGCGGGCTCGATTATTTTATTTTTTTTAAATGTACTTAAATAGTATGTATTCAAACTCCTGAGAAGATTGCTACCAGCTACGGATTGCTGAAGAAAGGGCATGGCTGTAGGAGGCAATCGTAAACAACGGGCATCTTGACATTTTCCCTTCCAGGTTAGTGGCAGAAAGATATCTAGGAACCTAAGTTGTTTACAGGTATAAACGACGGGTGAAGTATTTCACAGATTTTCGATAATTATCGTGGAGCTTTTCTCTCCAATTGCACTGCAGTCTGTAGGCATTGTAAAGCTCGATTTTTTGAAATCCCTTGGTCTTATAGAGTTTATGGTAGAGAATCTAGAGATGAAATATTAACAACTTCGAAACAAGGCATCGGCAGATATTTCAAGACAAAAATTACCTTTATAACACCACGACAAAAGAGCATCTCAACGACCTCTTTAACAATAGGAAGCAGACCAGCATGATGAACACCAATCCCTCTACGCAGAAGGCTTTGTACTCTGACTACCTACAAAGAGTATGGTATATGAATATCTGACATTAAATTTCATTTAATTGGCTAGATAGGATAAGTAATAAGGGGGAATAAAAGTAAGGAGGTGTAATCAGAAATTTAGAAGACCTGTGGAAGGTTCCTGTCAGATCCCTTTAGGCGTGAAAAGGCTTTGTCACAGAAAACACGAATTTCACTCTTTTCTGAACTATTTGTAAGATCAGTTGAAGTCAAATTATCAGCTGATTTATCACAACGGTTCTTTGAAAAGCAAAAAATAACCACCTGAAGTCAAAAAGCAAGGTAGATGTAAACAAGAATTAAATATTTAAATGGCTCAAATAAGAAGAATATTGCTGGATGGATTCTGATGATTATGTTCCTTACAGGTAAAAGGGACTTCTTAGAGAGCTTGTTAATAAGCAACAGCCACAAAGAAGCTTCTGATCTCCTTGCTCCCCAATTGTTTTGGCTTGTCCCACCAGTCCCAGCATTTTTGTCAGGGTGCTTCTGTGGTTTACCACGATTGGCGTTTTCACGTTGTTGCCGAACCTGGAAACCACCCTGGGATGCTTGAGACCCCGAATATGCTCCAGCACCACCTAGAGCTTTGCTTGAATTTTTCTTATTGTAAACATCTTTAGCAGCTTTTAATCCCAGGGGTTGAAAAGTCTCATTCTCGCATATGCTATAGAGTTCCCCAGAGTAGAATAGGCAGTGCTCTAAAGGAACAGGCCTTTTTGTTGTTCTGTAACCATACACGAGAAAACCCAAAAGAACGAGCTAAGGCGGCATAAAAGATATGAACAAAACGAACAAGTACACAGAGCCTGGAAATAACTGAGGCAAGTAGATAAATGAACAAAAAAAATGTTTCAGTACTTCCCCAACTACTTACCCAGTAACACGGATTTTCTTTTGCTTTGTACGACCAATCCAGTCAGCAAACTCTACAGTGTTTGGCACCTAGATTATTAAATGTTCAAACTGATAAGTCAGTATCTCAATGGAACCATAAAACACAAAAGGGACCATCACCACTATCCCAAGCCATTTTCATTTCGTGCATGTCTTTAGAGGAATAGAAGTTTTAGATAAGAGGAAAAATTCTCGAGAGTTCTTGTGAATCAACTCTCCAAGAATGGATCTTTAATAATCAAAGCACCATAACTAAGCACCTTTGCAAAATACATATGATCTATAAGTTGCGAAGCTCGTTGCAATCTCTCCGAAAAATCTGATAGCATTTACCCATTTTTTCAACTTCAGTGTATTCATGTATTTATTTGATGAAAAACTTAGTGTTAAAACTTAAAACTTTAAATCCACAACTCTCATTGCTCAACTAAAACATATTTGAGATAATTAGTTAATTATTAATCCGCAATGGGTACTATAAGCTGAACGTAAAGGTTCTGATCATTCAAACTATTGGCCAATCCATTAACTATTTAATTCAACCATGTCAAACGACATATTCTTAAAATATAACTGTAGTTAACAAGCCAAGTACTACATACCGTTGCTGATAGGAGAACAATATTGACATGCTTTGGAAGCATGATAATAACTTCTTCCCAGACAACACCTCTTTCAACGTCGTTGACATAGTGCACTTCATCAAATATAACCTATTTTTCCAAATATACAGCAAAAAGAAAAACTATATCACGTATCCTTCTGCACAGAATTGAGAATCTGGAAAAGTAAACAGGTTGGTGGGAGTGGGAGTGTTCTGGTGTCTTATTTAGCAAAAAAATCAGTGGAGTAGAGAAGACAAACCCATTCAATATCTCGGATAATGTCAGCACCTCTGTAAAGCATTGACCTTAAGATTTCAGTAGTCATGATTAAACAAGATGCCTCGGGCCTGATGCTTACATCCCCAGTGAGAAGGCCAACATCAAATTTTCCACTGAAATCCCTGAACTTCTGGTTACTGATAGTTTTTATTGGAGCAGTATACACAGCTCGGGTGCAATGCTACACCAAAAAACAAAATACGTATTTACTCAACCATCATAGAGTGTACACAGATGAACGCGAACATGAGACAATTGCAGTAATCTACAGACACAATTATCAAAAGGGAAACCGAAAAAATAAAGAACAGGAAAATGATGCTGCACACACAGTTTTGTTAGTGTCTAATGTGACCCTGAGAATTAAAAATGAGTCAAAATAAAATCATACTTTTGATGCCAAAGCAAATGCATACTCTGCAACAACAGTCTTCCCAGCGGATGTGTGAGCAGCTACAAAAACAGACTCCCCCTTTTCAAGATAATAGATGGCCTGCATATTTACCATGTAATATGAATTACTTTCATGGCAGATCAAGAGAGACTCACTCTCATTCGATACAACCATATATTGCAATGTAAGTACGATGAACAGTTACCTCCTTTTGAAATTTATCCAACTCAAAAGGAAAGTCAATGGCCATGTCAGGAACAAGTTCACTGAAACGCTCTGCAATCTGTTCGCTCCCTCCTTGAACAGCCCAAGCCTGAAGATAAAAATTAACTTCAAAACCATAACATTGGCTAAAATGTAGCAGGGAGGATTCAAATATTTAACTAAAATGTGAAGCAAATTTCTGAAGAGAAGTGAAATAACATGCCAAACTTTCTTACTGATGGAAAATAGCTACTGTATGCTGATAGTAACTCTTGTAAATTATTGACCAAAAATAGCTCAAAGGTATAGCGCAAAGATAACAGACAATTACCTCTCTCTGCTGATTTCCACCACTATCATTACTTTCATCTGACCTAGATGTTGAACCTCCTGGATCAACTGATAGTAACTCATCCAAGACAGAAAATTCAGTAAGAAGTGCGCTATTGCTTGAATCAACTTCCTCCTCAATTGAAATTTCTCGAGCAGAACTTATAACATCTGACAAATGTTAAAAAATCAATAAACATCAGTAAAGCCTGGAACTTATGTTAGTCAGAGTCTGTCATTCCTACTGCTGCAGAATAAGAAATTTAATGAGATACGAAGGGGATTCAAAAGCAAAGTTGGATACTCCAAATTCTGTAGACCCATATACTACAATGCCCCTTGAAGAATTAAACATCAGACGCAAAAGTATCTTGCATTACATACCTTCTTCATGTGATTCCTCAACATCATCTTCCCAAGCCTTCTTAAATAAGTCATCGAAGTTCACAGACAACCTACTCTGAAGATGAAATAAATGCTCAAGAACATGAAATCCACCTCTGAGAGAAGGGGAATACAGAAAGACTTATAGAAACACATGTGTAATAAGAGCTGTGGTACCAACCAGATTTTCATCAGATTTTTTTACCGAACTTTTCTCCTGCGTGACTTTCCACGAGATTGGATAAGCCTACAAAGAAAACAAAATAAAATATGGCACCAAGAGCACCAACTTAAAAAAAGAAACTATCCTTCTGACAAGTATACATACATAAAATGATAGAGTCAATATAATCTTAAACTAAACGTAATATCATACCTTGAGGTCCCCGAGATCCAATCCCTGCTTAAAACCTGGAGGAGTAGTTTGTGCAGGACCACCTTTGAGAATTTCACTTAACCACTCACCACTTGAAACACCCTCCGGAAGTATTCTTCCAGAAGATTGAGACTCACTTAGACCACCTGGACGAAAAGGACGATTGCTGATACTACCCCGCACAAAATCCTTTGCAGGACCAGGCATACGAGGTGCAGCCCCGGAATCTTGAGCACCTTCCATTACTTCTAATATTGGTACCTAGAAACATTACGCATGGCAAACCACCAAGTCAAATCAAAGAAGCAACACATACAAATCCAATTCGAATATAACTACTGTAATAATAAGCATAATGATATCAACAATGTAAGATAATGTACCTCCACTGATTCTGGAATCCATATTCCTTTCTCGTTCTTTTTACGCCTATATGGCAATTCCCATTTAGGAACTATAACAGTCCGTGGCAATGACGGCTCCAAAGGTATTTCCGCTTTATCAAACCAATCAAAATCCCATTGTCTTCCACACTTATCAGGCGCAAACTCTTTGGAATCTAACTTTGGTGTCAAATACTTGTCTTCTAAATACTTGTTTATTGTTTCCTGTGTTAGTGGTGCTAATGCTGGTGGCTGAAATACATAAACCCCAATTACTGTTTTTGTCTTGAAAATTAGGGTTTAATCAACAAAAATCAAAATGTAGAGTAAATAGAGAGTTGAGGATACTCACCAGGATAAGATCGGGAAGAGATTTGATAGGGTTAGAACGTTCAACTGGAGGAAGTGGTTCGAGTCTAAGATGTCCACTGTGCCCGGTTAATCCAATTCTGAAGGGGAACTCGTTTCCTATTCGATCCATTTGCAACTACTTTTTCACTCTCGCTCACTGTTACTGATCAGCGTTGTTGTTCGTACTACTACAGTGGCGCCAAATTCTCTGTGTTTTTGGAAGTTAAACAAGAAACAAATTCGCGGGATTTTGACAGAGTATGGGAAAATCGGTGAAGAAGATGAAGCTGATTCCAACGGTTGCTTGCTTTGAACACACAAAATTTTGGTTCTGGTATGGTATTAGTCGGTCTGAACCAAATTGTGTGCCCTAGGCTCCTAGCGCAGAAATTGATGAAATATTAAGGCAGGCCTTAAGGGCAGTTCGTATGGGATTTTTTTTTTTTTTTTTTTTTTTTGAAGCATGTATGGGAATTATACCTAACTGGCATTTTTAATCGATAAAGTGGATGGGCAAAGTGGAATTTTCACTATGGTAAAAGTAATGAGCCAACGCACAATTGCGAAAAATTCGCTAGCGGCGGTTTCTGTAAAACCCGGGCTTGAGCCATGATTTTCTGAAAAATAGATAACAAACGAGTTATTTAGTTTGATTTCAATTAAAATATGATGCAGTTTGCTCGATAAGGACAAAGGTAAATACTCACCAATAAATTGTTGGACAATCCAGAATTATCACGGTGACCATCCATAAAACTTCGTTATAACTTTTGAAATCCTTATCGATGGATGACAACCTCAGTTTTAGGCTCTTATTGTTTCTTATATATTCATTTCGCTACTAATCTCTGCAACACTTTTTCCCAAAAAATGATCACTGGTCATATTTCTCTTTACAATATGTATCTGACATCGAATAAGAATAACATCTTCTTCCATGGTAAAGACATGTAGAGCCCTTTTGGTGCAGTTTATATGTGATTGAGATAGAACATCTTTAAGGATGCTGAAACAAGGGTTCGTAAAGAAACGGTTTGTCGTGAGTTTCCTGCCAATTATCTGGAGTTGTTTGGATCACTTCAGCTTTAGTTACCCGATCAAGGAACGGCGTGACTACGCGATTAGTATATTGAAAACAATCACACAAACCACAAGCATCTCGGTTTTCGAGGTTTTCCATTTTCTGACACGGACATTATTAAAATGTTCTGCCATAAACACATGTCTGACATGTTTTGATCACTCATAACATTTTATATCATATCAAAAATGTATGCTTTGCATAGAGCTAAATCATCTTCTTCAATAAATTTAGGACCACGAATTCTAGTAGACACTTTTCTATAGATTGAGAAATTAAGAGTTTCAGAAAGAAATATTAAAATGTGAATTAGGAGATGGGAAGAGTTAAATTTAAAGGGTAAGAAAATAGAGTCGTTGAAATATATTTGTTGGCGGCCACCGAAAAACAGCGTGTCTTTATTTAGACCGCCCAATGTGAATTACCTACGACTATAAAATAACAACTATTTTTTTCTTACAAGTACAACACTAATTTTGATTCCTAACCCAACCAATAGAAATTATTCTCACCCAACAACATCCATCATGTATTCTAAAAGCAAAGCGTAGCAAATATTATGTGTTAAATAAAAAGAGGTTTGTCCATTATGTTTCATGGACAACCACAGTATGATGCAATGCCTTTGGATATATTCAAAGTGTCCATGGGAAGGTTGTTCACGCATCATCATGGTGATTGAATCACAGCCAGAAAAGCTGGTATTTGCAATGTCAAGAACCCAACTGTCTAGAGGAACCACATATGCTAGATGGTGCTATCAAGGTTAAAGAAGAAGAAAAAAAAAAAGTTTGAAACACTGTGCAAAATCTTCAAACTTAAAGAAAATTTGAAGAAGAAGTATTACACTGTGAGCACTATGGAGATAGAGATCACGAATACAAGCATTGTCCACGGAGAATCAGTGGATGCTCAAAGCCCAGTTGCATGACTTTTATGCATTTTTACATTTCTACTGAAGAAGGCACATACTGAAAGCACTTATGAAAATGTCCTAAGTGTTTCTTAGTAGAGTGAACTGATTAAAGATTAACAAATTGATTCATTGTCATTTTATATTATAGTTTGATGTTGTGTTCTGTTATATTGTGTTATGTTTATCTAATCAATAAAAAATTCTTATAATTTGCACCATTAGTATCATAACTAATTTAAACACTTCTTATAATAAAAACATATTACATTCGATTAGACCATTTTTATTTTTATTTTGTAAGTCCAAAATGAATTAATGAATAGCGAGATTACAAAGCAAAATAAGTAGTAAGAAAAGAGGTCAGAGAAACCCCAAAAACTTACTACTTACTTGAAACAAAAATAAGATACATTTGGTAATTCAATAGACAAGATAAAATCAGGCCTATTATCATAACTAAGACCTTCACCTTCTTTTTACAAGCATCCCCTTTTGGCCATACAATCTGCCGCAAAATTTGCCACTCGGTAGGAATGAATAAATCGAATGGAACTATATCTTGCCTTCACGGCCACCCATCTTGGTCTAAGAAACCAAGGCACAACAGTATCATCACCGGAGAAAACCAAGACATCACTCATGGAATCTGTTCGAATACAAATATGGCCTACTTCAAACTTAACTTCCCATTCCAGACCAACAATAACACAGAATAACTCCGCAAAGTAGTTTGTTTGCACCCCAAATCCAACACTCATAGCTCCAACCACATTAGCATTGGCATCATGGACAACCACACCAGCACCCTCCCTTTCAGGATTACCCCGAGCCGCTCCATCACAACATAACATCAGCTCATTAACTTGCAGAGGCTCCTAAAACCATACTAGATTAAAGCAACTACTACATGGCCGTCAATTAACATCTCCATTTAATTGTTGGGTGGTGGAATTCCTAGGATACTGAAGGGGTTCAATTTTTTGAGCTCTCTAAAAATATTGAAACAAGCTTGGACGGCGAAAGGTCTGCCATGAGATACTGCCTACATCGCTAGTGTTCATGGTTCCACTTCATCAACAGCTTCACCGTTCAGTTTATTTTGGTGATTATGCACTAGTAGACCTAGGAATTCCGATATTTCCCGACTAGTTACACTAAAACGATGCGACAATCCTTCAGCCTCACTAAATTGGTTCCCATTTTTTGCGACAAACATTCTAAAATTTTCTCCCAGAAAGGAAGTCTTGACGCAGATTTAGAAGAGAAAATTCAAGAGAAGTGAATTTTGGTGTGAGTGAAATGTTTGAAGATGATGGTAATTTGTAGAAGTAAAAAAGTGAATTTTGAATTTTCAAAAAACTATTCATTGGCGTTTTTGCTTCAAACACCAGCATGTGTAGTGAGCATGTTTGTCTTTTTTACTGTTTCAAGCCTCAAAGAAACGCCATCCACCGCCTCAATAAAGTTTTCAATTGTGGTGCCAAGATGTGGATAAAAGCGGGTGCCATTAGTAATATATTAGGGTTTGTACTACAAATATATAACTAGGGGTGAACATTGGGTCGGGTGGGTCGGTTTTGGACTCACCCGCCACCCTACCTGCTGATGGCAGGTATTTTCACCCGACCCACATTTCAGCGGGTTGGGTCGGGCGTTTGATGATCAATGAGAAATTTCTAGAAATGAAAAAAACAAAACAAATAAATCAAAGAACAAAGATAACCCACTTCTTTTCCTATAGTGGAGAAACGTGTTTGTCCATCCACCTGCCTCAATAAAGTTTTCAATTTGATCATTGCCATAGGAATTGCCATAAGATGTGGATAAAAGCGGGTGCCATTAGTAATATATTAGGGTTGTCACCTGAGTTGAATCGGACGCAGTTTCGCTCTAAATATATAACCAAACTAACCAAACAAGGAGTATCGCGCCTTCGTGTTTGTATCGCCTGCATGGTAAGGTTCTCCTCTTTCTCTCTCCTTTTTTCTAAATCGATGATTGATCCCTCCTCTGTTTCCCGTAGTTAGGGTTCTTATGTTAAGATTTGTTTAGTATGAATTGATTCTAGCCTTCAGGGTGTTTAACATTAATCATCTAATTATAGTCCTCTTTTATATATTTTCAGAATACGAAGATAAACTTACTTGTTAATCACAACAATGTCAGCTCCATTAAGGTAATCACTCTATCTCTTCTGTGTTACTTAATAATATCTTATAAGTTAGTATTTCTATATCTCCTTGTATTTGGATTTCTTTGGTGATCTGTTGGATTAATTAGGGTTCTCCAAATTAGGCGTTTAGGTAAGTTCACTTCAGCAAGGAATTTCTCTTCCGAGGTTGAAGGAGCCAAGGAGGTTTCTGATAAAGACGTTTATAAAAAGGCAGGTGCACAAATTGCGAAATTTTCAGCTGCTGGATTTGTGGGAATGACTTTTGCTACTTGGTTGCAGTACAAAGCCTATGGCCATGCAACAAGCATCTTGGGATTTTCATTCGGCAAAAAGCCTGAGAGATGGTGATCTTAGGTTCTGTATATATCTCTTAATTAAGACTCGTATAAAAATTGCCACTTTGTTTCCTATGTAATTAACATGTGATACATCTATGACCTACTTATAGTCTCTATCTCTCTCTATATATTTATATCTATATGCATGCTTAAGGTGTCCATTAACAGCTCTGTCCGGCAATAGTTGTTCCAGGCACTTGACTTGTGTGAACTGGTTTTTCATTAGAGTATAAATTAAGGTGTCCATTAGCAGCTCTGGCCGGTAAAATAGAAAACTCCTCCAGCTGATTCAAAGAACATGCTGCTAGCTAGGAGACGCCACAGTTGATTTTTTTTCCCCCTTCTTCTCTTTAAGAAATATAGTTATGTGCACCAATTCTCCAATTCCTTAAAGCCTCTACTGGTCTCCATTTTGCCACAACTTTGAATATGATTTATCGTCTGTTGTTTACATTCCTGCACACTTGGTTCTATAGTTTTTTCTTCATAGTTTTATAGAAATTGGGAGAACGTTAAACTTCCATAGTCGTAGTTTTTCACTAATTTTATTGGATTGGTTGTTTGTACTTTGTAGGGTTAGCAAGGTTATGTTTATATGTTGTAAAGAGATTTTATAGAGAAATTAGAATCAGAGTTAAGTTTCCACCTAAAAGTTAAAACAATCTTTTATGGAACTGATGATGCATGGTAACGGAAACTGAAGAAATTTTCTTGACAAAGTTATCATTGAAACAGCTTTTAAGGCCGGTTCCTATGGGGTAGGGTATAGAAGTTGTTTTGCCAGGCCACTTGGCATGGAAAATCCGTTTCTTCACTACGAGATAACCGGCTAATATTAGATAAAACTGGCAAATTTTAGATAAAATAATATATTTGTTATGATAAATGGGACCCTTGTTAATGAAAAATTTATTTATGTGTATATATGGGATAATTTTAAGGTTTTAATATATTTAGTGGGACCCATATGGAGTAAAAGTAATTTTATAAAAAAAAAAGGAGTAAAAGTAATTTTATAAAAAAAAAAGGTAGGAGAGAAGACGCTTTAAAATATTAGAATACTACTAAGTGGTGGAGTCTCAACCGCCAGCGATCTATACTAGATCGCCCTGTCAAGACTAGACCGCCAGGTAGGGACTCAATTTGGCCTGGCTATGTGGCAAATTTGCCACTTAGCCAGGCATGTTTGCTAGTTTGCCAGCTCCATAGTGGGTGCAAAATTAGCAAACCGACCAGTTTCTATACCCATAGGAACCGGCCTAAGCTTGATGATATCCCTGGACACATTGGATATTTATAGTTTTGGTTTATTGTGCTTCCATTTTCTTCTCCCATATGATGCTTTTCCCCGGGAATGCATTTAAAAGGTCACATTTCCTGAGTTGTAAGAGCAAGTCCAATGGGCACATCAAACAGTTGGTTTGGTGATTATATACCTACAGTAGGACTAGTAAACCACTAAAACGGGTGAGCAAACCCTCAAATAAAAGATTTTGTACATCGCGTCTCAGATTGAGTCGACCGCTTTAATCTGAGACGATATGTGCGTACTGAGCAGAGACTCGTCTCAAACAGCGTCGAGTATCGTTCCACCTTGAGACATTTGGTTTATATTGAGCCGACAACGGCTTGATACATACAACGACAACTAATTCACTCACTATAAATTCAGCTGATTTCAAACTTTAAACTCACACCTTCTCCACCTTATACACAAAGAAAATTCTCATAATTCATATTCAATATCTTCTTCAACACCCACAAAAAATTTTAGTTTCACTTCAGTCAAACCTTTCACACCCACCTTATAATTTCACTGCACTATCTGTAAAACAAATTTTTGAAGAAAATGGCAAGTCAAGCAGATACACAAAATACTGCATCACAAAGAGTTCGAGGTCCGAAGTTCAGTTTGGATGAAGATAAAGCTATCTGCAGAGCTTATGTAGCATTTACGCTTGATCCAATCAATGGAGTTCAACATCCACATGCAACGCTTTGGGGAAATAGTTTTACAAAATTCTGTTAGGAAGCCGGGAATCCAAAAGAACGTGATGCTACCGGGTTGTCACATCGTTTTGGTGCAATCAGTAAAGATATGAAAAGTTGGGTTGCTTTGATGATGCAGATAGAAACGAAAAAGGGGAAATGGTGATACTGATGTCAATCTGGTAAGTCGCATTAACATATTGTTTAATTGATTTACAAATCCTTTATCAATTTGTTGCAAAATACTAATTTATATGTTGTTGAAACTTTTTTTTTTTTTTTAATACGAAAATTTGATAAATCAAAGAGGATTACATGAGTTCATCCTTCTGGATACACTGATTCACCTAGTTAGGAAAATGACTTGACCATTCTACTTCATGACTAATTTCTTTACCATGTTTTTCCAAAGAGTGGGCAACATGGTTAACATCTTTTTGCACATGAGTGCATAACCAACCATCAAAAGACTTCAAGACATTACCACAATCAGTAACTAGGTTTCTTGTTGTCCATTTTATTGACTCTAGACTTCCATTCAATGCCTTAATGACATTTAAACAATCTCCTTCAAAGTGTACATTCATGTATCCCTTTCTCTTGGCCCATAGTGCGGCTTCCAGCATTGCTTTGGCCTCCGCTTGTTCAGGATCTATGGCTTTGCTTTTGCTGCATCTAGCTCCATCTGAATTACCTACAAAGTTTTGAACTATCAGGCCAATACCCATAACTTTTGTAATTTCATCAAAAGCAGCATCCCAGTTAATTTTTATGTAAGGGTGTTCAGGTTTCTGCCAACTTCTAGTGATCTGCATAGCAATATTATTAGAATGTCTGGCAATAGAAGATAAGCAAGCATTCCATTCAGAAAAATCAGTTTTAATCATATGGACAAGTGTATTGAGATTCTGTTGTTGATTATCAAACACTTGTCTACATCTACCTTTCCATATATGCCACAAGATGAAACCCATCCATTTAAGGACTTGTTCACTCTGCACCTGTTGATTATTATTCTGGAACAAAGAACATAACCAGGTATGAATATTCACATTAGAAATAACCAAAGTCATTACAGGGTCAATAGCATTCCAGACTGCTCTAGAAAAATTGCAGTCAAGAAAAACATGTTGCATGTTTTCAGTATGGTTATTACAAAAAGGACACAGAGTAGGTATAGTAGAGCAATGCTTAGACATTCTTTCTCTTATAGGAAGACAATCATGAAGACACTTCCATAGAAAGTGTAAAATCTTACTGGGCAATCTAGTTTTCCAGAATTGTTTCCAAGCGATAGGAATATTATTGGTAAAACCAATTTACTGATTTCTACTGTCTAGAATAACTCTATAGGCAGATTTCACAGAAAAAGTCCCATTAGAATTAGGTTGCCATCTCAGACAATCTTTACCTTCAAAAGGAATCCTAATACTAAGGATAGCATTCAATGTGTCATTATCAAAAAGAGCATTCAGGGTTTGCAGGTTCTAAGTCTTAGAATCAGAATTAATAAGTTGAGAAACAGTATTCATATATGTTACTAGACTGGTACTGACTGTTCACATAAGATGGCACAGAAGGTATCCACCTATTTTTCCAAATTAGAATAGAAGAGCCATCACCAACTTCCCAAACAACATGTTTTCTTATAATGTCAAGACCTTTACATATCCCATTCCAAATCCAAGAACCTCTAGCAGAGATAACATCATTTAAAGGGTTTAAATGAGGAAAATACTTACCTTTCATAATTTTATACCATAAATCATCCTGAGCATGAATTAACCTCCAAGCAAGTTTAGAAAGTAAGGCTAAATTCATGATATCAGTTTGTTTTATGTTTAGACCACCAAGATCTCTAGGTTGAGCTACTTCAGTCCATTTCTTAGGGATATAACCTTTTTTAACTTTTTGTTTATTCCACCAAAACCTCATTTGGATGGAATCCATTTTATTTGTTATAGTTTTTGGTATTGGAAAAACAGACATGTGATGAGCAGGGAGACTACTTAAAACAGATTGAATTAAGACAGTTTTACAAAGATAGTTCAAAAACATAGGTTGCCACCAATCTAGTTTGTCTCCATATCTATCAAGCAGACTAGTGAAAGACTGAGTTTTATTTTTCTGAAGAAGTAAGGGTACACCCAAGTATTTATCATTTAGAGCTAGTTTCTTAATATTCAGGATATTAGAAACTTCATTTTTAACATTATTAGGGACACCTTTACTAAAAGCAATACCAGACTTTTGATAGTTGATAGACTGACCTGAGAACATGCTAAATTGCTCAATGATACTCACAAGATTTCTAGCTTCCTTACTATTTTCTTTTGCAAAGATTAAGCAGTCATCTGCAAAAAAAACAAATGAGAAACTGGAGGACAGTGATCATTAATTTTTATACCATGGATCAGATGATTTTGTTCAGCTTTATGCAATGCTTTGGAAAGAGATTCCATACAGAGGATAAACAGGTAAGGAGATAAGGGATCTCCCTGCCTAAGACCTCTTTGAGGATTAAAATTTTCACCTGGAGAACCATTTAAAAGAATAGAGGTAGAGACAGTACTAATACATTGCTCAATCATCATACAAAACTCTTCACAGAATCCTAGTTTTCTCAAGGTACTCAAAATAAAAGGCTATTCTATTCTATAAAAAGCCTTAGACATGTCTAATTTAATAGCCATCCAACCTTTTTTAGCTTTGATTTTCTTCATAGAGTCAATAAGTTCATGCGGGCAATGATAATATTGTCAGTGATGCATCTACCAGAAACAAAAGCAGTTTGGTTAGGTGATATGGTTTTATCCAAAATGGTTTTGATCCTAGAATCCATTAATTTGGAAATCACTTTATAAGAGGTGTTACACAAAGAAATAAGCCTGAAATCAGCAGCATTTTTAGGACAGTTACTCTTGGGAATAAGAGAAATAAAGTTGTGGTTCATTTGTTTTAATAAGTGATTAGAAGTGAAAAAAGATTGAACCATTCTAACAAGATCACCACCAACAATGTCCCACATTTTTTGGTAAAAGCCAGGGGGAAAACCATCTGGACCAGGAGTAGTCCATGGTTTCATAGCAAAAATAATTTGTTTTACTTCATCTAGAGTTGGTATGGCAGCAAGAACAGTATTATCCTCTTGAGTGATGCAGGGGTTTATGAATCCATGGTAATTACTAGTTGAGGGAGTTCTAGATGTTCTAGACATATTAAAGAAATGATCTTTTAGGTTTTTAGCAATATCTGCTCTTTCAGTAAGCCAAATCCCTATATCATTTTGTAAGGAATCTATTTGAGTTCTTTTTCTTCTAAAGTTGGCCTTATTATGAAAATAAGCAGTATTTCTATCTCCTAGCTTGAGATCATCATCCTTACCTCTTTGCTTCCAATAATCAGCTTCCACATCATACCAGTAATTCAAATATTCCTGCAGTCTGACAAAATCATCATCCAAGGGATTAATATTTTGGGCATTCAAGATATCAATTTTAGCCTTAACCTTGTTTATTTCAGTAGTGATGATACCAAAGTGATTGTAATTCCAGTCCCTAAGGATTTGTTTAGTATAAAAAACTGCTTTGGTTAACTTGAAAGCAGCAGAACCTTGTATACTAACATTCCAATTACTAGCTATAACTTCCTTACAAGAGGGATCTCTAAACCACATCTTATTAACTCTAAAGGGTTTATGGGTTTTAGTATCCATTCTAGAAGTAGCTAACAAAATAGGGGAGTGATCACTATCCAAAGGGACTAAATGATAAGTTATAGCAGAGGGAAAATTATGTTGCCAATCTAAGTCTGCAACAGCTCTATCAAGCCTCTCTAGTATGAGTTCATGTCCTTGTCTCCTATTTGTCCAAGTGAATGGGTTACCTATGTAGTTCATGGAATGCAGACCATTACTGTCAAGAATATCATTAGAATTATCTAAATAAGTTTGAGATACAGGGTTACCTCCTTGTTTTTCATCTTGTGACAATATGAAGTTAAGATCACCAATAAAAACCCAAGATAAGTTAACCTGATTAGCAACATTTTGCATAAAGTTCCATTGATTTCTTCTGATAGAATCATCAAGAGATCCATAGACAAAACTGACTAGAGAATAGTCATTTCTAGAGTCCATTTTTATCTTACATTGAAAAGTATTCAGTTTTTTCTCAATGATAGAGATATCAATTCCATCTTTCCATAGTAAACATAGACCACCAGATAAGCCTATAGGATCAATAAAGGAAACATTGGGAAAACACAAAGGATTTAAGTATTGAGTTATTTTCCTAGTGATATTCTTAGTTTCAATCAAAAAGATAATATCAGGATCATGAGACCTAACCAAATCCTTTAGGTGATATCTAGTGTCTTTGTTGCCATAGCCACAAACATTACAAGATAGGAGTTTCATGTTTTGAGAACTTTTCCAAATAAATTAAAGAGGTTGTAGAGTTAGAAAAGGGGAATGATACTTAGAAAAAATATGATGATAAAAACTTTTGGGTTCAAAAATTACCTCATTCTCCTCAGTAGTGTCACCAGACTTCTTGTCCTTTAGTGTGGCTCTAGCTATTGTCAGTTTCTCTGAGCTCTCATCATTATTGGTAGAACTTCCTCCTTCCTCAACATATCTTTGTCTCTTACCCAATCTAGCCTCAGTATCATCACATTCTTTTAAAAACTGAACTTTTCACTAATTTTCCATCTACAGGTGGTACAAAAGGTGCAGGCTTGACAAATCTCCTTGTCAGTGGCTTAGGAGTAGCATTAGTAGTTGAGCGCACAATATCATTCTTCTTGAGTCTACCCACTCCACCAAATGGCAAGGGATTATCATGAGCATCCTTCAGGTACATAGATGCATCTTTACAGGCATCTTTGCAGTGATTGATGATATAACATTCCCTGCAGATTTTGCTTGGTTGCTTATGGTAGAAAAATCTGACCCATTTGGTAGCCCCTGCTGCAGTAATAGCTAGAACACCTCTTCTTAAGGAAGTAGTTAACTCAATTTTTACACAGATCTTCACTAGAGTGCCATCAACTGGAATAGCATTGGCTGGTTCAACTGTAATGAAATCCCCCAAAAGCTTCCCCATTTCTTCCACTGATTTGACATTCATGTGTTCAGGCTGGAGGAACTTAAGATCAATCCAGTAAATTTGATTGTTCCAATCTAGATTTTGATAAATCAGACCCTGGAAGTAATCAAACAAGATGGATATGTTGTTGAAGTTGCAGCAACGAAAAACAAGAGAGGAATGGAAAAAAAATCATAACTTCTAGTTTTAAGCACGGAGCATGCTTCCACATCCTCAGAAAGCTCAACCAATACAAACCTGATTTGTTGGATGGATATCTTGTGCCAAAGAAATACCCTTACAAGACCGGTGGATCCCAAAATGGTAGTCAATCCCAGCATGGTGGATCCCAACATGGTAGTCAATCCCACCATGGTTCTTCAAGTTCTCCTTATTCTTTACCGGAAACAAACTCACACCCTCACCTCAACACTGGTGCATCAGTACATGGCAATTCTAATTTGAATATTAATGGAACGACTGATGTATGGGAGGGAATCGGTGTGAAAAGGGCAAAAAGCTCAGAAAGAAAGCTCAAGATGTTGCACAATCATTAACTTTAGGTTCATCAGAGTTCAACCTTAAAGGTTATTTTTCAAAACAAGAAAAGAATGATATTGATAAACTAGTCATACGTAATAAAATGACTTCATAAATGAAGAAATGTCGTAAGGAAGTTGAAAAGAATATTTTTAATGCACACATGTGAGGAATTATAGGAATGGACACTTCCAAGATGAATCAGACACAACTTCGTCTCTGGCAAGATAAATTTGATGCATTCCAAGCATATAAGGCCAAGCAACGGCCACCAGCAACTGACGGGTCTTCTTTTGGCGAAGAAGACAACCATGAGGAGGATATCGATAATGCCATAACATTGGTTTAGTTTTTAAAATTCACGACTTTAGTTGTTAGTTTAAGTTGTTCTGTGTAATCCTTTTAGTTTTAGTTTCAATTTAATCCTAATTTGCAACTTAAATTATCAGAGTACACAAACCAAACTACCGAAATCAAAGTAAACAAATCAAATTACACTAAAAGAAAATACTAAAAGAAACACTAAATCCTATGGGGGTTTCTTCTTCCAAAATCATCCCACAAGTGAGCAGTGAAATCCTCCCTTAGTCTTAAATATAAACCTCTGTTTTGAATTCTCTCTTCCACTATTCTGTAATCTCTTGCAGGGATACCCAATACGGGTTGAAGGTATTTTGTCAAATCTTTATCTGGATAATGAACCCATATTTTATCCCGTCGAGTTTCCTCAATTACCATATTGTGCAAAATGATGTAGGTGAGCATAATCCTGTTCATTTCGATTGGTTTATACGAACGATATGGTCCACAAATTATATGGAACGTTTTATTCAAAATTCCAAATGCTCATTCCACATCCTTCATACAAGCAATCTGTCTTTTGTTAAACAATCGTTTAGCACAAACATATTCCCTATTTGTAGGTACCTCATCGTAAGCTTGAACTAAAGTTGACCACGCCGGATAAATTACGTACGCCAGAAAATACCCCATGTTATAGTGATTGTCTTTGATGGTGAAATTGGCAGCTGGAGCATTTTCATACTTCAAATCTTTGAACAACGGTGATTTGTGCAAGATATTAATGTCGTTGTTGCAATACAGAAGTCCAAAAAATGCATGTAATATCCAACCATCATAAGAAGCTGTCACTTCCAAAACCACAGTTGGTTTTGTGTAATGGTCCTTATATTGACCTTGCCAAGCATACGGACATCCATGCCACACCCAATGCATGCAATCAAGGCTACCCAATATTCTAGGAAATCCTCTAGCCTTATTCTCATATAGTAGACGATTGACATCATCTTGCGTGGGTTGCCGTAAAAAACGTGGACCAAAATAGTTGACTACAGTTTTGCAAAACATTTTGAGATTATCATACGGAGTTGTTTTGGACATTTGAATGTACTCATCACAAGCATCTGAAGGAATTCCATAACCAAGAATCCTAAGGGCTACGGTGACCTTTGTTTCAGGACTATGCCCTTATATATTTCGTGCATTAAATTGCTAGTTAAATTTAGGGTTTTCCTGACAAAGCTCTCCAATAACCCGCCTGACCAAGTGATATGGCATTCGGTAGCGATGTTGAAAAATCCTCATCAGAGTAGACACTTCTATTAACAAAATAATCACGTATTGTTTTTTTGTGACCTTCCTCTCGAAATCTCCACGTGTATCTTCTCAATACAACTTCTGGTTCTGGATCTCCTGGAACTAGGCCGATGTATAATTATAACATTGCGTTAGTTCTGGATCTCTCATCGTCTGAATCTGCATCCATTCGATCCATCTGCTGCACAAGCGCTTCTTGTTGATAGAAAAATATTTCCGCTAATAATTGAATTTCTCCATTCTCTATTTTAGGATCCATAATGAATGAAACTAATGAAAATAAGAGATATATGAAAAATTAGAAGATTTTTTTGTACAACAGACAATGAAATGTATTCAAGTATGTTTATCATTGGTGGATTGAGTGTGTTTATATAAGTGTAGAACTAAACATAACCATTGGGGGCGTATGGAATAATAATCGTTGTCGATCCATACAAGATCGGTTGGTTCATACTGGGACGAGGGTCGTCTCTACCTGAAACGAGCCTCAGATCAGGTTGAGTTGACCGGCCTAATACGTCTCGACTTATTTTGACTCAATAAACAATCTTCCCACTGCACAACTCAGTTTGTACATCCACCTAGCACCACATACAAACTTATTTGCTTAGTCCCATTTGACTTGCTCTAAGTAACTTTTTTTTTGCTTTCATCCAAGGCATATGTATCTCCTGAGATAGTAGTGCTATGGTATCCCCATTCTATGGGTGTACAAAGATCAACGCTGATGTGTGCCAACTCAGGAATTTTTGGTTGTGGTTCGGTTGCTCCTGACCATTATGAGTTGCTTGATAAGTGTTTTGCTCAATTCTCTAGCGCCACTCATCCTTTTTCATTTGGCTGTAAAAATGAGTGCATTCTGAGACTTTAACATCACCATCTACTACTTTGAAAGTAAGTCGAAAATCAACGTTATTTAACTATCGAAATTAAGGCCGGTAGATTACGAGATTTAATATTTCGGAATGCCCTCATTTTTACTAGGTATATAGATCTTTGTAAGAGGATTATATCGCCAAAAATATTTGCTTCAAATCCTTACTATTTGCTTATTATTTAAAAAATGATATGAAAAATATGAGATAGTATGAGAGGATCCCTCCTCAAAGAAAATAAAGATAAAACTTTGTAGCTATAGTTCGTCTTCGATCCCCAAGGTCTTATTTAATACTATTAATTTAAATTTAGAGACAAAACGTTGATGTGGACTTACGAATAAAGATCATGAAGAAATCTAATCTAGACTTTTTTTACCCCATTTAGCCATGTCATATTTCTTTATGACCTTAGTCCCTTTCATTTGAAAAGGTCTTAAATCTTTATTATCAACTAGCAAGGACACATGTGTGATGCACATACTTGAATTTTTATTCATCCAACAATACTAAATTTGAAAGCCATGATTTTTTTTTTCTAATTTTTTTTTACTATTCTTATTTGTACTCGTTACGTATATAATTGAAATAGATTTTCAAATATATAAATTTTAAAAAAATCCGATGTATATTTTGAAAGATATTAAGTTTTTAAAAATTTTGATTTATTTTTAAAACAATGGCATTTATGTAAATATGTAAAAAATGGGGGCAACTAAGTAATTTAGGGGGTCTCCTACCAAAAAGAGCTCTTTTCTTTTCTTCATATTAGTATTAGTATATAAGATTATCATATTATTTTAAGATAGTTACCCTTGTACTGGAGATGCTCTGCGTAATAGTGTTTAGTTTGTTATACTTTGTTCGGTGTCATGTTTCTATTAGTCTGTTTTACTATGTGAGGTATGCGTGTGTCATTGACATTTATATTCCTGCTGACTCTGTCTAAATCAGTAAGAAACTTTATTTTCATTTTATCAAATCTGTTTCAACTGTTATCTTGGTATCAGACTGAGAAAGTTTTTATTTCTCAGGGTTTCTCGATCTGTCATGGGACTTTTCTTTTTCTCAGAAATCCTAACCTAATTTCTTGTCATAAGTTTTCCTATTTGTTTCTCTTAAAAAATTTGAGTTGTTGTTTTTCTCTCTGAGATCTCAAATTTTCAATTCATTTCTCTCTTTAATTTCATTCAATCTTAATGGTTCAACGTTCAATTTCGAAAAATTCCTTTAAATCAATTGCTTAATATCATCTTCATCAAACTTACTAATGATAATTACCTCACCTGGAAATCATTGGTTCTTGCTTTATTTACAAAATTTCGTATTAGTGGCTATCTCAATAGATCTACTGAATGTCTTTCTATATATACATTTTGAAATCATCAGACCAGTGATATTATTAATCCATCTTACACGACATGGCAAGATGAGGATCCCACAATCATTTTGCTACTCAATTCGTTGATTTCTGATTTTGTTCTGCCTTATATGGCTATAGATACTTATGTGTATGCTTTATGGACCAATATTGAAGCTAGATTCTCTCAAGCTTCCGCGACTCACACAATTCAGTTGCATACCAAACTTCAATCAATTACATTGGCTAATGATTCTATTCAAACCTATTTGAATTTCATTATGAAAGTTATTGATGCTTTAGCTACTGCTGGATATGTTATCAGTGATGCTGAATATGTTGTTATTACTCCATCTGGTCTTACTTCTGTTTATGACTCATTTGCTACCTCCATTCGTCTAAGATGTCTACCAGTAGCTTGTGTTGAATTACATAATTTGTTGTTAAGTGAGGAAGTTGTGATTTATTTTAAGGATGCTTCATTAATTTCTGAATTTGAGAACAAGTATTTTTACTATCAATCTAGACCTTATTTATCTAATCTCAACTATATATTTTATATTCCTATCATGAGAGGTGGTCAAGGTACAAATCAGAGAGGTAGGAAATCTTATTATCCACCTTCTAGAGGATGTTATTCAAATACTAGAGGTGGTAATTCTTCTGGAGTCACATCAATACCTCATCATGCTTATTTCTAAAATAAGCCACCTTGTCAAATATGCAACAAGCTTGGCCATCTTGCTCCTGAATGCTCCAATACAGGGGCAGAGCTATAAACTTCACTAACGGGAAGCAAAGTATTGTTAGGGTGCAAAATATCAAAAATAGGCTTGGAAGCTCAAAATATTAGAAATTTTAGGCTTGGAAACTAGTTTGGGAGCTTGCACTATACTAGCTCTGCCTCTGCTCCAATAAACTTAACTTTTCTTATCAGGGCAGACAACCTCCTTCAAATATTCATGATATGCTTGCATCAGTAAGTATCTTTGGTGAGAATCCTTGGTATGCTGACAGTGGAGCCAATCATCATGTCTCTGCAGATGCTTCTCCAGTTGAGGATTATACTTCTTATGATGGTTATAACTTCATTCAAACTGCAAATGGTGAAGGTATGTCTATTTTTGTTGTTGGTAATTGCATTATACATAATCCTACTAGGAAGTTCAATCTACAAAAATTTTACATGTTCCATAAGTATCCACCAATCTTTTATCAGTCCATAGGTTTACACCTGACAACCACTGCACCATAACCTTCTCCTCTGTTGGCTATACTATGCAGGATCTTCAAATTAGAAAGATTATATTGCAGGGATCCCTTTATCATTTCAACTTTAACATGCTCTTCATGCTAAAAGTGTTTCCTCTACTATATGGCATCATAGATTAGCTCATCCTTCTTATCAAGTTTTTAAAGAGTCTGTAATTCTCCATCTCTACCAAATGTAATTCAAACATCTATTTTTCTGCGAGGGTTGTTAGTTAGGCAGGTCACATAAACAACCTTTTTTTGTTTCTTCAAGCTTTACTACTGGACCATTAGAATTAATTCATATGGATCTCTGGGTCCATCTCCAGTTCCTTCTAATAGTGGTTACTTATATTATGTAAACATTATTGATGACTACACCAAGTTTTGTTGGTTATTTCCTTTATATGCTAAATTCGATTTCAAGATAATTCTCTTTAATTTTATAGATAATATTGTGAATGATATCTATCATAAAACTGCTACAATCAAAACTGATGGTGGTGACGAGTTTATCAATAGTGAATTGGCTAGTTTAACTGTTTTACATGGAATTAGGCATGGAGTTACTTGTCCTTACACCTCTGAGCAGAATTGTGTTGTTGGGGCTAAACATAGGCATATTTTTTATATTGGTGGGTGTTGATGGTGGATTTTCAACAAAGGTCAAAATCGTAAAATCATGATACTTCATGTTTCTGACCCGGCTTCAGGAAAGCATGTGATTCATATATTACGATCCGTGAACCGTTTCACGATCCCCGGCTGAGCGTTCGATGCTTCACACATTTCATCATCACCTCTATGAAGAATCAAATGACTGGGTGGTTCTCTAGACATAATTGTTTGTTAGAGAGCTTAACACCTTCAGGACGTCATAGAGAGACCCATATTGCTCGTTGTTCCATGACTACATGGAGAGACCCACCTCTACATAGAATAATGATTGGACGGTTTTCTAGAAATAATTATTTGTTAGAGAGCTTAACGCCTTCAGGACGTCACGCCGTTCGTTGTTCCCTGACTATGTAGAGAGCCGTGTATAGAATCTTGATGATTGGGCAGTTCTCTAGACATAATTATTTGTTAGAGAGCTCAACGCCTTCAGGACGTCACACCATTCGTTGTTCCTAAACTATACACCCCTCAGAAGAACGAATATGATGCTTCAACTATCTCATATCTCGATTCCGCAAATAGATTAATTCTATCGTGACATTCATCCACTGAATTCCTAGAAAATAATCTATTATATCTCATTACTCTGTTCCCTGAATCCCCTGTCTGGATTCATGGATTAGTAATAGTTAACCATTTTATCTCATTACTCCGTTCCTTGAATTCCCCAACTGAATTCCATGAATTAGTAATAGATACACAATTAATTTTATTACTCTGTTTCATGAATCCGCGGAATTTCATGAATTAGTAATAATTACTCAATCAGGCATCTGTACTATCACCGAGTAAGCCCCAAGAAAATAGTGCAGTGTCCTCAATGATGATGCACAAACGAGCATCAAAATGCACGAATGAGCATTCAAAAATATGGAAAAATGAGGAATCCTACACAAAATAAGAGAGAGAAAATAATAATAAAATAAAAAGAAGCGCCTAGGGACCGGGCCCACCGGCATGTCATGCCACCGTGGCCGGTCCCCCATGCCTCTTCCTTTTTTTATTTTTATGATCTCATGAAGACTCCTTCATTCGAGAAACTTTCCTTGTTTGAGCAAAACTCACGGTTTTCTCCATATTTTCCTTCAAGGATGAAAAATAATAAAAATAAGGGAAAGTGTCACGGGACCAGGCTACCTAGAAGGCCGGCCATGGCCGGTCCCACACCTTTATTTTTCCCTCGTCTCATGAAACTCCTCCGTTTGAGCAAAAACCTTGGTTTCTTCGTATTTTCTCAAATATTGCTCAAACGGTGAAAAGGCCAAAAAGTCAAATGGTCACATGACCGACTAGACTACTCACAAAAAATATTATTATTTTAATATTCTCAAAGTATTTATCAAATGAGCAAAGCTCCACTTGCTCATTTGAGCAAAATCAAGAATTTCAGTCAAAGATCGAACTCTTCTGAAAATCCAAAATATTGCTCAAACGCACACCAGAAAATACCAAAACTCTCAGGACTGAGACACAAACATTTTGGTGACACGGTCATACTTCCTGACCGACCAAGGCTGGACCTAAGGCTTTCAAGGAGCCGGTCTCACACATCTTTTTGATTCTGACCTAATTTGCTCAATTGCTCATATTGGGTCCAAGATCTTTCCAACCAACTTGGAATTTTCTCAAACGACCATCATATGGTCCCACGACGACCAAGGGACGATCTCATTCCCTCTTGGTCGGTCCCTCACTTCTCCATAATTAGGTTTTATCACCTAATGCTCAGACGAGCACTATTTTTGATTAAACCAGCATTTAATCACCATTCCACCAACTGGTCAACGACTTTGGTGCATGCTCACATGAGCACCTGAGAACCACATGGTTTTCCATTATCCCATGTAGTCGGTACCTCCTTCAGTGATTGATTTTCAATAAATCACCAACTAATCAGCAATCGATCAAAATTACGGTTTCGAACTGAATGCTCTGCAAATCATGATTTTGAGCAAGTTTGAATACTAATAATTTTATGTTGATCCAGCAATCAACATCTTAATTAATTATATAATATTTGGTCCAGTTATCAATATTTTAATTAATATTTTATTTGGTCATGCTACCAATGATTCATCAAACGAGCAATATTCGCTCAAACGAGCAATATTTGCTCAAACGAGGAATATTGATCTAACTATCAGTATTCCGTAATTTTACTCAGAGGAGCAATATTTGCTCAATCCATCAATATTGGTTTAACTATCAATATTCAACAATTTATCATACGAGCAATATTTGCTCAGACAAGAAATATTTGCTCAGTTCATCAATATTCGTCATGTTGATCCAATTATCAACATTTATTCAAGAACTATACGTCTCAGGAGACATGTTCAATTCATGAATCCTAGAGAATTCGACAATCATGCTCAACTGAACAATACTTAGACTTACCGTCTAATCAGTCAACAATTAACCAATTAAATACATGTCTGCCTTGCAGACTCCACGTTCGTGAGACATCAATCACGTCACATGGGGAATATTAATTAGGGTTTTGGTCTGGCGGCCTACAACACGTGTGTTCATCCACGATGAGAAATGTGAGTAAGTTGTGCAAGCGGTTGAGGGAGTTAGCAAATTAGTGGGTGCACGATCAACCAAGTTTCCACACGACATGGAACTGGTTAAACCACGATTTCCCACTTTCCCACTCTTTCACTCGAGCAACTATCACACTTACTGGAGATCAAAGGGTCTATTATTCTTGCAATATAAATAAGTATCTGAATCCACGATTGAATGATATACAATTTTTCGAGTAATCACTCTCAAAAATTCTATCAATCGACCAGAACTTATTCGAACTCAACAATTCAAATAATACTTGCAGAAACCCATAACATATTCACAATCCTTAATCATCATTGGTCTCACACAATTCACAGCTTCCTTCCTACAGATCAACCCTCTTACCTCTTTGTGACCGAATTGACTCTGGAACGGCCATTGTCTTGGTTTAGATAGGAGTAATACAAATTGATCTCTCGAACTCAAAGCACTCCCGTGCAGTGCATCTGTTTGAGGTTAAGCAATTTTCTGGGTTGAGGAGTCTCGTCCGCATGGTCGTTTCTTCACTTTCCTAAAAAACTAGCGAATCGTTTTTCCCCATCAACAGTGGGACATTTCTCATTCAAGCAAACTTACCTGAATGTTTTACAATCTTCCTGATTATTTTTTCGTAGAAGTTTTGGCTGCTCTTGTTACCCATGGTTTAGACCTTATACATCTAACAAACTTGCTTCCAGAAGTATATCTTGTATATTTCTTGGTTACAGTACCAATTAGAAAGGATATAGGTTCTTGGAACCTGTCAGTATAGGGTTTATATTTCTTGACATGTGGTTTTTAATGAAGACAGTTTTTCTTATATTTCTCTTACCTCCAAACCACAACCCGCTTATACTCTTTTCACTCGAGATGTTTTTACCTCTGACTTTTCAACATTGACTTCAGTCAATTCACTACCCACTTCAGTCAATGATGATTCTACTTCTGTTGTAACTACACCCCTTACTCCTGAATCTACTTCTTCAGTTGTATCTTCTGAGATTGCACCCATTCCTTTATTGTCTTCCTCAATGGTTGTCCCTAATGCTCATTTTGTGAATACAAGAGCAAAATATGGTATTGTTATACCAAATGTATATTTTGCTTCTCATCATCCTATTTCCACAACTTTCATTTGTAAGGATTTATCTGTTACACTCACTTGTTTCTCTACTTCTAATATGAATCCCAAGTGGAGATTGTCCATGTTCGATGAATATACAACATTGAAAAATAATGGTACTTGGACCTCAATGCCCCTTCCTCCTGGTCATCATGCTATTGTGTGGAAATGGTTGTATAGAATTAAGCAAAAAACTGATGGATCTGTTAAGAGGTTCAAGTCTAGGCTTGGAGCCAAAGGTTTTCATCAACAACCTTGTATGGATTTTAATGAGACATTTAACCTTGTTGCTAAGCCAACTATAATCATACTTATCCTTGCTCTAGATGTTCACTTTAATTGGAAAATCACTCATGAGTAATGCCTTTCTCCATGGTGACTTGAAAGAAGAGGTATACATGACTCAGCCACCTGGTTTTGTGGACCCTGATCATCCTGACTATGTTTGCAAACTTTACAAATCTTTGTATGGCCTCAAACAGGCACCAAGAGTATCGTATGAAAAATTACTCTTTGTTTTGCTTTTTATTGGTTTTGTTGCTTCTGATGCTGATCCTTCTCTTTTTGTGCAAACTCAAGGCAAGTTCATTACTATAGTGCTGGTTTATGTGGATGATATTCTATTGACATGAAACTTTGCTTCTTAATGTACTAAACCGTTTGATACTCTAACTCAACAGTTTTCTGCTTAGGATTTAGGGGATCTATATTTCTTCTTAGGGCTTGAAGTAAAGATAGATTCCACTGGCTTATTCTTGTGTCGAACTAAATATGCTCTTGATTTACTTGCCAAGTTCAATATGGTGGCACTACACCAAATTCCCAGATTCATAACAACAATTCGTAACGGCTTTTGTGGCCGTTACAAAATTTCATTACAAATGGCCGTTGCGAAAAATTCGTAACATGCCGTAGCCGTTACTAAGTTTTTTAAAAATCATAACAAGTCTGAGTCGTTACGAATTTTTTTATAGGCGTGCCACTCACACGCTTGGTCACACTAGGTTGGTCACACTTGGACGGCTACTTCCACCCAACCTGACAGAGAAAGTAGAAATTATGGTTTTAATAGATTGATGGATTTCAGAGAAATTAAGGTTTCAGTAGATAGATGGATTTCGTTGAAAAGGGTATTGGCTCCTCTTCACTTCAAGGTATTGATTTAAGTATTAAATCTAATTAAATACTAGCTTTTATCTTTCTTCCAAGCCTAAAAATTCGATCGATAAGTTTTTTTTTTCCTGTTTTGAATCTTAATTTTCTTTTTCTTCTTTGTTTTCTGATGATTGGTGAATCAGATGTAAGAGAGGAGTGTTGTGATCGATAGATTCTGATGCTCTGAAGAACATAGGGTTAGAATTCAGATTTCTGTTGTTGATTCATGGCGAGAAAGAGATGAAGAACTGAAGATTAAATAGGGATTTTGTTGGTGATTGAGTTACAAAGATGGGTTCAATTGATTTTAGGGGTTTCAACTGATTTGATTTCAACAAATGATGATGATTTAGGTTTATAGAAGATGGATCTGTGGTGACTTATGAGAAGAAAAATTGGTAGTTTTAGGTTTGCAATTTGGTCATTGTCATATCAGGATGGAGAACACTAATAAAGTCATGGGTTAAGTTGATTTGTAGGTGAACTTGTGAGATAATTTGGTGTTGGCTTTACAGAGAATGGTGTGAATTTTGGAATCTGATTCATGGAGGTTCGATTCAGTTCAATTTTGTGCATACCTATCTTATCAGTTATCGTAAGTTTAGATTCATTTGAATACCTAAGTTTCCTACTGCTATTAATTGCTAAGACGGTCATTGCTTTCTCGAATTATTTGCATACAGGATACGAAGAACAAAAATATTGAAATTATGGGGAACACTCTTTACAAGGCATACCTCAAGAATTTCTTTAAGTTCTTCGAGGTGAAATTATCTTCGATAATTTTGTGTAATCCTCTCCTCCTTCCATGTGTTTTACAATTGTATTACCCTGGTGAGAGATCTTATAGACTTTTGTTTGTTGCAGTACCAATTGCATTGATTTTCTGGTGGAATCTACATGAAATACAAGAGCATAACTTCAGTTTGAACTGGGATTATTTAGTCTCGGGAGATAACCGTCGGGATGATGGCGCTGACTTCAACTGTATTCTCTCGCAGTTTCAGTTATGTAACTTTTGCAGAGATTGAGGATGCGAAGGTAAAACATTTTGTTACTTACCACTTCTTTCTGGTTTCTCAACTTGTATTATTTGCTGTTATGGCTCATTATGTTGTTGTGCTTAATCATGCATCTACGTCTAATCCTCTGATGATCATGTTTGCTTGCCTAACTTGTTTCTATGCACTTTTTTGGAAACAAAATGCACTGGAAAGTGAGCACTTTCTTATTAACATAATTCTGGAAGTAAAAGTTTCCACACCAAAGGTTGTAGTGCTAAAGCTGCTTTAAGCTACACTCTCTCGAAGTTGCTTACCAGCACTACTCTCTCAAAGTTTTTTGAAGAGTTAATAGCCTACTTGTTATTGTGAAAATACTAATTGACTTATATGGTTGTCTTTACAGTAAGAAATGAGAGCACATTCTAAGAAAGTAACACGGATTTTTGTGGCCAAAATCTCACTGACTGTAACAGAAGCAATATTTTGTAGGTGAGAATCTCAAATACCTGAGGTAATGCACTTAACGGGCTGCTTAATATTCAAGTCGTTAAAAATAAAAAATTCTATACACAGAACAGCTGCATGCTTTGCTTCTAGATTATATATAAGGTTTCTTTCAATAACTGATCTCTGATCTCATAGTAGTTGTTGCTCAATGGTGGTTTTGTTTATCTCAGAGCATGGTGAAACTTGTAATCCAAAATTATATAAGAGAAGCTGGTGTCAGAAATTTAGAGAGGAACTTAGCTACCCTGGCTCGTGCAGCAGCGGTTAGAGTTGCTGAGCAAGAGCAAAATCTTCCACTCAGCAAAGATGTACACCAGATGTCAACATCACTTTGGGATACCAGAATTGCAGAGGAGGCTGCTGAAGTGGAGATGGAAGTTATTCCGATGGGTGTTAACAATCATGAGATATCAAATGCTTTAAGGAGTTCTTCAGCTTTGGTTGTAGATGAGGCCATGGTTGAAAAAGTACTAGGGATAAATAATTCTTCCTTTTGTTGATCTTTGAGTTTGTCGTTGCTTTAACGTTGTATTCGAAGGTTAAGTAATATGGGCAACTAATCTGCTTAGATACTTATGTTTTCTATTGTATGATCTCATTCGTTGTTCAGATTATGATTATGCTCATTGGAAAATAGCAATGATTGCAGCCTCCAAGATTCGATGACAGAGAAACTGCAGAACGAGTGACAACTCTTGGAGTATCAGTTGGTCTTGTGTGGACCACCTTCGGTGGGGAGGTACAGTTTGTGGAGGCCTCCACAATGGAGGGGAAGGGTGAGTTACATCTCACTGGACAACTAGGCGATGTTATTGAAGAATCAGCACAAATAGCACTTACGTGGGTAAGTTTTAGTCTGATAACTACCCATGATATATTTTGAATCTCAGTATATACGCTAAGTCTGTTCTGCACGATGACATTCAAATGTGTGGAATCTCTTCCGGGGTACTTATATTCAAGCAATGCTTGAATTTTCATCATGGATTTGTCTTCCATTTTTGCTTTTACCTAGTGTTCTTTGTATGATTACGTAAGAGAAAGAGCAGCAGAACTCAAGTTGGTGGCTGCTGGGAATATTAGTTTGATGGATGGACAAGATATTCATATACATTTTCCCGCAGGGGCTATACCAAAAGACGGTCCTTCTGCAGGTGTGACTTTGGTGACATCGTTAGTTTCTCTGCTCAGTCAACAAAGAGTAAGACCAGATACAACAATGACTGGGGAAATGACTATGAGAGAACTGTGAGGTATCAAGGATAAGGTGTGTTATTATGGGCATACCCTCTTTTAGTATCGGTTATCTTAAAGCGTGCTCATAGTTAAAAAGTACAAGTAGAAATCAAACAGATTAGTCTTTCTTTTCTAGTGCTCCCATGGAATGTATTAAGTTTCTCAGTTGTGTTCATTTGCAGGTCCTAGCCGCACATCGGTATGGTATAAAGAGAGTCATCATACCAGAAAGAAAATTCAAAGATCTGGTTGAAGTACCAGCAACTGTTCTTTCTAGCCTGGAGGTAATTTTCATTATTGAATATCTTATCGTAATCGATCATCTGCACAAATTTACATGGAAGCAAGGTCTTATGTCATGTGCATGTGGTATGTACAGGTTCAGGTTGGCATACATATTTCTGTTTAGTCCCTGACCTCTTCTCTTCTCTTCTCCACTCTTTTACATTTTCAGTTTGTAATGGTGTTTATCAACAATAAAACTACAATCTGGAGTCTAAAAACCTGTGTTTTCGTGTATGTACAGGTTCAGGTTGGCATACATATTTCTGTTTAGTCCCGTCTTTGTAAGCTTTTGTTCTGCCTTACTCATCCAAATGTCTTATATTATCAGATGTCTTAACCTTGTTTTCCATTTTCACTATTTTACTTAAAGTCTTCATCTCTTCCTTTTTGTGCAGACCTTGAACAAGGCGTCAGCTAGAAAAGTAATTGTTGCTTGATGATATCACGAGCCTTGAGGATCTGCCATCTCATAGAGGTGGATAATGCTAACAAGAAAATTATCAGTGGACCCACTGGCTTCAAGCACTTCAATATAGGTAAACAGATCTCTATGTATTGTTGTAGGAGTTCAAGTTTTCTGACCTTACGTGTCGCCTAAAACTTGCAGTTTTTATTAAAGCAACCTACTGAAATAACTTTTAAGTTCAGTTAGTTTAAAGTGAAATAACTTCCTTAGTTTCTGAAAACAGACATTTAGGAGTTGAATTGCCACATGTGCATTGTGTTGTTATCATGTCTTCAATTCACTTCAATGCCTAGTACTCCAAGGGTTTTTTCCTTCCATTATATGCAAGTTTGTACTTCTTTGATGACTTTCTGATATAAGTTATCGTTGTTTGCAGGAAGTAATAGGTGTGGAAATGTTTTCGCGCGAAGTTGTAGCTGCAATTAGGTATACAATTTCTTAATTACAGATGATGTTCATAATCTTTGTACTAAACAGAATTTTATCTACATAAAAGACAGAGAGTGCCAAGTTATGAAGCTTCATCTTGTCTAGTTGTAGTTAACTAGTTAAGTATCGGTGCCTTTCCTTGCAGCAATAACCTCACAACTGCTCCAGTTTTTGAGTGTCATCTCTTCTAGTTTTTGCTTACTCCCAACGTCTAAGTATACAGTTTTTGTGTTCGCAGGTTTTTTGAATGATGCTCTTTTTGATTGGAAAGGCTGGAGAACAAAGCAGTCAAGAGGTCCCTTAGTAGCTTCGAGTTTTGTAAGTTCTATGTAGACAGTAAGTTTCTATCTTATAAGTTCTATGTAGACAATAAGTTTCTATGTATTCCCTAAGAAATTTGATACTAAACAAAAAAAAAATTGGTACTAAGGAAAGTTTCAGTTATTTTTTTATATGAACCTGATATGAATGGATTGAATGTGTGAAATGAATTAATTGAAGAAATTATCAATGTGGATGATGAATGGATTGGAAGGTATGAACGGATTGGAAGGTATATGCAGGGTATTTGGAATTCCGACTTATTTCCGGTAGAAATGAACTGCCAGTCACCCTTGACCTGGTCAAAATTAGTCAAGGTTGTCTGGCAGTAATTTTTTTGCTGTTACGAAAACATTCGCAACGGCTTGTAGCTGTTTCAACTTGCCACGTAGTAATGGCACAACCTGTTACGACTCTGCCGTTACGAAAAACTTAGTAACGGCCCTGAGTTGTTACCACATGGCGGGTTCGTAACGGCCAACATCTGTTACTAATGTCCGTAACAAAAATAATGTAACACCCCGTTTTGTAACATCCATGAGCCGTTACAACCCGTTTTAGTAACGGCTCAGGTATGTTACTAATCCAGAAATTTGGTGTAGTGTGGGTGCTAAACCTTGTACTTCTACAACTCTTTTTCCTCTAAAGTTGAGCAGCACAGATAATGACCCTCTTGATAATCCAACCTCTTGATAATCTAACACAGTACAGATCCTTGGTTGGAGCACTATGGTACTTGACTTGCACTATACCTTGACCTAGCTTACTCTGTAAATCAGGTCTGTCAGTTTATCCGCAACTCTACTTCAGTTCATTTTGTGGCAGCAATAGGATTCTTAGGTATGTGAAGGCCACTGTAGATCATGGATTATTCTTCTCCAAGGGATTTGTTTGGAGCATTTTGATTAAGTGGGCTAAACAACTCTTCAACCCATTCATATTGAGTGGCATAACAACTCGTCAGCCCTAATAAGATATTTATTTGGTTCATGGGTTGATTGATGTCTAAGCCCACTGGAAGATATTAACCTGTTTTGTTAGCTTCTAAAGACCATATATACATTCAAACCCTGGAGGTTACTGATCCCAAGAAAAAGGAGGAATTAGTTAAAGAACAGGTATATTCAAACCCTGAAAGTTATAGATCCTTGCAAAAAGGGGGGAAACAGAAGAAGACTAGGTATAACATGGAGGTTGTAGATCCTAAAAATAAGAAAATTAGTTTTGACCAGGATGAACCTGAAGTGCATTTTGTCCAGATACACAACCAAAATGTATCTAGACGAAAACTGGACCGGATACAATTCCTCCACTACCTGTAAATAGAAGAGGAATTTCAACCAAAGAGGTACACATTTCTAATCCTTCTCTCCATAAAAATCTACTTAGAGCTCTTACTCATTGAGGCATCGAAGTGTCTTTTGCAGGTACCCCCCCCTCTCTTTCATCTATCAACAATTATTGAAGATAAGGAGCTGATTCAACAAGTAGATGAACTTCTTCATATACCAAGAGTACATCACTAAGAATACTGTTGAATCATCTAACGGCTTAAACTTTATCTTCGTATACGAATCTCGAGGATTATTGCAGAAACACTTTTGCTACAACAGGATTACAGGTTCTTTAAGGTTTCACTGATGTTGATTGGGCAGGTTCACCTGTTGACAGAAGATATGTTATAAGCTACTGCATTTTCTTTGGTAATAGTATTATTTACTAGACTTCTAAAAAGCAAGCTATAGTTGTTAGATCCTCCACATAGGCAGAGTATAGGACTCTTTCACATATGATGCAGTTGAACTTGTCTGGATTTGCCAATTGCTCCAGGATTTACAGATTTTCATTCTTATACCACCTCACTTGTATTGTGATAACAACAGTGCATTATCTCTTGCATCTAACCCTGTTTTTAACAGCAAGATGAAACACATGGCCTTGACTTCCATTTTGTTGAGAATTGGTGCAAGCCAACAATATGAAGGTATCCTACATATCCACTCTTGATCAGATTGCAGATATCTTCACTAAAGGTTTACATGGGCCACGTTTCTCGCTTCTTAAAGACAAGTTGTGTGTGTTTTGTGCTTCTCAACTTGCGGGGGTAATAATGTTTAGTTTATTACACTGTCTTTACACTCTGTTCTTTTTCATGTTTTTATTGGTTTGTGTTAGTGTGTGAGGTGTGCGTGTGTCACTAGTCTTTATATTCCTGCCGACCCTTCTAAATCTATAAGAAACTTTATTTTCATTTTATCAAATCTATTTCAATTGCTATCTCTACAGAGTGGTGGATTTATGATTCTCCTTCCCCGGGAAATATGATTTCTTTTCCTTTTTTCTGAAAAGAAAATATTAGCTTTATTTATTTATATCTATACCATTCGTAGAAGGCTAGCATGCGTCTCACACCAATAATGGTAATTTCACCATTAAGACTGCTTATAAGGTTTACATGAATGACTTTGCCTCTCCTGATGATTCGGCTTTTTGGAGGAAAGTCTGGGCCATTGACTGCTTGCCTAAAATTAAGTATTTCATATGGAAAATCTTTGCTTATATGTTACCTGTTAATTCTTTGTTACAGTCTTATAACCATGAAGTTGATGCTCTATGTCCTTTTTGTCGTCTCCATGAGGAAACAGTTATGCACCTATTCATCGAATGTTCTGTTGTGAAACACATCTTGTTTGCTTTATCTTTCCAACACTTGATACATTTGGATTTTGATTGGATTGATGACTATTTTCTGTTCTGGCATGATGCTTATTTAGGAGTCTCCCCTTACAATGTTTCTTGGTCTACCATTGGGTCCATTGTCTTGTGGTGTATCTGGAAGATTAGATGTGAAATTATTTTCAAGAATATTGCTCTGGATATTGATAAGACAATTTTGGGTATCAAAAGAATGATTGCTTCTTACATCTCTCCCAATGTTCGTTCACTCTGTTTGCCTGATGTTTCTCATAAGCTCTCAGCTGATGAAGTGAATCATTTCATGTTTATAGATGGGTCATTTAAAGAGTATAACATGGGTTTGGGTGTTATTTGGTGTGACCCTGCAGGAAATATAAGAAGTTTTAGAGCAGACTTTGGTTTGATCACGGATGCAGTAGGAGCTGAAGCTGCTGCACTAATTTGGGCCATCTCTTGGGCAGAAGAGATGCATCTTTCCAAGGTTATCTTTGTTAGTGACTGTTTATAGTTGGTTCAATTCAGCAATAGTGATAGCAACAACACTGCTTGGAGGAGTTGTGATCTAGTCGAGCAGTGTCGGAATGTTTTTATTAGTACTAAGTCTTTTAAAATTATGTACATTAAGCATGTAAGAAATAAACTTGCAGACCTGCTTGCACGTCGGGCAATAAAAACTAGGATTAGGAATCTTTAGGTCTCTTTTCCTCCCTTTTTAGACACTCTTGTAGTCTTGTTAAGGAAGAGAACCTTCGGGAAATCTGTAACTCTTTTATTTCTTAATGAAGTGTGTGGTTTGTTTAGCCAAAAAAAAAAAAAAAAATTGGGGGCCTGGAAAAATTTATACCCACACCCAAAATTTTAGGGGCTTCCAAAATGAAGTTGAAAGTACCATTTTACCCTTCTCTAAAAACTAACCCTAAAATCCTATTAACACTTAAGATAGACCCCCAATTTTCATTCCAACCCAAAACTTTTCTTATTCTCCTCCCCTCCCTCTCCCTATCGTCCTCATTTTTTCCATTAACGACTGTGGAAAAAAAAAAATCATCCGATTTATAATTGCAGTTTCAGAAAAAAAGGTTGTTAACATCAAAGTTTTGTTGCTTAACGATTTTTGATCGGCATGTGGAATTTATGAAAAATCGTTAACCATTAGGGTGGAGGTGAAAACGACCCTACCAATAATTTATGAAAAATCGTTAACCTTGATAATGTGTTAACGATCCTATGTTGACGACCAATTTATGAAATTAACGACTTTGTACCCTTCATATACAACTCCTCTGTCAACAAAAATGTAAGGGTCGTCCATAGAAAGCAATTGAATCGTCAATTTTACTTTGAGAATCGTTAATGAATAATAAGAGTCGTCAATTATTTCTAAGGATCGTTTTAGCTTCTTCTTTTTTCTTAACGACTTTCAATAGTAATATTAAACCGACGAATGAGACTTGGTACTGTAAAATGGAATTGGGTTTACAGTATGGGTCCATGTTGGCTAAATAAATTAAAAGAAGAATGGGACTTGGCGTTGTGATACAAAAATTTATTTAAAAAAAAGTCGTTAACATGTAAACATGTAAAAAAAAAAAAGAATGGGACTTGGTAGGATCGTTAACATGTAAAAAAAAAGTCGTTAACATTTTCAAAGCTGTTTGACGATTTTTCATAGTTGCATCTTAGAGTCGTCAGTTTGTTCGAACATGAATGACGATTTTTCATACTGAATATGTGAGTCGTTTATGAGTGTCAAAAATACTTAACGACTCTTAAAGGTCGTTAGGTTATTATACTCCCGACCAAACGACCCTCACTCTGAGTAGTTGCATGGTGTCCATGAATCGACCACTTGGAGTACCATTCTTGCAATTTGAAGAGTATAGGAAGTTTACCTGATTGTTTTGAGCTCCGGATTCTTCATATGGAGGATTGGTTCCTAAATTTTCCCCCAAAACTCACTTTCTTCCTCTCTATCCAACAAAGAAAAAAAAAATTCTATAATCTTAATTTTCACCCAAAAACTGATTTAATCTAACTTAAAAAATTAACAACTAATCTAACCTAATCAACTCAATTAACACTAATTATTTTGGGGGTAGTTTAGTCATTTTAAAAAATTAGGATAAGGGGTAGTACCAAAATGCTAATGGGAGACCAACTGGTGAGGTACCCAATTACTTTTTGTGCCACCAATTAATTCTTGAAAAAAAAGCTTGCGTCTTGTAGGAAATATGATTCCTGTGACTATTCCCTTCCTGTCTTGAATTTCTTGATTGTGATTCCTTTCTCACCATCCAAACACGGTTTAGGAATATATGCTTAGGTGGCCCTTATTTAATTGCTAGTCATTGAATAACACCTTCCTTATCATATATCAAATCGGTTTCGAGCCTTCCTAATGAGCTACCTCTCACGCGATCTTTCAAAGAGCGCGGAGAACGTTTTTTTTTTCATCAGATTTCTCTCCCAATCCTCATCGTTGTTAGGGTTAGGGAAAATTATCCAGTTCTCTCTCCGTCGCCGTAAACAGTCAAGGGTTTGCTGAATCAATCAAAGAGATTAATTAGTTCCTTTCTGTGAGAACCAGTAAATACACGATGGCTCATAGATTTCTTAGAGATCTAGAAGCGGATGGCTGGGAACGCTCCGATTTTCCCATTATTTGTGAATCATGTCTTGGGGATAATCCTTACGTCCGAATGGTAAGATAACGTCCCTAGATTACTGTCTTTTATACGGTTTCTTAGTGTAGATTCAAAACCCTAACACCCAAATTTCATGAAACCCTTGAAAATTCCTCAATTTTTTTCTGTAATTAGATGATTTTTTTCTTTAATCCGTCGTGTCTGGTTGTATTTTTTAGAACATGTAGTACTTAGAATTTGATTTGATAATTTGGTTGATTCTATAAACCCTAGTTTCTCAAATCTGAGCTAGACGTTTAATTCCTTAGTTCCGAGTCTTTTGGCTCTGTTTTGAAACCCTAGGGATGAGGAATTTGATGTGATATAAACTCAACTATAGAGATGTACTTCAGTTTGGAAACTCTAGTGTAAAATCATGATACTTGGTTGCAAACTGTCTGTTTTTTATTTGATTAATGCTTCTATTCCATGTTTACTATGCTCTTATCTATGGCAGCCCTAATGATAAGAATTTGCAACTTCAATGGAAAATTAGTTAGAATAGTGGTTAACATTTTATTTGCTTTGGTGGTTTGTAATACGCAGACTAAAGCAGATTATGATAAAGAATGCAAGATTTGTACTCGGCCGTTCACTGTTTTCAGGTGGAGGCCTGGTCGTGATGCCAGGTTCAAGAAAACCGAGGTATGCCAGACATGCAGTAAGCTTAAAAATGTGTGTCAGGTGTGTCTTTTGGATTTGGAGTATGGGTTGCCAGTGCAAGTTCGGGATACTGCTCTAGCCATTGATTCAAACGACTCTATTCCAAAGAGTGATGTCAATAGAGAGTACTTTGCTGAAGAGCACGATCGTAGGGTATGATTTACAGTTTCCATCTTCCTTCCTTTTTTTTTTTTGTGTTTTTCTTTTTCTTTTTATGGCATGTATTAGTTTATTGACTACAAGCAGGGTTCTTGGCTAAATTATTTGCTATGTCTATGCTTACCGCAGGCTAGAGCTGGAATTGATTATGAATCTTCTTATGGAAAGGCACGCCCCAATGATACTATTCTGAAGCTACAAAGGACAACTCCATACTACAAGAGAAATCGAGCACATGTTTGCAGTTTCTTTGTTCGAGGCGAATGTACTAGAGGCGCTGAATGTCCATATCGCCATGAAATGCCCATTACTGGAGAATTGTCCCAGCAGAATATAAAAGATCGTTATTACGGGTATGTATGATACATAATTTTTCATATATGGGGCCTTAATTTGTTTCTCATAGAAGTATCTCTGCCAGTATAACAGGGTTTTTCCCCATTATTTTCCTCCTATTCCTGCCTTTTTCCATGGTGTCGACACAAGTTATTATATGATTTGGATCTCCTTAGAACCATTTACATATTATAACATTTTTACTTTCGGTTTATGCACTCTTGGTCTTTTGAGTTCCTTTTCCTGAACCATTGAATACCAGGCTAGTATATGGTCACATACTTATTTATTTAGGTTATTATTTATTTTGTCCTTAACCATTGAAACAACATATTCTTTAAGTTTCCACTTATCTTGTCATACTTGGACAAGCGCAAGGTATCAGTTGGATGTATTAACATCATTGATTGCTCATTTCTGTTGTTTGTATTGTTTGCAGGGTAAATGACCCAGTTGCAGCAAAACTGCTGAATAAGGCCGGTGAGATGCCATCACTTGCTCCCCCGGATGATCAAAGCATCAAAACTTTATACATTGGTGGGCTTGATGCCAGAGTCACTGAGCAGGACTTACGAGATAACTTTTATTCTCATGGAGAGATTGAGTCCGTGAGGATGGTACTCCAGCGAGCATGTGCATTTGTAACGTACACGACTAGAGAGGGTGCAGAGAAGGCTGCAGAAGAGCTCTCAAATAAACTGGTCATAAAGGGTTTGAGGCTTAAGCTTTTGTGGGGGAGATCACAGGCGCAGAGGGCAGAGTTAGAGAACCAAGACGACGAAGCTGCAAGACAGCAAGCACTAACTCATGGGGGGTTACTACCAAGGGCAGTCATTTCGCAGCAGCAGAATCAAGTCCAATCCCCAGGGGTTCAGGACCAACCTTCAGCACCTATGTCTTATTTCAATATCCCACCTCCACCACAACCCGAGAGAGCTTATTACCCATCTATGGATCCTCAGAGGATGGGTGCTGTAGTTCCATCCCAGGAAGGCTCAAGCAGTGGTTCAGGTGGATTAATTGATCAGGGCATTCATTACCCTTACCAGCGACCACCAATGCAAGGCCACTACCCACCTTATTATCCACCATATGGGTATATGGCTCCACCTCCACCTTATCAGCCGTACTCTCATCAGCCACTCGGTCCTCAACCACCACCACCTTTGGGAGCACAGCCTCAGCCTCCATATCACCAGCAACCTTCAGGGGCACCACAGCCTCAACCCCCATTGCAGCAGCAACCGTCTGGAGCAGCACAGCCTCAACCTTCACATGAGCACAAACCCTCAGATCCACCGGGGTTGTCCAGTAACTAGTTATCTTTTGGGTTGTCCTTGTTATAAAAATTCAGGTCTAAGTGGCCTTATTTGTATTTGAAGTTTTGATTATATCTCCTTCCATTAGCTTTCTTTTATGTATTTGGCTGTTTCGCGCAGAACTATATCCAGCTTTCCGTTCCTTGCATTCTTCTGATTTCTAGGAACTGATATAAAATATTGATCGAGATCGGAGAAGGGTAAACAAGTTTTGATGCGAGCACAGTTTTATTCTTGTCAATTTTGTAGGCAGTGCTTTAGTAACATGGCACTAAGAACAAAATTGACTCCTTGATATCAAAAAGAAAATTGATTACAAAAAGAAATTTGATAATCATCAGGAAGACAACCCTAATTATGATTTCAAAGTCTGGATAACTGCTGCTTTCATGAAAACTTCTTTTGACTACTGCAGATAACTCGGGACATGTCAGGGGAGGAAGTGGCTGGGCAACCTACACCTTAGACGCAGAAGTTAAAGCTCTCCATGTGGCCTTTAATTGGACATAAGAACTAAGAATCACTTCTTTTTGCATCATCAGTGATTGCTATAATCTAGTTACAGCTGTTAATGGTTCTCATCCAGAATCTGCCATGAACTGGGGAGTTCAAAATCTCTTTCAATGTTGTTGTTCTTTACTTAGTAGTCAGAACTGATGTCCTAGTCAAGTATGTTGCAAAACTTTTTTTTTATGTTCTGTTGTTGGGTTAGCTAAAGAAGCTAGAGTCTCAGATTTTCCAACTTTCTCTTCTAAGACTCGGGCAACAACCCGATAATTCCCCCTGTAATTTTGCTAGCTTCTTATAATTGTCAGCGTTTATCAGAAAGAAAAGAAAAAATAAGACATTGTTTGGCAGAAGGAGCAAAAGAAGTAATCTAAATGACATTAACTGTCGACGTTTTATATATCTAACACAACTAAATAAGACCCCAAAGTTTCCAAACATGAAGATATATTTTTATACAGTTGATTATAAAGCCATGAAATTCTCCAAATTTCTTGAAAGTGAATTCAATACAGAAACAAAATGAGCCCATGACCAACTGCAATCGCTTGTCAGCTAGTATAGTTCATCTATATAAAAACCACATCTTGAACTTGGCAGCACTGGGATTTGCAAATTCGGTTTACTTACAATGGGAAGAGGCGTGCTTCAGCAGGCGCAGGCAGCTCTTAATACCAGAAGAAACATCCTTAGATCCTCAAACCATCTATGGTGTGAATTTATATTGGCCAGAGGAGCACAAGAGTGAAATATCATCATACAAGTTCCTTACAACCAACGGCGCGCCAGAACAAGACTAGCTTACTAACTCGAATATAACAATGGAACTTAGGAAACCCACAAGTTCTTTACTACTTCAATTCGACAGACAACTACATCAAAACATCGTATCTGACTTACCATTCATATATTCACGATTCATGAATTGAAGTAACATGGATTTACTTAATACAAACGTCAACAAAATAAAACTAAAGTGCCTATATGTATGGTGGAGATATAAGACTAACAAGGGTTCAACGAACTAATACGGTGTTGTGGAGAGCTCTGCAAATTCTTGGAGAGTTCCAGTGACAATGTTCTATGTACAACACAACTACCAGTTGAAATTTTGACAAACAATTACATGAATGACAAGTTGGATTGATCAAAAGACCTGAGGTCTTTTCCCAAGCCTTTTGATTTCTTTATCCATCTGACCAGTAAGCATCAAACCAAACATCTTGAAATCACATAAAAGAGACCAAAACGGATGTCTAAATGTCTCTGGGGTGTTCCCTTCGATAAAGAAATGACTATACCAAGCCAATCCATACCCAAAAATAGGCGCAAACAAAATCAACCACCATTTGAAGAGAATTGCATTGATTATGAAGAAGATAGAAATTATCGTACCAATGAAATGCCAACGACGAGTTGATGCTTTTGAATGTTGACTTACATACAAACTCCAAAAATCTTCTAGGCTTCTGGGATTCATGTCTTTTCCCTAAATCTTTAATTCCAAATCTAAGTATCAAAGTAAGATTTCTAATATGGTTGACTCAAACCCATAAATTATTGTTGAGATTTTGATCGATTTTTGGTGAAGGATTAGTGGGTGGAGAAGAGTTGAATTGAATTGATTATCAGGTTTTTGTTGAGTGATGAAGATAACTTGTGTGACAAAAAAGAAAGCGAAATAAACCAAAGGGCAGAGGCACATGTTAGATAGGGTAGGGTTAGCACTACTAATGGCATTAAACAATTGTGGGGGCATGCTTTCTTTTTTAGCACCTACTAATACTACTTCATTTCGGAATCGGGTCCTGACCTAGACTGTCGGGGACCAGTGTTTATTAGGTGGTCATGAAGTTAGATTTTTTTTTTCCCCTCTCTTCCTGATTGGCGACGAATTTGATGCCGGCAAGTTTCAAATTCAGATTATTATTATCGTCACTCAATGATTTTATTACTGTAAATGAAGTTAGATTATCAAGGTGGTCATGAAGTTGAATCTAATAAATTATTGTACTTCTTTACTCTATACGTTGCTAGTTAGGTACCGATTTACGGGAGAAGGTACCAAAACATATATAAGGAAGAGTTTTCTAGCTTGTCTTATATGAGTATTCGTATCCTCTCATTAAAATGGTACCCCTATTAGCAGACATGCTTTACTCTAGCGTTTCCACTTGACCTGGATAACGACGAAGCAAGTTTTATAGCATCTTCTCGGTTTCATTCTCAAAGTCCAATGTGACTTGTGCCTCTCAAGTATACCATGGAAAAGTAAGCCTGGTTACCTGCTTTTCCAAAGCGTCAGTGTCAACTGTCCATTGAACAAAAACTTATCCAGTCCACACAAATAAATAAATAGGTGTTTTCTTTTCCCTTTTTGATTCGAAGAGTTCATATATTAAAGTACCTCGATTATTTTATTTTTTTTAGGAAAAGAGGCAAGCCTCAGTTACATAGATAATCAAAGCTCCGATTCATGATCAGGAGTGTTTACATGACTGACTCGGTCTACATTTATTACATCAAATTCTAGTATTTCAAACAGACGATAAGAACAATTATGACAGATTACACCATAGTCCCAATCCTTCATTGGAAAAAAAATCCTATAATTCCTAACTGATTCCACAATATCATGACAAGCATAAATGATCTTGGTTGGATTAAATGTAGCACATCCAAACCATATAGCAACTCTACAAAAAATAGAGGTGTTAGGATCCAAAGATCCAACCATTTCTCAGGTTTTTTTTCAAAATCACAGTAACACAAGAGACAAAGGTATAATAGAATCCATAGATTCATCCTTTTGTTAGTGATTTCTTCTTCATAATAATAGTAACACAAGTAACAGTTACAATAGGTTATCTTTTTGCTGGATCGGTCCGGAACGGATAGGGTCTTCTTCAAAATCGATCTTGGTATCTTGGGTGTCTTCGTAACTGTTCGTGTCTGAGTCTTTGAAACTATTGTTGCTGATGATGGAGTGAGAAGTGGTACCGGAGTCATAGAGCCTGAAGATGCTGAAACTTTGTTGTTGTTGCTTGTTTAAACTTTGTTGAAAATGATGAATCTTTGAACCTGTGATAATCTCTTGGAAGTTGTTGCTTCTATGATGTTTGTTCCCTTGGAGAGATCTTAACAATTGGTATAGTTCTGAACAGACTATCACCACACTATTGATATGAACTCAAATACAAAGTTGAGATAATTAATTAAACAAATTTGAACTGAAGTAAAAAAAAATGATGAATAATCCCAATCACCTACTTTGCCAAAGACTGCGAAAAAGCATATCCGCTACCGAGATTAAAGATTAAAGCCAAAACAAAGCTTAACTGAAAGAACCAAAAAAACTAAAAAGAAACTAGATCGATGTCCAAAGAAAACACAGAACATGAATTAGAGAAAGATAGATCGAGAGATTCAACTCTAAAAAAAAAAAAAAAAAAAACAGAAGAACAAAGCTACCTGTTTTAGAAGACTGATAAAAAGCAGATCTGGGGGATAAAATCTAATAAACTAAAAATTGAAACTAAAACTTACATAGTAATACAAGAGAGAAAAGTAGAAGAAGAAAGATTTGTGAGATGTTTGTGGGGAGATCTGCTCCTATCTACGCCCATGGGAACAGATCGGAGCAGGGGCACTTTAGGTTTTCAAGTTTTCTAGAGAGAGGAATTTGTTTTTTTTTTTGAAGAAGACCTGTCCAAAGAGATTTTTCATAAGACCTCGATTACTTTATTGGGTTTATATTTCTTTACATAAGACAATATGTGTAGACACCTAATCACCACTGACCACGTTTCCTTAAGATTGAACGCGTGGAGACCATACAACACGAGAACATCAAAAGTGGATGACACGTTAAACACCCAAGCAACACCAGGGATCCTAAACCATCATCAGTCACAAGGCTATCTAGATGTGCATCTAACAGTCGGAAACTTAAGGAGCGCATGATGAGACATCGTCCGTGAAGCACACGAACATGAGTGGTTAGAGAGGAGGTGTCGTGACCCGACGTAGCAACCGAAGGATCATCGGGAGAAACACGACGAGTATCAGCAGGACGGGCACATTGATCAAGAAAGTGGGTTACAACTGTTAAATGAGGGACCCACTTGAAGATCCTATAAATACCCCCTCTCCAACAGATATCAAGGGATGGGAAATTCAGACTTAGGAGAATTATTTTAGGAGAGAGAAAGTGAGTATTAGGTATGAGCTACCATTATGTAATTTTATCTTTCTCATCTACCCAAAGTCATTTGACTAAACTCTGTAAGTACTTTCAATTCATAGCGAAACTCTCAACACTCCGTGGATGTAGGCCTTAGTGCTGAACCACGTAAATCGTCGTCTCATTTACTTATTACGCTCATGTAATCGTCATTAAATTTAGATTCAATACTTTAATTAACACTATCTAAATCATCTCATGCATCCTCTGCATATTTAATTTGTGGAACGATGATAGCCATCAGTATTCATTATGGTTTCTTTTCATTTATCTTTATATCAATTATCCTTCTGATTTCCTATGTTTTACTTATATTGTGGACACGAAGACATCAATGTTACTTCGGTGTTCACAATATGCGTTCCACTTTCTCATGAATGATCGTCATAATTTGATGTAATGGTTGAACATAGTGTTTAAGAGAGTAATCGTTGAATACATATGATAAGTTTCTCATTATAATTTTAGGATTTAGATGACATGATAAAATTCTCACGAAATTTAATGTTTTGGACGACAAATGGTATGTTTGATAAATAGTTTGGATGTGTTGCCAAATTAAAGCATCGATGTGTTTGATGATTTTTTATGTGATTTAATTGGGCTACATATGTGATAACTATAGTAATTAGATTGTAAATATGGATATAAGAGTTGAGGATTCCATCCATAGTATGCTGAACAATTTTGATTAAGCGCAACTGTGAGAGTCAAACTTTTTTCTCTCGAGTTTAACTAAACTCTTTAATCAAATTCTACTCTAGGAGTGCCCAGTCTCTAATACTCGAGTGTTTTCTTAACATTTTAGGTTGCCTCAAACCTTTTGAGTGCCTTAATAAGCCTATTTGCATGATGTACACATGTTGCATTAGTATCCAATCAAGGGCACCTTTGTAAATTTTATCTGAAAACTAAATTAAATGGAACAGAGAGAAGAACTTAGGGTACATCTTCTTTCCCTTTCTCTTTTGTTTTCTTTGGTGAAATTTTGGTACTCTAAAATCAAGTGTTCATTTAGTGTAATTCTTTGAGGAGTTGTTGTATTTGAACTAGAGATTTAACCGATGACTCATCGTGTATACATACATGAAGGAATAGAATGTGTGGTGAGTTTTTAGTTAAGCTAGGGTTGGAAAATTCAGCAACCATATATAGAGGAAACTGAACAAATTCCGGTGGTTAATTAGATTCTGGATGAGATTAGGAAGCTTGGGTTCTTGTTCGAATTATGTGTTGAAGAATTTTTTTAAAGCAAAGAATAGATGTTTAGATATAGAGTTTGCATGTATCTAGAGAGGGTAAAGGAAATCGCTATTGTCCGATACGGATAGGTAAAAATTGGTTGATTAAGCCAAATTTTGATGTTCAAAATTTAAGGTAGCTAGAAATAGATGATGATAATTTTGATTTTATTGCCCACTAGATGCTTGTAGAGTCCATATGAACCAGAGGGTGAGAATGTATATCCATCTAGTCACCCTTGGTATGTGCAGCTACTGTGTTGTACCTATTCATGCATGGAAGAGTGTATAATCATCTCTCATTCTCTACGATCATTTATATCTTGATACACTTATTTTTGAATTATTTTCTTAATTAAAAGTTGATAAATTTATATGAATGCACATCGTTCTTGCGCGGGCTGACATCCATAGTGCATATGCTCCACTTGTAGTATTTCTTATGCAAGATTAATTTGATAAAATGTAGTTGTGTTGATTAGCATTTCGTATAAATGCTACGCTCTTGGATCGTCCTTGAGAGATTAATCTCAATAAGAAGTTAATAATAGTACAGACTTGGTAAATAGTTGAAATTCAAATTTGAAGTTTATGGTTCATTTATCTTGTTGCTAATGAATGAAATGATTAGGTTATCATTTGTTATGGGTCTGGTAAGACTAGTACCAACATTTATTACACTCTTCTTTATGGTATGGTAAGAGTACTGTTTTGCATCTTAGACAAACATGTCATGTAGTCCACCCTGGTATGGTTAGCATGTTGATAAATCTTTGTTTGGTACTTCATACCAATTTCACACATATATGGAGTCTTTTGTCCATTTAATTATCTATGGGTAATATAAAATGATAGTCATTTTTGGTGTATCTGTTTGTATACGAAGTGAAATAACAACTCTGTAGCGACTTTATAGGCAATTTTATTTTGGGAATTTTGCATGATGACTTGATTTATGTATGCCAGTGGATGGATGGTATGGACTTCCAATGGTTCTCGTTTAAGTGTACTGCAGCAGGTTTCCTTATAAATCCAATCTCTTTTGGTATATATTTATAATATTAAGTTGTGCTATTCTTTTGGAACAGACTAAACCAAATTTAGTATGTGCACTAGACTAAGCTTTCAAAGTGTGCAAACATTTTTATGAGAACTTGTTTTGCTTTAAAACTGTAGGATCTAATTCAACTAGTTTTGTTGGATTTATGGGGTTCCGATTTCCCTTCCCAGGCCCTCCACTTCACTTGGTTCTTAGTAATCTTACATTTTCCTTATTGTATAAGTTACGCTACCCACACACTGGTGGTATCAAGTGCTGGCCACTTCTTGAGATTTGGCGATTATTTAAATTATTTTATTTTGCTGCAAATTAGTTGGTAGAGTTGGTCTCTTAGAGATCCTTGGTTGAATGATAGCTAAATGTGATGATGGCTATTTAAGTATTAAAATGAATCTCAAAGCTAGTGTAGTTGTTTGTAACCTTTTCTTATACTTCCAACATCCAGTTGATTTGTTAATGAAAGTTGAATGTATGAGGTATTTTAGTTATTCTTGAGTTTGCTGGCAACATTCTAATTTCAAGATTCATGGATGGGGTTGAACAGTGGGATGTGTCATTTCTTAATGCATAGAATATACGTAAACTTGCTAGAATATATGTTCCCGTATTAGATGTGTAAAAATACAATCTTTGTGACCATTTAAATAAAGTATTTCATGTATTAGTTCTAGCCAGTGTTGGTAATTATCTCCCGTTAGTAGTAATTATTATCATACCGTTGGTGATGCGGAAAGTTAGGGATAGTTGTTGCTATGCAATTCATACTATCCATTTTGAGAGGTAGTTGCTATCATTGAAGGTAGTTCATCCTATCTAAACAAAGACGATGAACTACGGTCGTGCTTGATCCCTTCGAGCAACAGAGAGGGTACGTAAGTATCCACTATGGGGTTCAGCACACTCCTACGAGATTGTTCATATTGTATGGAAAGGGTTGGTCGTTGCTTGGCAGTTCATACCATCCATTCGGAGATGATTGTAACCTGGGAGATATATATATACTTGGTAAGAGGTAGTTGCAGTACTCGCTGTTCATATTACCTAGGGAAGAGATGATAGTTATCTCTCTGAGATAATTCATACCATCTGATAATTGTACATCCTTGAGATGAGATGATTATTACCATTCTAGATAATTCATATCATCTATCTCGGCTTGTGAGTTAATCGGTGGTTATTATCATATGAGGCAACTCATAAGATATGAAAATGATGGTTGTTGCATATGGTGGTGGTTCATACCATTGATATATGGATGATTACTAGTTCGTTGGGAAGTTCATATCATCTGACAAAGATAGTTTGTTGAGCTTGACCAAGCACTATGAGTTTCCAGGCCAGAAATGGCACCCCACCTACGGGTGGCTACCTAGAAGACCATTTGTTTGGTAACGGTGGCTAGTATCGGACTACCCTGGCATTTGATTACCGTTTGTTTGATAACGGTGCGTCATGTCAGGCCTTAATTGGCACCTACCTATGGGTGGCAACCCGGAAGACCGTTTGTTAGATAACAGTGGCTGGTATCAGACTACTATGGCAAGAGATATTGTATCCTTACAGTAAAATAATGAAGATTATTGGTTGGTTTCGGTGACCCGAATTATGAAACCATTTACGGTGGCGAAATTTAGAAGTTTGTTTTCTTTCTGAGTGGCGTATCGGGAGGTCGGAGCTTGCCAAACGGGTCGTAATCCGACCCATTGGGAGCAAAAGTTTTCTGATACGTCACAGTTGGTATCAGAGCAGTTCCGGTTCATTCGGGACTATGAGTTTGGGACTCATCAGCATTTTATCGTAGTGTAACTACAAGTACTTCTCTAAACTTCTAAGTTTTGTTTTGAACTTTGAGGACAAAGTTCATTTTTTAGTGGGTAATGATATGAGAGTCAAACTTTTTTCTCTCGAGTTTAACTAAACTCGTTAATTAAATTCTACTCTAGGAGTGCCCAGTCTCTAATACTCGAGTGTTTTCTTAACATTTTAGGTTACCTCGATGATAAATGTTGGTACTAGAAAGGAAATTCAGCCCTAGTTCAAACCTTTTGAGAGCCTTAATAGTCCTATTTGCATGATGTACACATGTTGTATCTGAAAACAAAATTAAAAGAAACAAAGAGAAGTACTTAGGGTACATCTTCTTTCCCTTTCTCTTTTGTTTTCTCTGGTGAAATTTTGGTACTCTAAAATCAAGTGTTCATTTTGTGTAATTCTTTGAGGAGTTGTTGTATTTGAACTAGAGATTTAACCGTTGACTCGTCGTGTATACATACTTGAAGGAATAGAATGTGTGGTGAGTTTTTAGTTAAGCTAGGGTTGGAAAATTCAGCAACCATATATATAGAAAACTGAACAACTTCTGGTGGTTAATTAGATTCTGGATGCGATTAGGAAGCTTTGGTTCTTGTTGGAATTATGCGCTGAAGAATTTGTTTAAATCAAAGAAGAGATTTTAGATATAGAGTTTGCATGTATCTGGAGAGGGTAAAGGAAATCGCTATTATCCGATACGAATAGGTAAAAATTGGTTGATTAGGCCAAATTTTGATGTTCAAAATTTAAGGTAGCTAGAAATAGATGTATGACAAAATATGATGATAATTTTGATTTTATTTCCCACTAGATGCTTGTAGAGTCCATATGAACCAGAGGGTGAGAATGTATATCCATCTAGTCACCCTTGGTATGTGCAGCTACTGTGTTGTACCTATTCATGCATGGAAGAGTGTATAATCATCTCTCATTCTCTACGATCATTTATATCTTGATACACTTATTTTTGAATTATTTTCTTAATTAAAAGTTGATAAATTTATATGAATGCACATCGTTCTTGCGCGGGCTGACATCCATAGTGCATATGCTCCACTTGTAGTATTTCTTATGCAAGATTAATTTGATAAATGTAGTTGTGTTGATTAGCATTTCGTATAAATGCTACGCTCTTGGATCGTCCTTGAGAGATTAATCTCAATAAGAAGTTAATAATAGTACAGACTTGGTAAATAGTTGAAATTCAAATTTGAAGTTTATGGTTCATTTATCTTGTTGCTAATGAATGAAATGATTAGGTTATCATTTGTTATGGGTCTGGTAAGACTAGTACCAACATATATTACACTCTTCTTTATGGTATGGTAAGGGTACTGTTTTGCATCTTAGACAAACATGTCGTGTAGTCCACCATGGTATGGTTAGCATGTTGATAAATCTTTGTTTGGTACTTCATAGTTCATACCAATTTCACACATATATGGAGTCTTATGTCCGTTTAATTATCCCTGGGTAACATAAAATGATAGTCATTTTTGGTGTATTTGTCTGTATACGAAGTGAAATAACAACTATGTAGCGACTTTATAGGCAATTTGATTTTGGGAATTTTGCATGATGACTTGATTTATGTATGCCAGTTGATGGCTGATATGGATTTTCAATGGTTCTCGTTTAAGTGTACTGCAGCAGGTTTCCTCATAAATCCAATCTCTTTTGGATTAATATATTTAAAATATTAAGTTATGTTATTCTTTTGGAACGGACTAAACCATATTCAGTATGTGCTCTAGACTAAGCTTTCAAAGTGTGCAAACATTTTTATGAGAACTTGTTTTTCTTTCAAACTGTAGGATCTAATTCAACTAGTTTTGTTGGATTTATGGGGTTCTGATTTCCCTTCCCAGGCCCTCGACTTCACTTGGTTCTTAGTAATCTTACATTTTCCTTTTTGTATAAGTTACCCTACCCACACACTATTGGTATCAAGTGCTGGCCACTTCTTGAGATTTGGCAACTATTTAAATTATTTTATTTTGTTGCAAATTAGTTGGTAGAGTTGGTCACTTAGAGATCCTTGATTGAATGATAGCTAAATGTGATGATGGTTGTTTAAGTATTAAAATGACTCTCTAAGCTAGTGTAGTTGTTTGTAACCTTTTCTTATACTTCCAACAGCCGGTTGATTTGTTAATGAAAGTTAAATACTGATGGATGTCCAACTCCTTTCATTTGAATGCATGAGGTCTTTTAGTTAGTTTTGAGTTTGCTGGCAGCATTCTAATTTCGGGATTCATGGATGGGGTTTAATTTAACAGTGGGATGTGTCCTTTCTTAATGCATAGAATATACTTAAACTTGCTAGAATATATGTTCCTGTATTAGATGTGTAAAAATACAATCTTTGTGACCATTTAAATGAAGTATTTCGTGTATCAGTACTAGCCAGTGTTCGTAATTATCTCCCGTTAGTAGTAATTATTATCATACTGTTGGTGATGCGGAAAGTTAGGGATAGTTGTTGCTATGCAATTCATACTATCCATTGCAAGGTTTGAAAAACACCCGTTTTTACCGAAAAAATGACCGTTAAGACTGTCACACCCATATATTGTGGCCGTGAGGGTCCCCGAACCCCGTGCCTTTATAATGCCGATAAATAGGAAATAACGGCAGTTTTTTATGAACGTTTTTTGGTTTTCATACATGTTATAACTGGTTTTCTAAAATTAGTTTGAATATTTTTTTCTTCTAAATAACATTTTAACGTGCATTTTTGAGAACTGTTTTCCCATTATCACGCATGTTATAATCGTGTAAATAACTTTCTTACCATTGTTTTTTTTAGTTTTTTTTCTTTCTCTAGATTGAAAGCTTAAAACTTCGAATTAAATTTTTTTAAATGATACAAGGAAATAACTACAGGATTAAAAACTTCGAATTTAAAAAACATAGGATTGTTAAACTAGTGTTCATCATTTAAAAATCTACGCGAACTAACTACGACCACCACCTTTTTTTGATTTATTCATGTATTCTTCATTTTCTCGGCGGTTCCTTTTCACATTATAGTCATCGTCGTGGGGGTAATGGCTATCTTCGTTTGCATAAGTATCATCATTATAATAAACTTCATTATCGTCATCATAACCTCCTTCATTTACATCATCATTGTTACCTACTTTATTATTGTTATCAATATTAGAATTATATCCTTTGTTTATATGTTGAACACCATTGAAAAGTCGGGGGTCTAACAACCACACACAATATTTCGTTCGGCAATCTGAATAAACAAACTCCAATATACTTTCAAAAGAATCAACTAGACAGTCAGACTCAATCTAGAGAAAAGTATATCAAAGAGTTTTATATCTCTATTTCTCAACTCAATCTGCAATCAAACAAATAGGAATTTGCGAGCCCAATTGAATATAAGGGAATTAACTTGAATTGTACCAAAGACTAATGTTCAAGGATCAATCAATTTCAATCAACAACCAAAGGTTGAATTTACCAATTGATTGATTCAACGCACAACTTGTGATATTTCAATTATATAACAAAATATAATGCGGAAAAGAAATAACACATACACCAGAAGTTTTGTTAACGAGGAAACCGTGAATGCAAAAAAAAAAACCCGGGACCTAATATAGCTTTGAACACCACACTATATTAAGGCACTTCAGATATTAGTCTACTACAAAGCTAACTTCGGTCTGGACTGTATCAATCTCACACTGATTTAAGGTACAGTTGCGCTCCTTACGTCTATGATCCAAGCAGGATACTATGCACTTGATTCCCTTAGCTGATCTCACCCACAACCAAGAGTTGCTATGACCCAAAGTCGAAGACTTGATAAACAAATTTATCTCACAAAGAAAAGTCTATTAAATAGATAAATCTGTCTCTCACAGATAAACCTACGAGTTTTGTTCTGTCTTTTGATAAATCAAGGTGCACAAAAACCAATTGATAAACCAGACTTATATTCCCGAAGAACAGCCTAGTATTATCAATCACCTCACAATAATCTTAACCGTATAGTAGCGAAACAAGATATTGTGGAATCACAAACGATGAGACGAAGATGTTTATGAATACTTTTAATATAACCTATCAGAGATAAATCTCAAGCAAATCTTAGCAAAGATAATACTCAATCACTTAGTAAAAGTAAGATCAAAACACGCAACTATAGAGAAAATCATAACCTTGTGTATTGTCTCCAAATGAAAGATTACTAAAGTCATAAACAAAGTCACTCACTGGTAACCTTTCGCATGGGATTTTAACTTCAGGATCATGCCAGTTGTATGGTAGAGGGACATTCTCTGGATTATTAACGGCTTCCTCTTCCAGCATATTTAACCATTGTTCTTCTTGTGGTAAAACTGGCGCTTCGTCTTCCCCCGCTATCCAGTCAAGCATATTGTCATCCCTCAGTAGACTATGAACGTCGTGAACATCAATGTTATGTCGCCTTGCTTTACCTTTAATTCTTTTTTGCTCCAAATTTAAATTGTACTGGACATATACCAGATCATTTATTATCGATGAAAGTAAACGATTGCGTAGTTTGGTGTGGATTCTTTCAAATACACTCCAATTCCTCTCTGATACATACGATGTATTTGTTTGACTTAATATGTTTACTGCAATCTTCTGGAGGGATGGATACTCAGCACCATAAGACAACCACCAACTTACATGATCACCATGTTGAGCTACAATACGTGCTGATAGTGATGCAAATTGACCTTGCATCATTCGCATTCTTCCCGCCTACAAAGAAAAGTACAATTGTTACTAGAAATTCAAATTACTTAATTAAACATATTTGAGATAGTATTAGTACTTTTGTACCACTAGCATGCATTTCGCTTGTTCTTGCGGTCCACTAACCATTTTTGATATAACTTCAGTAAGACAAATTTGGGGATTATAAATTTCATTATTGATGAGATTAGTTGCTGGGTTAAAGATGTAATATGGATTGAGAAAATACGCTGCAGCATGAAGAGGAGAACTCAACTGACTTTTCTATCGATTCTTTATTACACCGACGATAGAAGCATTTAGATTTAATCCCAAACCCATTTGTATAGTTTTCACACATGTAGCAAGTGCATGGAACAAATAACCCATGGTGGGTTTGTATGAGTCCAAGAAACGAATCATTTTCAATAAATAAATCAACCGTTATGCATGCATTTTGACACGTTGTCTAGAATATCTTTTTTTGACACGTCATCCAGAGCATCAACACTGTAAACGAGTTAAAACCCTGACTTTTAGAAATTAGTACCCTATAGACGAGGTAAAACCCTGCCTACTTCTTGGCATTTGATAGAAATTCTGCAATCTGATAAAGGGAAAAGTCTACCTAGCTAGGTTATGCACTCTCTTAAATTGGATTGATGATTGTTTCTTTCTTCACATTACTTATGCATGTATTACACAATTGCTGCCGACGAAATTTTAGTGGCTATAATTGACCATTACGAATTTTATCAAACTTTCGTAAATTATATAGTGGAAAGCATTTTAAAACACCTATGTAAGGAATACAAACATGACTATCGAATTATACATATTTCTTATACAATTAAAATGGTAGTATTAGAAATATTCCATTTCTTAACGATATATAGGTCATCTATTAGTGGGAAAAAATTTAAAAATTAATAGGTCATCTATGTAGGGACGGAGGGAGAACTAAAAAAAAAAAAAAACCTAGTAACAACGTTTTTTAGACTCGTTATAACGTTTTCGCGCATGTTATAACCGTTACATAGGAATTTCAGATCATAATTTTTTTTTCATTTTCTATTTAACCGTTACAACACCCGTTATTTAAAAAAAACGTCAAAAAACAGCGTTTTATTTACTATATAACGTGTTTTTTGCCCAAAACGTGCTCACGCCTGTCAAAATGTATTATAACGGTCACGCCTAGTGCCCGTGACCTGAGACGTGACCCGTTTTTCAAACCTTGATCCATTGTGATAAGTAGTTGCTATTATTGAAGGTAGTTCATACTATCTAAACAAAAAAGACGAACTACGGTCGTGCTTGATCCCTTCGAGCAACATAGAGGGTACGTAGGCAGCCGTTATGCGGTTCATCACACTCCTACGTGGTTGTTCATATCGTATGGAAATGGTTGGTTGCTGCTTGGCAGTTCATACCATCCATTCGGAGATGATTGCAACCTGGGAGGTATATATACTTGGTAAGAGGTAGTTGCAGTACTCGATGTTCATACTACCTAGGGAAGAGATGATAGTTGTCTCTCTGAGATAATTCATACCATCTAATAACTGTACATCCTTGAGATGAGATGATTATTACCGTTCTAGATAATTCATATCATTTGTCTCGGCTTGTGAGTTAAGCGGTGGTTATTATCATACGAGGTAACTTATAAGATATGAGAATGATGGTTGCTGCATATGGTGGCGGTTCATACCATCGATATATAGATGATTACTAGTTCGTTGGGAAGTTTATATCATCTGACAAAGATAGTTTGTTGAGCTTGACCAAGCACTGTGAGTTGCCAGGCCATAAATGGCATCCCACCTACGGGTGGCTACCCGGAAGACCGTTTATTTGATAACGGTGGCTGGTACCGTACTACCCTGGCATTTGATTACCGTTTGTTTGATAACAGCGCGTCATGTCAGGCCTTAATTAGTACCCCACCTATGGGTGGCAACCCAAAAGACCGTTTGTTTGATAATGGTGGCTGGTATCGGACTACTCTGGCAACAGATATTGTATCCTCATGGTAAAATGATGAAGATCATTGGTTGGTTTCGGTGACCCGAATTATGAAACCATTTACGGTGGAGAAATTTAGAAGTTTGTTTTCTTTCCGAGTAGCGTATTGGGAGGTCGGAGCTTGCCAAGCGGGTTGTAACCCGACCCGTTGGGAGCGAAAAATTTCTGATCCGTCACAACAACTCAAGAGATTTCACCCAAAAATGCAACATTACTGAAGGTATGTTCATTAGTATTAAATACATGTTGTTCTTTTAGGCTGTGAAGTTTTTCCCATTTTAAAATATTTGTTCCGAGTCTGTAATTACTTAATGGGCAACTATCTACTTTAAAACCCCTTGAGTTATTTTTTTTCTTCTGTGTTTCTTTGACTAGAGCTTGTCTATTCTCTACTTTTTCAGACTGATCAATTCATCTCAGTCCTCCCCCTGTCCTCTTTTGGATGTCATAAGCCTTTTATGTTCATCATTACAATCATTTGGAAGCTCAATTGGTCTTCCACAATATTGGTCATATCGGTTTCATTCTCAACATACTCCTCTTTGTTGTAAGGCACATACTCCATTGCGGATTCAAGTCTCACCATAACGAACTTTTTTAGAACACTCATTGCATCATCCTCAAGCTCTACCTTTTGAATAGATTCTTGATCGTTATAAAGATCAATGCTCGAGTAAACTACACTAGTGTCATCATATTCCTTTTCAACTTCACCTTGATCACAAAAAGACTCCATTATACACTCCCCGGGGATGTCACCATAAATTGGTTCAAGCGATGTAGTTTCATAGTCATCGTCACTATCATAGTTAAGATAAGATTGGCTACCACTTCCCAAAGATTGGTCTTTCGCAGAATTTTGCATGTCCTATTTGTATTCTTCAATGCCTTGTCTTAAATTGGAAACACCTTTTTGAAGTTCTTGAAGTGATCCATCCAAATTTTGAAAATAGTGTTCCATTTATTGGTAAAGCTCGTTCGACAAGGAAAAAGTAGAATCACTTACTTCAATATTGCTAGGCCAATTATCTTCCCTTTTAATGGGTGAATGATCATAACTACGATCAGAAATTGGGCCAAACATACTATTAGCATATTCGATCGATGAAACTGGCTCCATGCTTGGTCGTCTACAAACTGACTCCATGCTGACCATAAATTGTTGCATCTCATCTACCAAACTCGAACAAATATGAATAGGAGTACAAGTATCATCCCCTCTTTATGGTTGCTCACTTACATACCCACCGTAAGAAGTTTGGAATGTATGAGAATAACTAAAAGGGTACGTGGAGTATTGATCATAACCAAAGGATTGGTTTTGATTATACTCCTGTAAGGGTGATAGTTGTCATGTTGTTGAGGTTGAAAGCCGTATTGATTGCTCCAATATGCTCCATTCATAGAAATTGGTACCTGAAACAAGAGTTCTCAAAACAATGTTAAGAACCAGAAAATAAAATAAAATAAAACTAAAAACAAAAAACAAAAATAAAAAACCAAAAACAAGTGACCTGCTGCCTCCCCGGTAACGACGCCAAAATTTGATCGTTGCCGTATGCGTCAAAAATAAATTACTTTCTCACTACTCAAAATATATAATATAGTAAGGGTAAGAAAGGATCGTTCCCACAGAGAGGTTTAGGTTGTCAATATGTTTCGGTTTCCTATATAAACAATGGGGGGATGTTCTGATTTATGTAAAGTAAAAATAAAATAAAAGCAAATAAAGAAATAAACAAGTAAATCAAGTAGAAGAGATATTGGTTAAGGATTCATCTTCATTCACAAACATGCTTTTCACAATAACTAGAATTGAAATTTAATCTCAACTTAATCAAAAGCCCTAGGATACCTTAATCGCAAGAATATCCCGCTAATTTCCTCTTGTCATCAACAAACACATTAAAAGATGTGAATATGAATTCTATCTAAGAGAACAACCTAACGTGTAAAAGCACTAATCGAGTTTAATTCCCTAAATGCATTAAGTTCTATGAAATCAGGCCAATCAAAGCAATCGAACGTTTAAAAGCACTAATCCGATTTAATAAAGGTTATGAATCACTTGTGACTAGTAGGATATATCACTACAAGCACTACCCACAATTATGCTACTTGCAATCAGAAATTTATCACTCTTACATATAATAAACTCTAATCTATCAATAGAGATGAAAGTAAACTCAATCGATTCGCGACTCGACTAAACAAGCATTCAACTCATGTAACGATATTAATGGTGAATCATAAACAATAAATCATGGAGACAAAACTAATTTATTGAACAAAACTCATGCTTGGAAATCCAATTTATTCCTTAACCAAAACAAAATCAAGTATTCATAGCATATGAGTTCATAACAAGAAGGAAAAGAAAACCTATCATGTTTCTAAACACTAGAAAACAAAATTAGAAGAGAAGATCCCCATATTAGATAAAACATAACCCTTTAATGTAGAAGGGTTTCCTTTTTTTAGTAACTCAATCACTCTATTTCATCCTAGCAGTAATAAAAATTTGATGTTAGTGACCCATGAAATCACTTAGAGAAACAAAAAGTTTGCAAAAATAAAAACAGAAAGTGATATGGTGACATTCCGAGATATGGTAACAACTATCATATTATTTCTAACACTTGAATAATTATGTCCTTTTAGTTAATTGGGTTCCTCAACTCCTGTAACCAAGATGGTTCCATCCACTTAGATTGATAATGTCATCCTAAAGGCAAATGTTTCTAGGTTTCAGAGTGTGTAAAGCAAAAAAAATTCTATTTTTTTTTCACTAAAGGCATCAAACAAACTATACAAACATATAAATGCTTTATATCAATGAATCCCGACTCATAAGGATTGGCACGAGAAACATATAGGTCAAAATGCAAGCGCTGACCAAGAGTTCACAAACTTCACATTCAGAGGTCGGAAGAATGATGTTGTTGTATGATCAATAAATTAATTAATTTATTTGATATAGTACTAAAAAGCAATATTGTAGTAGCAATGACCATTTCCATGAGAAAATTGAGATGTCATTCGCATTAGCAAAACAACCATAAAAGCAAAAATTAAGGGGATTAATTAATTAGAACGATAATAGGAATAATAATATGATCAAAGAATATTTCACCGTTATTGAACACTAGCTCAACTAGTATATTTGTTTAAGTTGGAATCATATTGCCACCAACCATACATAGGGATAACAATTAGCTTAGTACTATCTTCAAAGCTCCTTATGTCACTGACATGAAAGTGATTTACTACAAACTTTATTCATCTAAGCCACCAAGAAGAAGCACACTCAAGATGTAACAACCTAATCAAATGTTGTTAGAGCATCGCTCAAGATGTAACAAGTTTTGGTATGTCAAGCTTATTGTCAATTTAGTTCATCAAAATTATATCTTGATTTATAGTCTACTAAAGTTAGTCTCGGATTAGGAATAGAGCATGCATGGTAGTGAACATCAGAATTCACCAATCGTCCTTGAAGATTGAAGAACGACGACGCCAACAAAAACTTCATCAATATAGGTATGTGCAGACTGCCTATCCTATTTGCTCATATTATCTATTATTCTATCCACAGAGACATGTCGTATGACTTTAGTATTATAATGAACATTGCAAATAAGAATACAAGTAATAAGGAATAGCCAAGTTAATTCTTAAAGTTCACAAACTGCTTTACCCAGTTCACGAACTTGAACTTATAAATATTATGACTTTATTAAACAAATCTCAATTAACTCGCATACATGAACTAATTTTCTCAGTTCGCGGACTAGTCGATTTTGAGATAGTTTTGGATACTTTTGAATTCAATCCTACATGAACTAATTTATGCAGTTTGTGAACTAGTTTATTTTGAATATGTCCAGTACACCTTTTGTTTTCAAGTACATAAACTATTTTTACAGTTAGCAAACTTTCCAAATTCAAAGGACTCATGAGTTACGAGATGAATTTGAGTTCACAAACTGTTTTGGCTATTCCAAACTGATTTGGTATTGTGATAATTAAACTCCAAATTAAACGTGTTGGCTTCAGAGCTACTTAAATTTCCTTAGAAAACCACGTAAAATTTCATCTTATATAGATAACCAAGGAAAGAATATAACATTAAAATAGGGCAAAAAATAATAATTATAGAGCTACCATTCGTTTCTTTCATTTCCTCCACCAACATGCGAGTGTCGTGCATCCAATGCTATATTTCTCGAAATATGGTATTACATGAAATCCTTGTTGTCGGGTGTTCCTATAGAATGACTCGTGGTGAGGAATGGTGGAATCTCCAAAATATAGACAAACGAAGTTCTCGCCAAACTTATTGAATACCCTCCATAATATGTTGGGATTCAATATCATATTGACATTTTCACAATCAAAATGAAAGTATATAGATGGTGTTTTATAAAGTTCATGAGGACGTTTCATGTGTATTATTAGTAACATTATGGAAAATCCAACTTAGTCAACTAGCAATAACACAGTACTTATCCCATAATGCCTTGTGGATAGTATTAGGAAGATGACTGATAGTTGCACTCGAATAGAAATCCATCAAATCCAATAACTTCAAGTTGTTCGATGCCAATGTTGGTTCCCAGACGGAATTGTATATCATCAATGTTGTATAAAATACCTGGCGGGGTTTGTTCACAATATTTTCTCAAAAAATCAACTTGTTCTCTCAAGTGGGTTCAAACAGTATAAAGATAACAAAAGAAAATTCCCTATCTAGCTCTAAAATTCCATCAAGATAACTACGCCATTGTAATTTTCACTTCATAAAATATTAAAATGTATTAGTCATTTCTACATGGGTGATAAAATCATCTTTCACCCTTTTGTTCCACATGAGATTTCTGTTCTCGTTTAGCTCATCTTAGGACACTGCGTTATCTTTTAACAAATGTGTTGCCCTAGCCAAACCCCCCACTTGATAATGTCTTCTGCTCGGATCGGCATATCAAGCTAGCCTTGGATCTAAAAAGAGGGGTGATGCCCCGCTTTCGCCTCGCAGAATAAGTAAAATAACGTTAAAAGTAGTGGCATTTCACCTTTGCCGCCAAAGACGGCTCCCACTTATCCTACACCTCTCAAGTCATTTCATAAAGTAAATGCTTTGTAGCCCATAACGATTCATGGAGTTCGAATTATCTTCATAATATACAAAAAAAAAAGGAATTCTCTATGTTCATGTCCATCACACGTTTTGAATGGACATTTTGTAGATACGCATGGAAATGTGGCATAAGATATTAATTCCTCCATAGCAAGAAATATCTAAGTGTAACATTTGTCACATGGATGATATTTTATCCACATATAAGGGATTTTTGTACTAATTACCAAAAAGATCTCCTTTCGAGAGCGCACATGGTAGTGCTTATTTATTTTACGATACGACACTGGATGTGTAAAAGTTTGTGTCATGATGCTTAGAGATGACTGCAGTTTGATATTTATGCAAAGATGCTATATATACACTTATATATGATCATCTTGTAGAAAACATGATGATTCAGTGTTGTGTTTCCTTATATAATAATGAAGGTTTTTTTTTTTATCAAAAGTAATGAATGGAACCTTTAAAAAATATATTAAATATAATAAATGGGTAAATAGAACTTTAAAAGAAATATGTTATTTTTCTTGAAATTATTTCTTACAAGATTCCTTAAACCGGATTCGCTATGCTTCTCTCGTGATAAATTCCATCATATAATAGATCAAAAAAAATTTGAAAGTAAACAGTACTATAACCAAATTAGCTCAATAAGATATCCAAATGTTTCCACAAGAGACAACATAATTGTGCAACAACCAAATGGTGCAGATTAAGTAGTTCAAGCTAGGCCTATTTAACTGTTTTTACCCAACAAATATCAAAGACATTGGTTTGTACCCAACATTTCAAATATTAAGGGTTAGTACCTAAACCTATCGTTGACCGTCAAAGATTCAGTTTGACCATAATATTTTTTATTAGAAATTTGTTTGAATTTACATATAGTTGAGACCAAGCAACTACCCATAGTTCACTTCCTCAGTATCCATGCGCTTCCGACTTCGAGGGTCACGTACTGGTACAATTCATTTGGATCGTATTCTAAACAATAAAGAAACAAAAAATCTATTTGGTAACACTCTATTGATTCTTTCAAGATAAAGATATCTCAAGTCATATGCAAAGGCTCTTCTGTTTAATCAAATAAACTTCTTTGCCTGGTTAGATCAATCTATCCAATAACTACAAAAGCAGTTAAGTTAAGATTCATAATAAATCAGTATAGATCTCAACGGGAAACTATAAAGTGATGTTGCCGATCTCACGCAACTAATCAAGCGGATAAATTCGATTCTAGTTGGATCCCAGCCGATCAAGGTTTGTGCACACACAAAGATACAAGAACTAATAAGAAATCTTCTTCGTCTTCAAATCTTCTTTAATCTTCAATAATAACCTACACAACACCACTTGAAACTCTTGTGATCAATCACATATAGAATGGAGTCTGTTAACAATAGATTATCACATGATGTCTTTAGATCTAACAACAATTCTAAAGATCACGTCGATACTTCAATCTAGTTTGAGTGAATCTTATATCAGAAGAGAAGATTCTCAAGAATAAACAAACTAGGTGCAATCAAAGTTTCAACAACCGCTAGTCAATCAAATCAAATGAAAATTAATAACACTACAATTATCTAGTACTGAGCACCATGTTTCAAGTGCACCTCTGCCAATAAATGTTTCTTCCGGTGAGGATGTGGATGAGTAAGGAGTACTAGATGTAGCTAAAATGCTTTCACTAGTGATCTAAAGTTGAGTAACACGGAATAGTTCCCACCTTTACATGTTCGTGATAGATAGCATACAAATTTTGTCATGAGTGTTAGAAGGAAGTACAGAAAATACACAACCACAATAAGAGGAAGAGCACATATACATGAATCAAATTCCCCTTCAATTCTTCACCAAGTGGAGCATAAATAGTGAGGATGCACTAATTTGAACATTATAATTGAGTCGCTTCCATAAGCGATTTTGTAAAGCTTGTAAGCGGCACGTTTGCAATCTGATTCACCATAACTGAAACTGAATCAACACAAGCTAGCTCATATGACAGTTGTATCTGAATCAAGTAAGATAACATAATTGGGGTCTGTTTTAGGATACTAATGAGGCTTATAAGTGATTTATTCTGGGGAGTGATTGCCATTTCTTCGTTTTTATTTTCATAAAAACAGAAAAGGAGTCAAATTGCAGAAGAATGAGGCAAGAAGACAAGGGTTTATTAGGGTAAACTTGTAAATCCAAACAAGCTTCTAACAAACAAAAAAATGTAAGAATGTGGTAAAACCTAAACTTGACGGTCAACGTTAGGTCTAGGTACCATCTTTTAATTTTTGAAATGTTAGGTACCAAACCAATATCTTGGACATTTACTGGGTATCAATTATTAAATAGCCATTCAAAATACGAATATTCTTGGTAAATCATCAAATATGTACACTTCTGTAAAGGCCAGAGCCTAAACTTATACAAATTTAACAAGAAGTGTGGCGTATTTTAAACATAAAGAATGCGGTTTTCAATATATTTTATGTTTGTAAAAAATAACTTGATTATAAAAACATTTTTAATGTGTTAAAACACCAAAAATATAAAGAGAAATGATTAACAAAGTTTTCAATCTATTAATATATTAAAAGATAAAACTAGCATCAAATGGTCGATGAAAAGATAATTTCATGAACAAGAGAACTCAACAAAACTTGTTATATATATGTAAGGTAATGTAACAACATTATATATTCAAGCTATAATTAGCTGATAAAAAGATATTCTTATTAAAAAAAAAAATCCCCACACTTTACAGACTCATTTGTATATGGTAATTTAGAAAATATGTCGAGGCTTTTCTTTAAAGAGAATATGTCACCCATCAATAAAGTTTAAGGTTTTGTTGTAAAAATATATTCTTCGGTTTCTTAATATGATTGTTGACTTGGATGCAAGCTTCATGAATATGATTAACAACTATTTATTTCATTTTTTTTCAAGAAATAAAAAATTGCAATATTTTTTTTCCAATTAACCTATTCATACTTACACGCATTATCAACCACGATATATATGATAGATAAGTTAAGCATGTTCAAAGCTAAAGGATTTGAGAGATGTAGCCGAAAAAACGCAACCAACTCCATAGGGATCCGATTTTTCATTGATATTGTCTTCGTAACCTATACCAAATATATAATAGTAAAATAAAGAACGCACAATTGGGGATACTTTTATTAATTGAGGGATATGAATTACTTCCCCCAACCCATGGTGTGTGCTAAGGGGTGACTTTTGGGGCGAAAATACTAAAACACCCTTCCCTCAAAATAAAAATCAAAAAACTTAAAATCAAAAAACAAAATCATATCCCCCATTTCCATCTCCACTTCTTATTAATCTTTTTTGGGTTAAAACTTTGAAACCCAAATGTTCCCCATTCTCTTTCAAATTCTAAATTTTCCCCACTTCCTTTCAAATTATCTTCTCCTTCTCTGCCGTAAGTGGTGAAGAACATGTCGGAAATGATAAAGAACATGCCGGAAGTGATGAAGACCACGCCGGAATTGATGAAGACCATGCCGGAAGTGATGAAGAACATGACGGAAATGATGAATGTCACGCCGGAAGTGATGAAGAACATGACGGAAATGATGAATGTCACGCCGGAAGTGATGAAGACCACGCCGGAATTGATGTAATTCAATGCCGGAACTAAATTCCGGCATGCTCGATATAAATCTATCAATGCCGGTAGTCAAGTGAAAAAAAATCAATTTTCTGGATACTTTTCATCATGTGCCGGCATAGAAATTTAGGATGAATACCACACCGGAAGTGAGTTCCGGCATGGTTATTTAGGATGAAGACCACGCCGGAAGTGATGAAGAACATGTCATAAATGATGAAGACCATGCCGGAAGTAATGAAATTCAATGCCGGAACTAAATGCCGGCATGCTCGATATAAATCTACCAATGCAGGTAGTTAAGTGAAAAAAAAAACAATTTTCTGGATACTTTTCATCATGTTCCGGCATAGAAATTTAAGCAAAAACCATGCCGGAAGTAGTTCAGGCATGCTCGAAAATCAGATAACTGTGACGGAAGTAGACTGATTAAAACCAGAAAAAATAGGTTTTGAAGATCAAACAATTTATGAAAATTTGGAAAATCGATAAGTGAGTTGGTTAATAAAACAATTTATCGATTCCGGATAGTGGCAAACAATTTATGAAAATTTCCAGCAAATGCCGGCATGGTTTTTTGGTTGAATACCATGCCGGCACCGAGCTTTTTCAGCTGCAACAATGGTGGATTTAAAGAAAAAAAATAAAATTTTCAACCCCTTAGCATCAATTATTTCATCACAATCATCTTCCATTTTCAAAAAAAAAATTCCACTCAATTTTTTCCTCTCTCCTTCTACTCCTCACTCACACAAATTAAAATAAAAACACACACTAATCTATCCCCCAAATACTTAAGAATTTACTAATTATTATTAACCACTAAACATGATTAGTGAGGGCTAGATTAGGAATTAAAAAAATAATTACATAGGGGGTCACCCAGAATTGCTATTGGGACACCGTTTTTGTCCTATAGCTATATCCCCCAATTAATAAATGTATCCCCCAATTGATGATATTTAAATTTCCTACAAGCTAATAAACAAATTTTAAGGTTTGAAAGTACGATAAACCTAGATTATCATATCGAGTGATTTCATACTTAAGCTCGTCATATATATTCTAGCCCACAAAGGTATTAAACGGTGTAAGGAGTGAATTAAGAGATAAATGAAATAAAAAGGAAATAGAGTTTGGAGTCAAAGACATTCATAGTTAAGCTCCCCAATAATATGTAGTAGATGACAAACTTCTCACAGTTAGAAATATTTGTTTGTTTAGGAACTCAAGGTAAGTCGTAACTACAGTTTGATGACATCTTTATTTTCCATAATTTTGGCATCGTTTAATTGAAACATTTAGCTTATGTTAGCTTGATACATAAGTTGTACTATGTCCAAATTTGATTCTGAAAACCGGACTAAACTAATGTAAAGTAGTTTCCTTTAACAAGCTCTTATTTGATTTCACAATTATTCATTCATTTCAGTAAATATTGCTTAATTAATATTGAAATGATAAGGGTACTGTGTACATCACAGTATTTCGATATCAACCTACACATACACACCTCGTATAATCTTACAGAAACAATAACTACCAAAAGATTACCTTTATCAAGTTCTTATGGTAAATAGTCAAGATTCGAAACAGAACTAACTACGGTATTGTCACCAAGTGTATTAACGTATAAGTGTATTTACTCTAATTAAAAGATACACAATAAACTGCGCCAAGTAAAGTAAATCATATAAACACACAACATTTTGTTAACGAGGAAAATTACCTGGAAGAAAACCCCGAGGACCTAGTCCGGTTTTGAATACTCTCATAATTGAGCTGCTATACAAATTGAATACCCACAACTTTAAATAGTTAGAACCAAGTAAATATACCTTTGTTACTCAGTTCCTTCAATATCCCTACACATACGACCAATCCGGCCTACGATGTGAATCCGAAGCCACAATCCACTATCTTGAGTTATTTCATCGTAGTGAAGACTTTCGCTCTCAACTCCTTTAGATCGTAAACCATCAGTAACCAACTCACTTATCGATCTCTCAAATCAATTAGATCAGAGATAAAGTAAAGTAAATGATCTTCCATTGATATAAACTCCTTTGGTTATTGATCAAACCAATAAAATGATAGTCGAAATAATCAATCTCAATGAACTAGCTCTATCCAAGCATGTTGAACTTTGATTTTATGCATTTATTGGCCGTCATTGTCGAAAATGCAATGAAGTGACGACCGTCACTTAGTCGTCAAGTTAGTTTTCAAAACCATGACGACCAATAACAAAATTGGACATATGTAAACAAGTTTTCTGGCAGTTATTAGCCACCATGCTTTAGATTTTCAAAACCCCACGACTGTTCATACTACACCAACAATCGTACAGTTTTTGTGATGATTATCTTGACGACCCCGTCAGTGTTAATTTCAGAAATCAAAACTCGTCAAGATACTCATCCTACGAAGATGACATCCTAAGACAAACATGAAAAGTCATCATGGTAGTCGAAAATATACCATGACGACCGTATAACTATAATTCAAGAATCTTGATTTTTTTGACCTAATTTGACATTCAAATAACATAATAAAGTAACATATTCAGTTTATGATATCACTTACTTTCTTAATCTCAATTATTTATTCGTTTTTTGAGACTTATTCTCCACCAACTAATTTTTTTCATTTGTATGTTGCACTGTCTTTTCAATTTGAGGGCCACCAGTAGGTTTTCTAGTAGTTTTGTTTCACACGACTCAACATGATTGAAATGATTAATTGAGGATTGATGTATTAATCGACGAGTTTTTTCATTTGAATACGATGAAAAAGGAGAGGAGAAGAGAGAGTGCTCATTAAGTTAGAAGAATGAGGATGGGAATTAAATGATATTGAGAAAAATCAGGGGTTATTCTTAATTAGTATTTTTGCAAAAGCATTAAGGTAACTTTACATCAGAGTTTTACTCCTCGTAGCATACTCTCTAGGTCCAGATAAATTTATGTATCCCCGATCAGTTCAGATATACTCGAATGACGAATCAGTGAGACTTTTGTTTTTTTCGGGGCCTGAGCCCCTTTTTCCCACCTGGATGTGGCCCAGAAGAAATTTACGCGCATTGAAATGAGAATATAACATGTACGCCTATTAGGGGTGAGCATTTGTCCCGGAATATGTGGATTTGACCCAGACCAACCGTATTTTGTGTGTGGGTGACCAGACCTTTCGCTAATAGGTTGGACACTGATGGGATTTTTAAAATCCAATGGATTACGGATTGGGCGCAGATGTAACCTTGAAAATTCGTTGGACATCCGAACCCGTTAAATTATAAATTGAGATTTTTGAGGAGACATGCGAAGTAGCTTTTAGAGATATTTACGTCTTAGTATTAGCATATTAACATGCTTTGACTTTATTAGGAACAATAAACAAAAATTAATTGTTTTATTTATGTCCATGTGCAATGTTTTATCCTGGGAAACTTTCTCGAGGCGATCATGTTAGGGTGATTTCTTGTGCTTATGACAAAACAATAACATGGTATTGTGATGTTTGAGCGTATATTGACTAATTCTCCGCTCTGAGATGACCTATATATTTTTGTTTTACAAGTATGGATTGATGAAATCATTTTTGTTGCATTCACATATTTCTTTATTATAAATTTTAACTATAAAAAAAAACATTGGATTATCTGCATCCAATTTGTTTGTTCGTGCGTGATGGACTGGATGCGGTAAGAAAATTTAAAACCTGTAATGAATTGGATTGGATGCGGATAAGGTGAAACCGTCCCAAACCGGAAAAGGCATTGTTTTCCCGTTTGAGTGCCCTAGTAGGTTTTCAAGTAGTCTCTTTGACATGATTCAACATATTTGAAATGCTTACGATTGCGGACGAATTCACCAACAAGCTTTTTCGTTTGAATACGATGGAAAGGTAGAGGAGAAGAGAGAGTGGTTGTTCGATCAGAAGAATGAAAATTAAATGAAATAATTTTGATAAAAAATTAGGGGATACTTTTAATTATGATTCTCATTAAAACATTAAGATTCGTAACTTTACCTCGTTTTTACTCCTCATAGCATACTTTCTAGGTCCACTTATACCTCGTTTTTACTCCTTTGAATCGTAATCCAAAATATTAAATAACTAAATTTGTTTTATTAACCAACTCACTTATCGATTTTCCAAATTAATCTTTAAAACAAAGATAAAGTACATCTTCTATTAAATCAATATAAATTCTTTTGATCAAAGATTAAACCAAGATAATAATTATCGAAATAATCAATCTCAATGAACAAGCTCTATCCAAGCAAGTTGAACTTTGGTTTTGTGCAATTATTGGTCGTTATGGTCGAAAATGCAACGAACTGACGACCATTACTTAGTCGTCAAGTTAGATTTTCAAAACCATGATAACCAATAACAAAATTGAACACATGAAAACAAGTTTTATGGAAGTTGTTAGTCATCATGCTTTAGATTTTCAAAATCTGACGACTGTTCATACTACATCACCAGTCTTCAAGTATTTCAGATTTATATATATCTTGATGACCCTGTCAATGTTACTTTCAGAGATTAAAAGTCGTCGACGATACTCGTCCGACGATACTCGTCCGACGAAGATGAAGTCCTTGGGAAAATGAAAAATCGTCGTGGTGGTTTCCATATAACTACAGTTTCAATTTTATTGACCTAATTTGATATTCAAACAACATAATAAAGTAGTCGATTGAGTTTACGACATCACTTACTTTCTTAATCTCGTCAATTCTTCAGTTTCCGAGATTTCTTCTTCATTGACTGATTTCTTTTTCCATTTGTATTGTTGCATTGTCTTTCAAATTTGAGGGTCACCAGTAGATTCTTTATTAGTTTGCTTGACACAACTCAACATGTTTGAAACGATTAATCGACGTTTACTGCCGAATTAATCGACAAATTTTATCGTTGAATATGATGGAAATGGAAAGGAGAAGAGAGAGTGATCGTTAGGTTAGAAGAATGCGAATCAAATGAAATTATTTTTAATAAAAACGAGGGGATACTTTTAGTTAGGATTTGGACAAGGCATGTTACATCGTTTATTCCTCATCCTAGCATACTCACTAGGTCCACTTAAATTTCTATAGCCCTCAACTAAATTAGATATACCCAAACGACATAGTTTTTTTTTTTATTTACTTAAAAATAGGGTTAAAACCCAGCTTGTTGCTAGGTTGCCAACTAAAATCTCAAATCTTCCCCCTTAAAGGCCTTGACAAAATATGCTCTCACGTTAAATGGTGATGAAACCCTCGCTTCCTATTGGCCTAGAAAGGCCTTTTCTAATGCAGAAGCTACGGTGAAGACACTTGGCATAACTCTATTGGTTCTAATAATTAAAATTTGTTATACTTTGTTTATATAAGCTACTTAATGGTTCGTTAATAACGGTGTTGATAAAAAAATAGGTAGACAATACTTATGTTAGAATTTAAACTTGAATTATTTAGTTACACCATGTTTACACTTATATTTAACTGTGCTTTAATAAGGGTGGACAAAACTTATGTCCAAATTGTTAACTAAATAAAAAAATTAAGAAAACGTTAAATTTTTTGTTTCAAACGTAATTCAGGAATTCCTCTTAAAAAGGAAATAGGTTATTTAGTTAAATTAAGGAAATCAAGATTTCGTCTTAACAAGGAAATCAGTAATTCACCTTAATTAGCTTTTATGTAAAAATTTAAACAACACTAACTTCGCACAACAATATTGTGGTTGAATCTGTTGATATCAAAATCTTAATATTTTCTAAGAAAGAAGAAATTCTATCCATCAGAAAAGATTGGTGATTCATAAAGCACCTTAAAGAGCAATTCTTCCCTTGGTTTGTTAATGTCATGGACATGTGGCTTCACGGTATTATATTATTTTGTTTTGTACTTACACCTCTATCTTTTGGATCTTCCGCTGTAGGTTACATGAAGCTCTGTTTTGGTAGTTTAGTTGTCTAGGTTAGCCTCTTCATCTGGCTTTTCAATTATTTGTAGATTCAAGAATTAAAATAAAAATTGATGTGCTTCGATTGTTGTTGTTTCTGAATATTCTGTTCAAGCCCTAAAAGTAAGTTGTTGTTTCTTTTGTTCTTTTGGTTCGTAGGATGTTGCACTGGTTTCCAAATTATTCAAGTTGTTGAAAGGTGGGAGATTTGATTTTTCTTTATACAACATGTTTCTCAACTCTGTGGTAAGTTCCATGTACTCTGTTTGTTGTTTAAAGTCTTCCATATTGTGTTCTACAAATTTTGGGATAAGTGATTGTACTTGGCTTTAGCCTTAAAGGAAAAATAGTTACATTGATTTCCAAATTGGGTCTTCAAGTTTATAGCTCGATTCAGTAAATCGCAACTTAAAGTTAAGGCTCTAATTCCCAATTTAGAAAGATGATCTTATCTCTTCATACACCGACATTGTCAGTTGTCACCTTACTGTTCTACTTATTGATCCATAAGAGGTATATCCAACATTCGTTCCTTATGTATGCAGTTGAGATTATATTATTTTTGATGGCAAATCTAACCCTAACCCAAACACTATGTTATTTCCGATTGCAGTTTGGTTACAAGTTCATTTGATATGATTTTCCTTAAAATACTAACAATACCCGATGCTGAACGTGGATGGTTACAGCAGAGAAAGCACTTGAACCTATCTTTCCGTCCGAAGACGAATTTCCTTACACAGTACACGTTGATAGTAACACCATTAAAAACAATGGATCTCAAGGTGCGCCAAATATCTAACCCTGTCGTCTATAGTAAGGATTTCGGCAACTAAAATCCATAGTTCTTTTTTAACAGATAGTTTTATGACTCAACAACATGGCTTTTGTTTGTGGTTTTTTCTTGGCTCGTATAGGAACCAATCGCTGAGATAACAATTATTATAATTTTGGGAACCCAAGAATATACTCTCTGACAATAGTGGGTTGAAAGATGCTTCTGGATTGTGGATTTTAAGGTCTGTTGTCTAGGGGTCTTTAAATCCAATCTCAGTTCAATTATCCTCTGTCAAATGTTATCCTAACTTCGATGCGTGTTATGAATTACGCAGATTTCTGGAAAAGAGACGTATTATAGCTTTTCATATACGTAAAGGTATTGATTATCTGCGTCCGCATATATTAAAATTTCTTCGGCAGTGCCTTATACAGGTTCTTAGTGCACTTGGCTGGATTTCACCAAGGAAATTTGAAAGCTTATCCAAGTTTGGCATACACCGGCATCGATCTTTTAGTTCGTAGCTTTACTATTTTTTTCGGTAATTTCCACCTCTTTATACAATTATTTCTACCATCCGTTTTTTATCTACAATTTTTTTTTCTAGCCAGAGGACATTAAATAAGGTTCGATAAATGTAGTTTTCTGGAGGGATAAAGTTGTTAATGATTGATTTCATTTGCTAAGCCTCTCTAATATTTATATCACTGCCGTGTTTATTCTTATATATGAATTATTTTTCTAACACTGCGCTGGCGTGTCTCTAATTCTAGGAAAAACAGTATATTAGACTAAATATGGAAATCCATTTATTAAAAGTGATAAGTGACAACTATTTTATTAGATTTTTGTTTTTGTTGACCATGTGAGAACTACTGTAATCCGGTTACTGACTATAGGAGAAACACTTTTGCATTCGTTCATGCTCAAACTCTCCCTTATGCAGAGGGAGAAAATTGTTGCTCCTAACTAAACTTGATTAGCATTTGTACATCTAAGGTTTGTTGCATTGATTAGCATTTGTACATCAAAGGTTTGTTGCATTAGAAAACATATATCCATATATCCTTTCTGGTGTATTAATGCTAACCCAATTCAAGATAGGAAAACTAATATAATTCAAGTTTACACCGCTACTCAGCTAGCTTCAACTTCAAGTAAAGGTAATTAGTCATATTTTTTTTAAAGGTATTTCGTCATGCTTTTTTTTTTTTATGTAGCAGTTCATCTTAGTGTGAACAAACTAATTTTGATTTGATTTTCAAATTGATTTAGCGTGTAAAAATCCATTGCCAATAGTCCGATTGGGAATTGAAGTACACCTGTACTTTTTTGTTATTGATATGTTTTCTAATAAGTAAGAATATAGTGGTCTACTAGCACTCATTTTCTTTTTTTCTTTTTACGTGTTATCTCTTAGTATCTTCCACAGGCTAAGTTAGACGGGGAATATTCCCTAAACGTTGAGATAATTTCCATAATTTATTCAGTTTTCATTTTTGAGTATGTGTATATTTCCACTGAATGCAGTTGGTATTATTTCTTACTACTTCAACCGGACTACTTTCATGTTATTACTTACTCAGTCGGTAATTGCAGTGGGAATTTGGGATTTACTTCTTAATCCAGCAAACGTGTGTTATTTATCACTATGAACACTCATGTAACTGCGTTAATTATTATTAAGATTTTGTAGCCTATAGTTGTGTTAATTATCATTCGATCATAATACATATAGCTCCAAGATAACGCTGTTTAGAGATTTAGATTTTATTAAGTTTAGCACGCTGCATTTTTTTTTATAGGTTGTTGCTATTGATCGGTGATGGGGAATGATTGTTATACATGGCGGAGAGGTCGAGTACATTTGAAGTGTCCGTTGATTGATAAGGAGGGGATGTTGCTGTTACCAACAGTTACCGGGATTGTGTTTCCACACACTGAAATAGAATATGGATGATGAGGCAAAAAAAAAATCTAAACAATTTATTTTTACTTTATTGTTGTTATTGTTTCGTATACGTTCATAAGCATTTTGCAGCCAAATTTACCATTTAGGAATGTTTTTTTTGTGGATCATGTTATCAGGAATAGTAGTTAGATAATTCAAGATAATTTAGTGTTAATTCAATGTTTTGTGTGGGCATAGAGGCGACGCTGAGCCATACCAAATTAAAAAAGCATTACAACGGGGTGAGGCAAAGATACACGACACCTAATAAAACATACATCGGGATAGGGCGAGGCAGAGCCGAGCCACATCAAATAAAAATCATAAGCGACGGGTGATTGTTGAATAATCATTAAAATACGATGGGTGGATATCCTAGGCAACCCAACTACGATGCAACTAACTAATCACATAACGATGGGTGGATATCCCCGACCATTACAGACCGATTAAAATGACGATGAGGATACTAATAGGTAACCAAACAACAACAAAACTCGAAAGAGGTTGAGTAATTAACGTAAGGAATAAATTGGTACCACACCAAATCAAAAATGCATCGCGACTGCCTCGCTGCAGGACTGAGTGAGGCGGAGCCGAGCCACATTAAATAAAAAATCCTAAACGACCGGGGGAGACGAAGCTGAGCCACACCAAATCAAAAATGCACGACGGGGCGAGGCGAAATTATATCACACCAAATAAAAATATAGTTAAAAGAGAAAAATGCCCGGTGCGTAGCACGGGCATAAAATCTAGTATTATATTAAAGTTTTAACTTCAAGGAGGTTTACTATCTACAAGCCCGAATAGGTAGGAAAAAAAAAATCCCCGTCATGTTGTTGACGAGTTTCAAACTCATGTCACTGGTATCATCATTTAATGACTTTACCACCATACTGGGTTGCACGGACGCGGACGCGTAGACGCGGACACGACGCCGACGCGGACACTACAAAATTCTCAAAAAACTAGGACGCGGACGCGTATATACATATTTTATTTATATATTATTTATATACATAATTATGTATTTATACAGCAAAGTCAAGTATTTCCATTCTAAAAATTAGAAAATAATGCTACATGTGTATAAATTTCAAAAGAAAATGAAAGATCGTTTGTTCATACACGCCGAAGGTCAAGCAATCAATCACTATTAAACACATTGCACAATCAAATTGCATTCTTAGAACAACACATGCCCAACCAAGGGTATATGTGATGTATTTCCAATTACAAAATCCTAATAAAGAGTTACATGATTGACCTAAATGTTTGTCTTTCTTCATTTAGTTAATAATAGTAAAAATAAAGGAAGAAGTTTAAATGAAAATGGAAAAAAAAATGCTTCAAACCCAAGTCATCGGTGCGTCCAAAAGGACTCGCATGGCGGACGCGTATTTGGTGCGTCGGACACGCGTCGTGTCAGCGTCAAACGCGCGTCCTGCGTCCGACGTGAGTCGGACGCGGACATTGCACCAAAATCGGTGCGTCCGTGCATCCCAGCCACCATACCATAACATCTGCAATGACGAGTCAATTAAAGAGGGATTTTTACGACTGTACCACAATAATATCTACAATGACTGGTCAATTAAAGAGGGAATTTAAAATAAAAAAAAACTAAGTATTTTTGTTTGTTTTTTGGGAAAATTATGGGGAGACCCAAAAAAAAATTTCATTGTTAGGCCCATAATTAATTTTGGATACCGTGACACCCATAAATATTTTTTGTGACACGCCCATAATTATCCGAAATTATTAAAACCTGTCTGCATGATGATTTATGCATCCGCATTCCGCATTACGTGTTATGCATACTGTTTTTTCAGGGATAACTCGTTATGCATCCTAATTTTTCAGGGGTATACTTGGCAACGCAACTTGAAAATAATATATCTAAAAATCCGCGCCTTGGAATTTTACAAATTTTATATCATTAGAAATCTTTTTAAGAGAGCTACACAACGAGTACAAACAATAACATCAAATTTTTGTTTTTCACGAAAATATTAGAGGTGATCTTCATTTTAGGCAAAATTTCGAAAACTGACTACATAACCATTATGCAGCCACCAAAAACGATGCATAACACATTATGAAGACGCATAACAAATTATGCAACCATTTTCTTGATTGCATAACAAATTATGTATCTATAACAAGTTATGTGACCATTGTTTTGGTTAATTTTAGTGCGCACATAAAAAATTGATGCATAATGCAGTATAGTATGCATCCGTATTTACGGATGCATATCAGGTTATGCATCTATTTTCTCGATGCATAACAGATTGTGCAACAATTTTCTCGATGCATAACAGGTTATGCATCCATTTTCACGACTGCATAACATGTTATGTAGCTATTATTGTAGGTGCATGACAAGTTATGCAACCTTATTTTTTGTTGGTTTCAATACTAAGAAAAAAAATAGCTGCATAACGTGTTATGCAACCATTTTCTGGACTGCATAACAAGTTATGCAAAAGAAAAAAAGTTGCAGAACGTGTTATGCAATCAATTTCGAGAATGGATAACAAGTTATGCAAAAGAAAAAAAGATGCAAAACGTGTTATGCAATCAATTGCAGCGTGTGTTAGCAACCTTGCTTTGTGGACGGCGATGACGCCGACGACCGATTAGTCGTGCTCCCTGTGTACCAAATTCACAATAAGAAGACGACCGATTAGTCGTGCTCCCTGTGTACCAAATTCACAATAAGAAGACAAAAATTAAGAACCACAAACAGCTCATTTCATCACTGAACTCCCTTCATCCCGAACACCTCCTTATCGATCATGGTAGCAACACAATCATCAACAAACTCCTTCCAGCGATCATTGCCAATCAACAACAACCCAACAACCAACGTCACTGCCATACTCTTCATCTTCGAGTTCATCTATAGAGATGGAAGCAGCAGCAGTCACCAGTTCACTTCCAGCATTACCTACCATCTCGTTATGTCCATGTTCAGTCATGGCAACAATAACATCAGATCCATCTCACTGAAACAAACCACATAACTCTTGCCAGCTTCATATACAAGTCCAGTTCACTTCCCTTCGCTAAACCACCTCTAGTAATCGACGATTGCAATTCAGTTTTCTCTCGGCTAAAACTTCATTCACAGACCCTTACATACACGAGCCAAGAGTAACCCCTTCACTGGACCCATGACTCAAGCCGACAGCAAAACTTGGCAGTGAGAACTGGTTATTCAGGCATTCTGTCAAACAGTCTGTATACAAATTTCAATGTGGAAGTGGATAGAACTCTGCTAAATTTCTAACCTTTCACAACTCCTTCCCTGCAAATCCATGTTTGAACACATTTAATCGCACATATTTATAGCTCAAAATCGGCTGAATACTCTCCAATTCTTCCTCCATTCATCTTATTCAATCAACCACATTAACTCATTTGAAGACTAATTTCTGGCCAAAAATCTGTTCAAAATCGTATCCGACAGAGACCCATCTTTCCTAAGCCTGCACGTACTCTCAATCACCCTTTAATTCTACTCCATTCATCCAGTTTCAATGGCAGCAGCTTGTCTTCTGTTCACTGTGTTCTGATTCCGGTGTTAACTCTGTCCAACCATCTTACAGTTCGTGACTCAAGCTCGGTGTTCTTCTTGCCTTATTAACCCATCTCGACTGGCCATACAAACCCAGCGTCACGAGACACTGAGACAATGGATTTTCCGACGTGAACAAGCCTGACAACAATAATTATATGAAATTATTAAAAAAAATCAGGATTTCTCAAAGAAGAAGAGGCCAGCTCCAGCTACATCAGATTCAGAAGAATCATACACTAGCAGTTGCACTCACAGTCATCAACAACATCATCATCACCAGCAGGTTGAGAAGATCAAAATCCAAATCTTTACACCATCAACACCACCGCCAACAATGTTAAACTACGTAACTACAAAAAGAAGAAAAGGAATTTAGAGTTTATGGATTCTTCTGAATCTGATTTTGATGGAAAATTTGGTTTTGGTTTGGATTATGAAATTATTAGATACAGAGAAGAGGTGATTGAACTGTTAAAAAACGATAACAAAATTCTAAAAATTATGGGTTTAGGAATAATTTTTGACCGAAGAAATAGATGCGCGCCTTCAATTTTTTGTCAGTGTGTTTCACGGTGTCCAAAATCTAGAAAATGGGTGTATCTGTAGTTTTCACTTTTTTTTTTTTTTTTGGGCTGGAGCCTTTTTTTCCCGCCTGGATGTGGCCCAGAAGAAATTTAAGTGCATTGAAATTGTAACACGTACGCCTATCCAGAAACTTCTGAGCGACCTCTTTTTCCTATATAACCGTCTCTGAGATCAATCAGATTGCAATTGATATTGAATAGACGAAAAAGAGGAGGTAAAGATTATTGAAATTTTTCTGGTTGCTCCAAATTGAATCAAGGTAAGTTGATGCGGTTTGATTCTATTATGATTGATTCCGATTAGATTATTGAGAATTTTGATGTTAATCTTTGATTGCAGATGTACGCAAGAAGGTCAAGGTATTCGCGCTCTCGATCTCCATATGACCGATATAGTAGGTCTGTTTCGAGATCGGTATCAAATTCCAGGTCGAGGAGTAGATCTAGGTAAGTTTCTGAATTTGACAAAATTTCTTATGGTATTATTAGATTATATTGTTGTTGAATCTCCAGTGGATTTGATTTGGTCTTGTTTGAAATTTGAAATGGTTTTCAGGAGTGTGGAAAATCCTGGGAATAATCTCTATGTCACCGGTTTATCCCCTCGGGTTACGAAGAAAGAATTGGAGAAACATTTCTCAAGTGAAGGAGGAAAGGTAATATTTGTTTCATTCCTTAGGGTTTTGCTTACGTGATTTATTTTGATCACATCCATAATTGACACCCTGTTTGATTGCAAAAACATGGTATATTCTTTTCCAACATAATCCATAAAGCTATGTTGTTATTTAGATGTTGGTGAAGAGCAACTCGTGCTCATGACTTACACAGGTCCTGCCTTGAAGTTCTCAGTTGTTGGAGATGTTTGGTATTGGTAGCCAGGAATTGTGTTATTCAAAGATTAATGGTCTATGTAGGCCTTGTTGTCTAGATTGTTGCAGCTTCTGTACATATATAAGTATGTGTTACTCATATTGATGAGTTTTTGACTTTACAGGTGGTAGACATCCACCTTGTGGTTGATCCTCGTACCAGGGAGTCTCGCGGGTTTGGATTTGTGACTATGTCCAATGTAGAGGAAGCTAATCGCTGCCTCAAATATCTGGATCGTTCGGTCCTAGAAGGTCGTGTCATCACTGTGGAAAAGGTAGTTGGGTTTTCACCAGATTGTTGACCGCAATTATATTAACCTTATCTTAACCTTAGTTGTGTATCTGTTGCATGTTTTTGTTTCTTCCCTTATGTATAAATGTTGAGATACGTTTGCTCTTTTCCATGTGAAGTTTTTTTGGTAGCAGGTGGCTGTGTAGCAGCTCTTCATCAAACTTCAAAAGCTCTTTCACAAATTAAACAAATCAAATCAGATCAAAACAACTCATCAAGCAAATATCAGACTATATGACTAGAGGGTTGTATGCCCTGTGATTCTTTTACGAATTTAGCATTTCAGCTTTCATTGATTGTTATTCAATTTTTGGCATGCTTGTCTGGTATCTAGTCTTGTGTTGTTATAGCCCGTTCTAGGTTTTCAAGTTGTTTCTTCAAACAAAATGAGCTAACAATAGCTAGTGATTTAAATACAGGCAAAGAGACGAAGGGGAAGAACACCAACCCCCGGCAGGTATCTTGGACCTAGAAGTTCCCATGGTGAGAGCCTCACCTTGTATTGATGATATATGTAACATCGTTTAAGCATTGTTTTGTTGCTTGAAGTACTGTTTTCCTCCAAGTTTATTTATTTTTTTGTCTTGATGCAGTGCGCCGTCGATCTTGTAGCTACTTTTCACGCAGTAGGAGTCGTTCCAGATCTCCTCGTTACTCTTCAGAGAGGGACAGGGAAATATCACACTCTCCTTACAGGTGCAGGTATTCCAGGTCTCGTTCTCCATACAGTAGATCTCCAGACGGCAGGGGCGAGAGATCTTACCGAGCACATTCACGTGATCGCTCTGTGACTCCCTATTCTGGAAGGCGTGACCGGTCTTACTCTCCATATTATTATAGAAGAAGACGCGAACGTTCTGTGACTCCATATATGAGAAGGCATGATCGATCGTACTCACCCTATCTCTACAGAAGAAGACGTGACCGTTCAGTTTCTCCTTATTATAGAAGGCGCGATCGTTCTGTTTCTGTGGACTCAAGATGGCGTGATTTTTCCGCTTCTCCCCGTCGTGGAAGGCATTACCATAGAGGCTCATTGTCGCCCCGTTCCAGAAGGCAGTACAACTCTCCTTACACATCCTCTTCCAGTCGCAGTGTTTCACCGAGGGGTAGGAGGAGCTCTAGGAGAAGCTACTCTCGCAGTGCATCTCCCATAATGAGAAAACACAGGAAAAGCTACTCCCCCAGCCCGCATCGAGGGCAAAGTAGGAGCTCTCGACATTATTCTCCTAGTGCATCACCACCACCTAGGCAAAGTAGTTTGTCCTCACGCTCAAGATCTGCTTCATCGAGGTCAAGATCTCCTACACCTGTGTGACGCCGAGGATAATTCCTCACTGAATTGTGGAATCATTTACCATATTGTTAAGCAGGCGAACATTGAAAGTAGTAGAGTAGTAGTTAATTGCTTTGGAATCCAGTAGTAAAGTAGTAGTTATTTGCTTTGGAATCCATCTATCCATGTTCGTGTAGTGTCCCAGCTTAGTTTTATCTACAGATGTTATATTTAAAATGTGGCCTTTCTTTCTGCATGAATGTATCCATCTTTGATTGCTGAATGTTTTGTTCCATCTGTATCTTTGATTTGAATTATCATTTTTTTGGTGAGTTCATTCAAGAACAAACTCCGTGAGCCTTGCAAACCTTGGGACATCATTATACAGAATATGGTTCAAGAAATGACAACCCACATTTGCTGCTTTTTTTTTTGACAAAACATCAGCAGCAGCGAAATTCCCTTCCCGGTAGTGATGTTGAAACACAACTTTATCAAAAAGAGAGGATATAGCTCTAAACCTGTACATAACTCTTCAACAACTAAATTTGTAACACCAAGATGTAAAGCAAGTTTCATACAATCTGTTGCCCACGTTTCAGCCACATTGTCAGAGTTTTTGCCCATATATACTAGGCAAAAACTGCCTAGAAAAGACCATTATCTGAGCGGAGCGAAGAATGCGGCTATTCCACATCCCATGTTGAAGTTGCATAAATCATCATATCAGTTACATCATTCGGCTCCAGCACATACCCACTTCTTGCTCGGCCATAATAGTTGCCACATCCAAAGTGAAGTCCTATAAATCATCACATCTTTCGCCTCCAGCGGCCACTTGGCGCTGGTTATCCAGAGCCTTTGGAATGGATCCACACTGTAGGCTTCAGGGACTATTTGCGCCATCAATTTTGGGCACCGGTGGTGTTTCCGAAAAAGAAAAAGAAATTATGAAGCAAATGTCCAAAGGCAAACAGATTGAACAATAAAATTTACTTGTTTGATGTTAACTGTACCAACTGTGATTAAATATATAAGCACAGCTAGAGGTGTAAACTGGGCTGTGCAGAAAGACGAGCACAGCAGCTACCCAAAGACGCTAAAAGTTGAGCACACGCCCAAAGACGCAAAGACGTGACTTAGCTCAAAGACGGCACAAGACGTTAGTTAAATGGGACGTCTTTGGGTTTGACTAATTGGCACAAGAGCACAAGACAAAGACGCTGCACGGATTAGCACGTGTACGACACAAAGACAAAGACGTTAAGAAAGCACGTCATAACATGCACAAGTACACCATATAACAAGGCATAATAAATCACATTTTGTGTATATTTCACAAAATAGTCACTATTCTAGCTAGTTTTTCACATTTTTCACATTTTATACTGACTTACTTTTATAACAACACATATAATACCTAAATATTTGGAAAATATATTCTAATATCGTTGTTATAATGTCGTTACCTATATTTGACTAGAACATTAATTTATATGACAATGATCCAATTTTATATTTGATGAGTTATTTCTTTTTATTGAATAAACTTGTTGATTTTACTTGAAAAAAAATACAAATGATATGTTGTCTATTTAGATTCTCGTAATAATGTCCGACTTAATGTATACACTAAGTGATTTAAAATTGTTTATAACATGTGTGCCCGACTACGACAAAGACGCTTATTCGTGTGATGTGCCGTGGGGCTGTGATGTGCCTAGCTTTTGACTAGTAAAGCACAGCACGGCACAACACGTATAAATCGTTGGCACAGCACAGCACGGCACATGGCACGTGAAGCACGCGACTTCGTGTGCCGGGCTGTGCCGGGCCGGCACGTTTTACACCTCTAAGCACAGCCCTTACGCAAAATCGTCCTGTCATTTGTATTTATTTTGGGGCCTTTGATGGTGATGATGAGTTCATCAAAGCAGTGGGTTACAAGAAGATCTTGTCTCATGTGCCAAGACAAATAGGAAATTCTTCTTATATAGATTGAAGTGAGAATTACTAAGTAGCATACAAATGGAAATAGGCAAGCTTTACGCCTCCATTATAGTTCCAGATTCTTTTGGGATTTTATTTCTGTAGCAAATTACTGTAACAGCCACCATCGGCTTTAACTTTACGGTACTGGGCATGCCTTGATGTTCCAAATTTCTTTCGCATACTGTGCAATCGTCCTGTCACTGCTGAATTTACCACTGCCGGCTGTGCTCAAGATGGACATCCTTAGCCATTTTTTCTTGTCCCTGCAAAATAATACAGCGAAAACACAAAGAGGTAAATAAAATCCTAATCTTTATTTTCATTTTCCGTAGAATCATAAGAACCCTTATCAGAGCTCAAGATGGCTGAACACAATGACTAAATTGGAAAAATAGAAGAGGAGAGCAGTTGTCGATGTTCTTACTTATAAGCTTCATCCACTTTGACCTGAGCATCCATGTAGCTTGCGAAGTCGTGACCGACCAAGAAGTAATCACCCCGACCGTAACCAGTGTTCCCTTCCAAAGAGTCAAGAAGTGGGTTATAGTCATAACTGCCGAATGCACCGCTTCTTATAAATTCCTTGGACTCTTCGAAACGGGGATCAGGCTTGAACTGCAAGGTAAATAACGAAAACTGTTAGTAGGAGATTTCTTGTTGCTCCACCGACCTATTTTAGAGGAAGGAAAGAAATCAAATCTTCTTACCAGCCCATTTTCTCTATCCTTCCGCAGTTTCGGGACTTCATCAGCCGTGGCGCCAAAGAGGAAGAAGTTATCTTCTCCAATTTCCTCTCTTATTTCTACATTAGCCCCATCTAGTGTTCCAATTATGAGACAACCATTTAGTGAAAACTTCATGTTGCTTGTACCACTTGCCTCCATGCCTGCTGTACTGATATGCTGTGATAATTCACTCCCTGGAATGAGCATTTCAGCTACAGATACATTGTAGTTTGGAACAAAAACAACCTGCACGTTCATAATATTTTCAGTTCATGCATTTTCCCAAGAGTGATATTCAGATAGCAAAACTGATGATTCAGAAAAACTAACGACTTTTAGATATTTCCTGCATCTAGGGAGGAGAAGGAGAAAGGAAGGAAGCTAACCCTATGAAAAACTGTACTGTACCTTCAAATAGTTATTGACCTCAGGATCACTATTGACCACGGCCCCAACATCATTCACCAACTTCACTATTCTTTTGGCATTTGTATATGTTGCAAATGCCTTTCCTCCAATCATGATGGTGCGAGCAGTTGTCTTGGCCCGTTCTTCAGGGCTCATTTCCTGTAAATCAATATTAGGTGTCATTCCATGCTTCATCAAACTGTAAGTACACTTTTCTGTTTCCTTTTTTGAGCTAACTTGTGGTTGAAATATCTCAAACTGAAGTAATAATGGTCCCCAGATAGCGCTAACTTGTGACCATGAAGTTTCCGCTATAACATTTTCATACCTTTAGCTTCTTGTATCTATAAACTGCACCCAGAATGTTCATCAGCTGTCTCTTGTACTCGTGAATGCGCTTAACTTGTATGTCAAAGAGGCTGTCAGGGTCAATGGTCAAACCGGTCACCTGTAGTATGTAATCTGCTAGGCGGCGTTTATTAGCCATCTTTGCTGATGCCCACTCAGCTTGCAACTCCTCGTTATCAGCAAACTGGTTGACATATTGAAGTTGCAATTCGTCATTGAAGTACGAAACACTTTATGACAACAATAACTTGGGGATTAATCTAAAACATTATAGTGAAAATACATACTTGGCGAAGTTTAACTAGAAGATCAAGGTTGGTAACCCATTCGTCAGTTTTCAACCATTTGGTGATTATGCTGCTGAGCTCAGGGCTGCAAAATCGGAGCCACCTGCGAGGTGTAATGCCATTGGTCTTATTCTGGAACTTGGTGGGCCATATAGAGACATAGTCCACAAATAACTCTGCCTTCAATATGTCACTATGTAACTGCGCTACACCATTTACCTACAGGAATTTTGAAGCATTCTTTCAACTTAGAACTTTTTGGAAGCCAAGAGAAACATCAGTTAATAAAAAAAGAAAGATCATGCATATAAGTGGGTAGAAGGAAATTATACCGTGTGTGCAGAAACCACACACATATTTGCCATCCGCACAACTGGCTTTTGTGGGTTGTTATCCAGAATGCGCAGGCTGGAGAGCTTGCTTTCAAGGTCAGATCGAGTAGAAGATACCATATCCATAAACTGCAAAAGGAAACACGAATCTCAAAAAACGATGTGCATGCCATATATAGAAAAAATAGTAAGAGAAATAAGAGGAGGTGGTGATGACATACACGCTTATCAATTTCTTCAATGATTTCCATATGGCGAGGGAGAAGTTTCTTCATTACAACCTGTGACCATTTCTCTAGTGCTTCGGGAAGAACTGTATGATTGGTGTAAGCAATTGTCCTAGTTCAAGAAAATGCTCGACTTAGTCTCATGAACTTCCATTTACTAATAAATTGAGAATTTTTTTTGCCAAAGGCTAATAACTGTTCCAATCTACTCGTTAAGTTGCAGTTCACAAGAGAAAGATAAGGACAGGCAACCGTTTGACGTACTTAGTTGTTATATCCCAAGCTTCGTCCCAGCCAAGTCCTTCTACGTCCATTAGCAGACGCATCAGTTCTGGAATAGCAAGAGTAGGATGAGTATCATTCAGTTGTACTGCCACTTTGGTAGGAAAGTCAGACCAATTCCATGAGCCCTTCTCATCTCTCCTTTCCTTGAATCGGGCAATAATGTCCTGTAAAAGAACTTTTCAGTAAGGGATCAACCAAAATCATCACAAATGACAAACATTTTTCTCCCTGGTGCTATGGAGGACTCTGGAATGGCAAGGACAAAAAGTGATAAATATCCTTCAAATCCAAATAGCCTCTACATTCAGAAAGTACAAATACCAAAATAAATGTAGTGCTGACAAGAGGCTGAGATAAATTTACCTGAAGTGAGGCACTGCAGAGGAAAAACTGTTGTTTCAACCTCAAAAGCTTGCCGTTTTCAGTAGCATCACCGGGATACAGAACTGCACAAATCTGCAACAGACAGTTGATTGGAGTTTCAGTCGGATTGGATAGACAATCAGATGTCACATATACAACTAGTTGAGAAAAACTTTTAATAAAGTTTACTAGGTTATATATCCATTTTCTGCAGGCAGGAATCACTCCCCCACCCGAAGAATTGAACTTCAAATGATATAACAGAGAGCACAGGTAACAACAGTTGAAGGTTAAGGGGTTTATATCTGACCTGCTGAGCTTTCGAATGAAGCTGAGCTGCAGTTTCATATTGCCCATCATTAAACTGAAATAAGTCAAAATCCTGAGCTACAGCCTTTGCATCCCATAGACGGAGACTATTAGTGTTTTTTGTCTTGTATCCAGGAATCGGCACATCATATGCCAAAGCCTGAATAACCTCTCCTCCAACCAATTTTCGACTGGAGACACACAAACACAAGAACTCAATAGAGGTTCGAAAGAGGTAAAAACTTTTACTTTTTACAGTGAACAGTAAGAATAATCTGTCATACCCAGCAGTATACTAGTAAGTAAATGCTCTTCCACTATGAGAACTAATCACTCCATTATAAATGCAAACCATATATACAATTCTTATTTAATAATAGTATTTTTTTCAACAATCATACAACGTATTAGGAAATTAAACGTAAAAGACTTACGACCCGTCAGGTGTGACCTCAACATGTCCAAAGAATGTGATAGGAAACACAATATCATGTCTCACAACTTCCCAAGGGCTAAATTTCTGCAATACCAACCACAAATCACCAATCGATTTTGAGATTAAAAAAAAAAAAACACAGTTAACACAAGTTGAGGTTAAGAATACACACCTCTAGCCAATCTTCAGCAGTTTCTTCTTGACCTTCCTTGGTAATTCTCTGCTTAAACAGCCCATATCTGTATCTTAAACCATAACCCCAGGCAGGTAAATTTAAAGTCGCCATGGAGTCCAGAAAACATGATGCCAGCCTTCCCAAGCCACCATTTCCTAATGCTGCATCTTTCTCCTGCAGTCATGTGAACCAGTATATGTAACACCGATTAATTTACGACGAAAAATGCGATTGACATAAATGAATAGACGATTAATACACACACCTGTTCACGAATGTTTTCGAGATCATGTCCTAATTTATTAAGAGCATCAGCATATGCATCTTGTAGATTGAGGTTACCGATTGCGTTGGTTAAGGCTCGTCCTTGTAGATACTCCATGGATAGATAATACGTTTGTTTTGGATCAACCTCGTGGTAGTGCTGGTAAGTCTCATTCCATTGCTACAACAACACAAATAAATCAATTCATACAATAGAAATCTTTTGATTAAAGTAAAAAAAAAAAAACAATGAAAATTCTGAGGATGAGTTTGGGGGATTTACTTGGACGAGGCGATCACGAACACTGTCAGCAGTAGCGTAGTAAGCTTGCTCAGGTTGGAATTTGAAAGGGGAGAAATGAGGAGTGAATTTTGCATGGTAATTGATGTTTGATGCTATTTCTGATGGTTTCTCGGCTAATGGATTAGAAATGGCCGGAATCTTTGTAGAATCGGTACCATTCGTCGACATTTTCACTGAAAAAAAATCAACAAGAAAAAAGCATTTTATCACAGAAGAATTGAAATGAGAATCAACAATTACAATGGTTTTGAGAGAGAAATTGAGATAACTTACAGTACGAGATAGAGAGAAAGCTGTGTGTTGTAGATCCACACACAGAGCTTGGGATATTGAACCCTGAATGAAGTTTGAGTTAAAATCAAGTTAAAGTGTCTTTCTGTTAATAAAGGGAGTGAGTGATTTTAAAGAGGAGAGAGACAGTGGGAGTGAGCTAGTGAATGAGAGGAGTCACGAGAGATGATGATAAGGAAGACACGTGAGAGAGGTGCAACTAATGCACGCCAAGTGTCCGCTTTTTCACTCCATACTCTTAGTTAAAAATTAGTCCGTTTGGATACGAAAAAACAATTTTTGAAGTAGATATAAAAAGCCTTTGAAGGTCAGATTACAAAAAGTTGGTGGGTAGCCTAGCAACAAGCTGGGCACCAACACCCTTTTGAATTGCTAAACCTATTCTATTAAAAAGAGTACCTCCTATCTTATGATTAACATCCTGATTGGTGATACAATTCTTCAACCTCTTCAAGAGAATGATAGTATCTTCGCCAACTCCCCTAAAGTCGTAAAGGCTAAAACAAGAAACCCGTACCCGTTAGTGGAACACTTATCCAGGTATTTGATTCGTTTACGCATTGTAGCTATCGAAATTGCCTGACCGGTATAAAAGTACGCGCTCCCCCGCCAAAGGAACTGTGAAACAACCGTAACATCAAAACAAACATCCTGGCCATTCTCCCAACCGTGAACAAGTATATCACCCGGTCTCAAGGGCGTATTGTTGTCTCGATAATAATCCAAGATCTACCTCTTTCCTCACATGTACGCCATCCTTGTAACAAATATCAATAAAAACATCCCTTGCGAGGTCATGGCGAATTTGTTTCAACATCATTAGCGCAATGCACAACATGATCTCCGAAAATATCCATATTTTTGTTGCAACTTGAGCATGTACTATCTTCCCGAAAAGAGGTATTCCCAATCTATAACTTAACACCGACCTAAATTGCCTCGGTCCTATACTTTGATTTAAACCGAAATGGGAATCGCCTTAAGGAAATCCAACGCATGTGGCATCCTGTTGCTTTGCCATAAAACTAATCTCGATCGGACATATAGTATCATGACGGAATCCGCTTCTTCACAACATCAAAATATAACACCGCCAACGAACGATTGGATGTGGGGCAATATTATTAATGTTGAAGGTAAGAAGGCAATCCACATACCTCTAGGAAATTTGTCAAGGCTTGCTTGAAGCACTCGCTAGTCACCTCCTCGGGGGAAACATTTAGCATGGTCCGTTGTAAGCCCCTAGTCCTGGAAACAAGAAGCGATATAACAATACTTGGCTAGTATCTTCCATTGTGTATACACCGAGACCCCCATCTTTCATTGGCAAGGTGGAGAGATGTTGTTGCGATGGTCCGAATCCAAACGCCATCCCCCGTGACAATGTGTCTCAAAAAAGCATCAAACAAGGATTTAGCTTGGATTTAGCGAGCAAAGGGCTGGCAGTCCTCATAGCAAAATATAATCTTGACACCCCAAATAAGAATCGCTGCAATGTAAGAAGCTCACTTTGAGGATCTTGCGCTTCTTCACACTTTCCATTAGATAAATTGTTTTGTCAACTCTAGCTTGTATTATGTCGCTGCTGAAGTTAAGATCTAGGCTAATCGATCCGCCCAGCAGTTTCACCCCTCTAGAAGGTCTACCGATTCCCGTTGGAAAAATGTTATCGGCTAAACTCCTAGGGTCAACAACAGGCCAGAAAATCTCAGTCTTCTTGATATTAAGATGAAGACCTCTGCTGTCGCCTTCTGACTGAATAATGCTTAAAGCCTTTGAAACCTCCATCGTATCCCCTACCAAAGTGCCATCATCCAAGTACCACGCTTGTAGGTCAAGCTTGCATTGCGAAGTAATCATACAGACCATCGGATGTAAAGCTAGAGCAAATAATAAGGGTCCCAAAGGATCACCTTGCTGAACCCCCTTTGCCGAAGATAAATTGAAATCGTTATAATAAATCCTTGCGGGCTTAGCATAACAAAACTCTATCCACCTCGCGATACCTGGGCATTTGATCCGCACCTCCTTGATGAGAGTGCTCATGTCAACTAAATTAAAGGCGTTTGTGAAATCAACTAACAACATGGTCATATTCCCCTGCCTCCCTTTCGACTCAAGTAACCTATTGGCCGAGTGCAGAATTGCTTCTCCTCCGCCGGGGATACCCACTCCGAATTGATGATTACCCAAGTAGACCGCCATTTCCTTTCCCACCGCCGACGCTTCCAACTTTGAACACATCCTCCTCCAAACCGTGCCTACTGCTATTGGCCTAAGTCCACCTCCTGGCTTGAGAAACAGAGTTAAAGGAGCGCCTACAAACTCACCTGCACATATGGACATCTACCGCCAACCATAAGTTAACTACCCAGCCATAGATGCTAGAAGATCGTCACCACCGCCGTAGCAGCCCCACTAAGAGCATCCGCCAAGTCTTTGGCTCGAGACCGTCCCTCCCACAAGAAGTCCCCCTAGGGAAACTCCTAATAGTGACTAATACTTCCTTAGCATCCACATAAACTAACCCCGTTAATTTGTTCTCAAAGGTATGTCAGTGGTTCATCCGCCGGGTGCATACGCCTCAGTTCGTTCACTGTTTATGATGTATTAGGTGCGACACCACTAGAAGAAAGAATATGCACTGCCGCTGCGTAGTGCCCTGAAGCCAACTTTCTCTTACAAGCTTGAAGATTGGTTTTTTCCTCTTGGTGCCTTGAGTAGGTTGTCTACTGTCTTGTCCCGATGGACCCAACAACTTCCGAGCTAAGATAAGGCAGCCATTTGTCTCCCTCCACACATTCAAGGCCCGATTTATGCTATTAGCCTGTAATCTCCTTCTATTAGCAGATCTCGCTTCATTTGTATTCTTGGGGTAGTACAAAGTTAGAGTGCAGCTAGGCAATAACAACAATTTGATCCAAGATGTTACCTCAGTAGGCTTAGCCAGAATCTTGTCTATCGTCGCTTTCAGTGTTCTGGAGAAGTTTAGCCTACACGATGGAGGAATGCTAGCAGTCGTCTGTACCTATTTCTTAAAAATTGCATCTAGCACTTCTAAGGTCAGAACATTAGCCTCCTCATCAATTGCTTCAATGCCCGCGTCCAGGGAACCTATGGAAGGTTTGATAATGCCATGAATCAAAAATGTTTCATTGTTTCCATCTAGGGGACCCGCAATAGTATCACCGTGATCACGACAGGGACGGCTCCGGCACGAAGGTGCATACACTCACCGCACAACCACATCTTCAGGTGTCTTAAACCCACCTCCCAAGCATCATAGATGTCTGCATCATTACCAATACGTGCTCTGCATACACCCTCGCTCTCAAAGAGAACCAAAATGTCGATCGTGAATATGGCTAATTAGAGAACTTGAGTGAAGCCTCTACCCCTAACCCCATCCCTAATCATCAAAGATCCTAAAAGGACAATGGAAGGTTGAATCATCCAAGTGATTAATAACGGCCGAAGGAGAAGAAGAGTCTTGGAAGGGAGAAGATGGTTGTCATTCCCTTGTCATGACCAAAGGAGCCGAAACGCAGCTCACCACAACCCTCCTGCTGTTGCTCATATGATTCAGGCTTTTTATCAAACACTTTCCGTGCGTTAAACAACTCACAGAAACTTAAACGTATATAATCACAAACGGATAAAATCACAAACGTGTTGAAACACAAACATATAGAGTCACCAACGGAACAAATCACCAACGGATCGAATCACCGAATCACAAAGCAAAAATCATGTTTCATGAATATCAAAATTCCAAATTTTTTCGAAAAAAAATGTTTCCTGAATGGTTGCTACAGTAAAAAATATTGTAGCAGGTGAGAGAAAATGTAGCAAAATCGATATGTTATCAGGTATGAGAGACTAAGTAAAAATCGATATGTTTTGGATACGAGAAACGGAGTTTTCGTGCTTATCCAAGAGTAAAAATCAGAAGCAAAATATTTTTATCTTGATCTGGAATGGAGTATCCAAACTAATTTTTGACTTTTTTATTTCTAAAAATCAAAAAGTAACTTCTGGTGTGGTATCCGGACATCATTTGTTACGGCTGCTATGCTATTTCATACTCTCTCCGTCTCTAAAAGATAGACTTGCTTAGTTTTCATAAAAATTAAGAAAACTAATCATTATAGCCACTTTTTCATGTTTTTTCCTAATCTATACTTGATCCCCACTCATTTGTTATAAGAGAGATGAGAGATGAGAAGTGATCCCCCTTTAATATAAAGCTTGTTATAGGAGCGGCATAGTTTATTAGAGGGGCGGCAGTGTGATAGTAATATCCCTCTAGTTGGTTAGGGGATGTCCAATAGGGAGTGTAAATTGACTAGATTACCCTCCCCATTTTTAACCTAAATCAAAGCTAAATTGAAAATTTGTTTTCTTTCTTCTTCTCTTCTCCTCCTCCCATCAACCGTAACCTCCATTAAAACTCAAAATTTCATCGTCTTCGATTAATCGACGATTCAAAAATTAATCAAGTGTAGTGTAATGACTTATATGAGGTATGTTTTGAAAACCTAGTTAAGATTTGGTTTATTTTGTTCGATTTAAGTTTAATTTCTATCAAAAATTAGGGTTTTAGATGAAAATTGAAATTGAAATTTCTGGGTTTATGTGAGTTAAGGTTGATTTTTACTCAATTACGAACCGTAACTGGAGATTTTGATGTTGTTACGGTTGGTAATAGTTCAATTACCAACCGTATGTTCTTGTATCTGAGAATTTTCTTCAGTTAGGGTTGGTAACCATTTTAGTTTACGAACTGTAACTCAGTTACGGTTGGTATCGAGCATTTAGTTACCAACCGTAACTCAGTTACGGTTGGTATCGAGCATCTAGTTACCAACCGTAACTGGTTTTAAGATTGGGTTTTCTTCAAATTTAACTAGTTACGGTTGGTAGTTCATCTTTTACGAACCATAACTTCGATTTACGGTTTGTTATGAGCAAAATTCCAACCGTAATTAGCTCTGAAAATGTAAAAAAAAATTGATTTTTTTTCGTACTTTAGATAACTTTGAGCAACAAAAATCTAGTTGGGACTAATTTAGAAGTATACCCGGTCATTTTCAAGGCATGGTTCTTCATTTTGTATCTTAATTTCTTCAATTGATTGAGATTGATCTTCTCCTCTATTTTTTTTTTAACTCTAAAACTCTGATTTAGGTTTTGATTTTGAGTTAATATAAGTGAAATTAATCATTAACACTAAACTCGATTATCATCACTAAACTAGGTTATCAATTATGAGGGTTAATTTGTCATTTCAAGTTTTTTTTATAAGGGACACCTTGAATGATCATGTAATGTCCCTTTTTGTCCTATTAGAATGCCGCCTCTCTAATAAACCATGTTGCGCCCCTATAATAAGATACTTTAATATTAAGAGGAAAAAATGAGAGAGAGAAGTGGTATTTTTATGGGTATACTAGTAAAATCATAACATTTGACTTTCCACATATGGAAACAAACCTTTTTTTTTTACATACCCAAATAAAAAAACAAGCCTATTTTTTGAAAAAATGAACCCACAATTGGGGGATATGATTTTTAATTTGGGGATATGAATTACTTCCCCCAACCAAAGGTGGCTGATAAGGGGTGTCTTTTGGGTGCGAAAATACCAAAACACCCTTTCATTAATTAAAAATTATTATGAAAAGACTGTAATGCCCTTTCCCTAGAACAATAAAATCTAAATACCAAATTCATATATCCCCCAATCCAATTTGTACCGGCATAGTGTTAGGTTTTGAAAGAAAAAAATTCTTCATCTTCTTCCTCATCGTTCATTCTTCATCGACGATTAATCGTTGAATCAAAAATTTCTTCGTTGGTCAACCTAACATAACCATGCCTCGGAGAACCAAATCGAAATCAAAACCGAGAACCAAATCGCTTGCTCAACAAACACATGAACAAAGAATCGAGAACATTGCTCACCAACTAAAAGAGGACGCAACAACGAGCTCGGATGATCAACCACTCGCAGTCATGGCTTCTCTGAGAAGGTAAGTGATTTTTGAACTCATTTATGATTGTTTTAATCGATTTGTAGATATGGGTTTAGGTTAGAATCGCCAACAATAGCTGAAACTGTCGAGTTACAGAGAGTACCGGCACATGATCTGTGTTTCAATACCAAGCCGGTTTTGGTACCGGCATAGAATTTGGGTCGAATACGAAGCCGGTTTAACTTCCTGAACCTGAAATTTCAAAACCGGCATACATTAATGGTTGAATACCATACCGGTTTGAGTTCCTGAAAATTAATTTTTAGGACCGGCATTCGAATTTGGTTGAAGACTATTCCGGTAGTCAACTAAAAACACACATGAACAATTTTATTTGGGATATTTTGACTTAGGTGCCCATAAAATGGTACGACTTTGCGTTTGGTGCCTAACTTTGTCCAACTTTGAGTTAGGTGCCCAATGGGTCCCAGTCAAACACAGTCAATACGTTGACTGTTACCCACTGGGCACCTAACTCAAAGTTGGACAAAGTTAGGCACCAAACACAAAGGCGTACCATTTTATGGGCACCTAAGTCAAAATATCCCCACACGAGATAGTTACGATTATACCACACTTTGGGGTACCTCAACTTATCAGAAATTCATGAAATTTTTACAGTAAGTTGCTTACATATAGAGAAACAACAAGTCCAAAATTCACTTGATTCTAACTGTTCATCCAAAAGATATACACACTTCAACATGGCTGCTTCTAGCATCCCACACACGGGATATTTTGACTTAGGTGCCCATAAAATGGTATGCATTTGCGTTTGGTGCCTAACTTTGTCCAACTTTGAGTTAGGTGCCCAATGAGTAATAGTCAACCACAGTCAATACGTTGACTGTGACCCACTGGGCACCTAACTCAAAGTTGGACAAATTTAGGCACCAAACGCAAAGGCATATCATTTTATGGGCATCTAAGTCAAAATATCCCATTTTATTTTTACCGGCACTATATCTAGGTTTCGTGAATGCTGGTCCTGAAATACCGGCATGAGTTAGTTCAATTCGTGTATGCCGGTTTGACACTTAAAACATTCAGGAAGAAACACTGAGAAACCGGCATGCTCGATATTTGAACATATATGCCGGTCCATTTTACCGGCATTAGTTTGTTTTAGAGTTTCAATACTGGTTCCTCAATTGTAGTGACTTTTCTTATGTTTGTTTTGTTTGCTTATGTTATAGGTCAAAAGCCAAAGAAGCGAAGAAAAATAAAGGTCCTATTCTCACTAAGAAAAGGAGGAAGGACGGTCTTGATACTCCCCAGTCCCTGCCTCCGCGGGGAAAGACGCGGGTCACAAGAAGCGTTTGGGGTTTCAAACAAGAGGGTTAGTTTGGGAGAGTGGTGGTGAACGTAGTGCACTTGAAATCTGTGAGGGTACAGTTGAGGACAATGAGCATGATGAAGGGGAAAGTGAGGAGGAAGATGATGAGGTTCCCCCAAGTAAATTAGCAAGCCAAAGCGAAGTTGGTGAGACTAGTCAATAACCAACACAATAACCAACACAAGGCAAGGGCAAGGTCAAACACAAAGTTAAAGGTTGTCACCTTCCTCACATTGATGACATGATACCCGACCGCGATGATGGTAAAATTTGGGGTCAAGCTCCGGAACCGAAAGTACTCTTTTGATACAAGAACTCTTGGGATCGTACTATCTTTCAAACTTATGTAAGTATTTTTTATTTTTTGCATGTGCATTGTTTTATCTTTTACATTATCTCTTAATCGTATTATCTCATATTTGTAGGATCATACTAAGGCGGTGCGTGTCTGCCAAAACCAAGCCGCGGCTGAGTGGAAATTGTCATTGGAGCATGAAGATGTCCAAACATTAGTAAAGAACTCTGGTCTGTATTCTTTGGTTGAAAATTACGTGAATCCAGATACTGTGACCGTCAATTGCTTCGTCGAAAGGTATCATGGTGAAACTGATACAATACACTTCCCGTTTGGAGAGATGACCTTGATTCCTGAAGATGTTCATGACATTCTAGGCTTGAATGTTATCGGCAAATCAATTTCAGAAGGAGCTGAGTCTCGGGACCTAGATTGGATGAAGTTGCACGATTTGACTGAAAAGATGTTTGGTTGGGACTTCAAAACTTCTTCGGATAGCTTTTATGTAGCATCGAACGGAAGTAAGACGAATACATTCAAGCTGACGATGCTTAAGAAGATGTTTGAAAATACAAAGGCTAGAAGCTTGGAGGCTGGATGGGACCCTGCACAGATTCGGTAAACCGCCGTCGCGTACCTGTTATACCTCTTGGGCACTAGGGCATTCCCTGACACTAATGGCAACCGGGTAAGTGCAAACTTTCTCCAGTACCTTGACCCGTTAGAAGGTGTGTAGGGCTATTCTTGGGGCATCGCGGTCATGGCACATTTGATGGCGGAGATGATAAGGGCTTCATTGGCTAAAACAAACCAATTTTTCGGGAATTTCACTCTACTCCAGGTATAATTGTTTTTAATCTATGTTCACATGTATTTATTTAACTTATGTTCACATGCATTTATTTAACTTATGTTCACATGTATATTGTTCACATTGGTTAGGTGTGGTTTTATGAACACTTCCCAACCTTGTTCAAGGACTGCCAATTCTTGAAGATCAAAGACCTTGCTGAACCCGATACCCCTAGAGATCAGAGGTTTGAGTTTAACAGTAATCTGAAGCCTGGTAACAAAGGTCGAGTCATCCATATGAGATTGGCTTTGGATGCTATGAGGAAGGAAGACGTTGTGTTCGACACTTATAAGGATATTAGAGTATACCGTCAAATTCCAAGAGATGTTGCATTTTACCATGGGCCGTTGTACCACCCAAAAGGATACATCATGGCCGACCCATGCCGTGTGATGCGCCAACATGTATTTAAACAATTATCCCGTTTTTGGTCGACCTCTGATGATAATTATCTTCTTTACTTTTCTCGGTGCAATTCAACTCCCAACAAGTTGCATGTAGTGTATGATCCAGAACAGGAACCAACACATTGGAGGGAAAGAGAGCCACGTCGTTTGGTAGATATTAGTAAGTGGGAGATTGCGGAAAATGGTTATGAAGTTGATGACAGCTACATGAGGGATTACCTGGAATAGTCACATCCTTATGTCGTGCGCCCTCCCTCCGTCGAAGCTCCACACCAAGAAAACCCTCCTGTTGAAATTCCTCCACCTCCACAACCTACGATGGCCCAACTTCTCAAGACTTTCGGAATGGTGGTAAGTTTTCTTAATTGCTTATAGTAATTAAATGTAAACATAACCATATATTAACATATATGCTGATTATGTGTTTGATGTATTAAATAGCGACGTCGGTTTGGCAAGGTTACGAAGATGTTAGGTTGCAAGCATAAGGACGGAGTTGTGCTATCTCTTCAAGAAATCAAGGAACTCGAGGAAAAGCTTCATAGAATTGAAGAAACTGACCCTACTGTCAAATCTATGTATGGGGAAACAAGGAAGGGGCCGACCCAAAAGAAACAAAAGACTAATTTAGTGAAAGAGAATTGATGACAATTAGTGATGGTTAACTCTTTAGTTCTTTGGTTACGTCAAAAACAATTTCAAACTTGTTTTGGTTTGTACTGTGGGTTCTTTATTTACTTTGGTTTATGTTGAACATGTTTAGAGTTCTAGTTTGAAAGTTATAATGTTCCGGCATAATAGATCTCATTTTTAGAAATACCGGTATATATACCGGCATAGTAAGATTCATCAGGTTACACATACCGGCATAGTAAAATTCATCAGGTTACATTTTTTGGTTCATGTATAGAAACAGACATGTACCGGCATTATTTTGTTTGCTAAGGTTTATGACGGTATTGAAAATCTCTAAAAACTCTTAAATATGTGACAGAAAACCGGCATAGTAAGATTCATTTTAACAATGCCGGTATCCAAAAAACTCATAAATACTCTAACAGAGTTGAACTTGTACTACCGGCATAGTTGTATTGATTTCTGCAATGCCGGCAATTTGCTTAATTCATTTCAAATTCTCCTTTATTTCGGTATGATGTAATCGACTACATTGGATTAGAAACTTAAAATTAAAAAAACAGTGATAATCTATTTCCATCCCTTTTCAACAATTGCGGAACCTTTGAGCCTTTCCCTGTTCAAAGACATCGTCTGGGATTGGGGTGTCAAGGATCATCTTCACTTGTTCTTCTTCTTTTTCAACATATTCCTTCCCCTTCATATAACACCCATCACACCCATCGATAGGCTTGCATTGGACCTTGTGGTTTTCTCTTGACTCTGCTAGTTCAACAACTTTGTCAAACCATTGAAACTCATCGCACTTTGGGTGATTCAAACACCTTAGAAACATTCTTCCATTTTCAGCATCATCAGTTTTTGCAATCCAAAACCGGCGTGTCCCATCACAGCTTCTACACTTTGAATAAATAAATGGACAGTCCATGGCTAGGTGAGAAGGTGACTTGCAAAATTGACACTTGCAATGATGACTCTGTAAGAGAAAATTATATTAGTTATCCATCATAGTATTGAAGAGTATGTTGTTAGTAACTATACTTACTTTGCAAATAGAGGTAGATGATGAATCACCCATTCTTTGAACCGTGCTTGCTTTCTTGAGAGAATGATTTTTGTTATTTGGTGCTTGGTTTGTGTAGTTTTTGCCAAAGGAATGGGGGATGTTATATAGAAATGAAGCTCCAACGGTCATATTTTTAAAAAAAGTAGCCGTTTTTATTTCGAATTTAACCCATTCTGGCATAGAGGTTCTTATGCACTGAATGCCGGTATTGTAGGCATATTTGGGTCGTTTCCTGTAAAGAAATTCCGCATTACCGGCATCTTAGTTTTATAACATTTAGTGCCGGAACATACTACCGGCATAGTAGTACTTCCTTGTACATATGCTGGTACCTGAAATTGAATGCCTAACGGCTCTTTTTTAAACCATACACTAGAAAACATTAGTTCCGGCGTGGGATCTAAGTTACTTAGAGTGCTGTCACTAAAGTGGACAAGAGCCGTTATGTCCACATCTATTTAAATGAATGGATACACCCATTGCACTTGATACCCCAAAGATATATCTACGATGGATTATCAATCACCAGCTGCCAAGTTCATCAATTACCTCGAAAAAGAAAAACGTATGAGGAACATATTATCCACACCGACAGGAAATCAATCATCAACTACGACCAATTCTGTTGCCGCAATACTAGAAAACTAAGAAGGAAGGAAGAAACCACAAAGTCCATTGCCGCAATGGAAGAAGAGATAATTAAGAGGAAAAGAGAAGAAAAAGAGGAAGCAAAGCTTGAACGTTATCGTCAAAAATTAGATAAGATAAAAGCGAAAGCCTAAGGAGCGGTTAAACGTAAAAAATAAGCTAAGATAGAAGCGGATGTTGAGGAGGAAACATAGTGGATTAGAGATTACTACATAGTATCGGATTTGCCGAAGGATGAACGCCCTTCAGAAGTTTTTTGGGGTCTTGTAAGGACTGGTTCTTACAAGCATAACATGTTTGACGGTAAGAAACACAAAAGTGAATACGCTGATCAGATAATACACATTCGAACAACTGCACTCATCAAATCATGTCTCAAATACAATGAGTTTCTTGCAAGATACAGTGGTGATAGGTATGAAGCTCAGGATGCATATACGAAGTGGAGAAAAGAGCCTTTTAGGCATTTCGAAGCTGCTTTGCTTGTTGAATCTTGTTCCAATAAATGATGTTAGGTGTATTTGGCTTGATAGATTTCATTATATATGTAACGTTATTCCCTTAAATGATGTTAGTTGGATTTTGTTTGAGATCTTATGTTTGTGCTTAATGATGTTTATTTCGTGAAGTTTCTTTCAAATACCAGCAACAGCTATGAGTTAAATCGAATGACGATATCTTAAAACCGGCATCATGTATATGTTTACGATATATGACGGTTTTCCCACACTAAGTACTTAAAAAAATAATGAACTCGTAATGCCGGCATGATCGGTATGTAATTGTCTATGCCGGTTTTCTGACGGTTAGAATTTCATTCAACTTGTTTGATGGTTACAATTTCATTCCACTAATTTGACGGTTTCCAAATATTTAATGAGTCATTGGAAGGTTACAAAATCGTGGGTTTCTTTAATGAAATATTCGATTTTGGAAAGGTTACAAAATCGTGGGTTTCTTTAATGTCGGTTTCAAACTACTCATCCTATATAAGTGACGGTTTTGGAAAGAAAAATATTCGATCTATTCAATCTCTCCCTATTTTTTTCATCATCTATACCAAAGCAATGGCTCGTCGCAAATCTCGTGATAACCCCAATCCAGAAATACCTGTTGATGCGCAACAAAGTCCTGAAGAGTCTCCTGGTGAGGCGGACATAATAGATTTGATTCGGTAAGTCATGTATAACACAAAGTTTCATGTTGAATTGAAGTACTTTTAGGGTTTATCCAATAATATATAACACAAAGTGAAACTTGGTAGGGGTTCATGACGGATTAAAATTTCTGTTTTGGCTTTTGAAATTGCATTCTAGTCAATTGAATTCAATTTGAAAATAAAAAAACACATGAAACAACAATTGTGTAAAAAATTACAGGAAACCGGCATTAAAGAAATTTCTTTGTCTATGCTTTTCAGTTGTTCGGTGTTGACGGTATGGTAACATACAATGCCGGATTGTGTTCCCTAAATTTTTTAAATCCCTGGATAGAATTCAACCAAAACCGGCATCTTCGTATTAATCTTTACAATGCCGGTATTAGTTCCGGCACTCTATGTATGGTAAAATTTGATACCGGTTTTTGTTTCATACGTAGCATAATTTTCTGTATAGATTTCAATATAACCGGCATAGATTAATATTAAGACGTGAATGTCGGTATATGTTCCGGCGTAGTCTATATGTCTATGTATGATGCCGGTTTTCTGTGTGTTCATTTTGTATGCCGGCATGCAGTATATAACTCCGTTTAACGTGTTGGAACAAAGGTCTCACGCACCAAAAAAGGACAAAGGAAAAGCGGTTACTACTCAGGTCACAACCAGCACTGATGATGATGATGAGAATCAAACTCCACAAGAACCGGAACTAGCAGGTGGCTCATCCTCACAAGCAGGTGGCTTAGGACAAAGTAATGATGAAAAGGCACCCCCACCTCACTTCCCTGATACGTTAGACTTGATTCCTCACAGCAATAATGGAAAATATTGGGGTCAACCTATAAACCCGCAACTTTTATTTTCGTATAAAGACTCTTGGGCTCGATGGATCTATCGAACTTATGTAAGACGTTTGTATCTTGTTATTATATTATTTACCTGTGATCAATTTAATTAAGTTAGTTTTGTTTTTATAGGACCACAGGAAAGCCTGGCGTGTTAGCCGCCATCAACAATCGGATGTCTGGCTTTTGGAGGATGAGTGTCCGGCTGTTCAAGAAATAGTCAAAGCATCTGGGTTGTATCCTGCGATAGAAAATTATGTGGGCACTGATACCGTCACGATAAACTTCTTTTTGGAGAGGTTTTACGGTGAAACTGACACCATGCATTTTCATTTTGGCGAGATGACCATTATCCCTGAAGATGTCCAAAGGATAATAGGACTAGAGGTTCTTGGGAAACCGGTAAATGTAGAAGACAAGTCGAAGGACCTAGGGTTGGAAAAGATCTATGAGCTCACTGAAAAGTTATTTGGATGGAACAAGGAAACCACGATGGAAAATTTGTACAAGAAACAAACTTCTCAGACAAAGACTATAGCATTCGTCCAACTCACTCAATTGTTTGGGAATACCAAGAACAAGGATTTGACTCCCGCACAAGCTCAACAAAATGCCGCAGCATATATGTTGTTCATTTTGGGAACCACTATATTCCCCAACTCTAATGGTAATAGGGTGCATATGAACAACCTACAATACTTGGATCCATTGGAAGACGTTCATAAGTATTCATAGGGCACCGCTTTCTTGGAACATTTTTTGGCAGAAATGCGTCGAGCTTCTAGGGCGAAAGGCCGTCAATTTAATGGGAATTTCACTGTGATTTAGGTATGGTGAAATACTTATTTTGTGATTGTTATCATTACATTTGTTAGTTTCCAACTATTTATTTTCTTATACATTTTATGAACACAGGTGTGGGCTTATGAACACTTCCGAGATTTGTTCATAGGGTATAAAGGATTGGAGATTTGGCATGATTATGAACCGAATATGGCTCTAGCTCAGAAATACTTCTTCCGCAATACCCCTACTCCTAACAAGAAACGATTTTTATAAATGAGAGAAGCTTTGGACTCGTTTTCTGTGGAAGATGTTGTGTTTGACCCTTATAGGAATGTCAGAGGAGTTCACCTTCTGAGACATGATAATGTATCATTTTACAACGGACCGTTATTTCATCTAAAAGGATATGTTATGCATAACCCTCTCCGCGTGATGCGCCAACTCGGTTACAAGCAGAAAGATATCACAGATACATCATATCATAAATATTCTCATGACTTTATTAAATGTCAATCATATGAGAGCCATACTCTGGTATGCTACGACCCAGAACCAATTCTTGCACATTGGATCGAAAAGGAAGAAGAAGAACTTGTGCTGGATATGTATGATTGGGAATTGGCTGAGAACGGTCTTGATAGTGAACCAACATTCCTAAGCGGGCATCTACAGTAATCGCATACTTATGTTATACGCCCGGATACAGTAGAGGTCCCTCCACCACCATCACGTCCCTCCACAACTCCAGATACTGTACCCGGACTTCTACCGCTCGTTACATTGTTGGTGCATTCATTACTATTCTCTTAATATATATCTATCAAATTATAAAATTGTACATACTAAATACATGTTAAAATATCCGTTAACAGCGTCAGCGGGTTGGAAACTTGTCAAGGTTCTTTAAGAAGAAGACCAAGAAAGGAGAGTTGCTGACCCAGAAATAAATGGAGAACGTCGTCCAAAAGTTAGACCAAATAGAAGATACTGAGGCAAAAGACTTGTGGGGCGAAAATAAGAAGAGGGTATACAAGAGGCCAAGAACCGAGTGATCGTGTGGCCTTGATAGTATTATTGTTGTTTATGTTTGTTTGTGTGGCTTGGTAATCTTTGAACATCTTTGCTTCATTTGTTTTCGGTTTGGAACATCTTAACTTTACGTTTGGTTTGTTTAAACTTTGCTTATGTTATTTTATGGGATTAGATCTTTGCTTATGTTATTTTATGTGTCTTGCAATTTCCAATTTCTAAATTTTAATTTTTCAAAACCGGCATAGTATATATTCTATGAACTATGCCGGAATTCTGTTTAGTTCCATATTGAAAAAAATAGAGTTCCGGCATAGTATAATTATCGTGTGAACTATGTCGGTACTCTAAATTTCCTATGTGAATTAACTTTCTATGTGTTGTACCGGTGGTGTTATGCATTTTTTTCCAATGTCGCCACAAAAAATAACATATCTGTGAACTTATGGTGTTATTCCGGCACAAAAGAGAACATATATTGAAACGCCGGTACAAGTACCGGCATAGTAAAGTTTGAATCAAATCACATTGGAACATACATGGCATATGGTTTAATGATTACAATTCAAACTTCCAAAAAAACAAAATGTGGCGTATTAGTAAACCACATATATCCAAATTACTCATCATCACTTCCACACGTATGAAGTTACAAGTCATCCTCTTCAAGAGGTTTCTTTGATAATGCCAAAGCATCCCATAATTGGTGATTCTCCTCATTCAATGCCATCCATCCCTTCCATATATTTGGATCAAGTTCCTTGTTTTTAACCATTCCACAAACAGGTGGCAATGGACAATTGTCCTTGAGTTTTAGAATAACGAAATGATTGCCGTTCACGTACGCCAAAACAACTTTTCTCATCTTAAGGGATCCCTCGCATTTTTGCCACTTTGGTGTAAATTTTGTGACTACGGTGGGAAAAAAATAATGAACAACACAATTAAATGTATCCGCTACTAGATGCCCACAAAGCGGCATCCTCATCCAATATTGAGAAGGAAGAAATGCCATATCCTGCTCGGGTCCTAACACTTGAGCACACATATCATCAAACACCTCGTCGTGACCAACCAATTGCTCATAAAAGATCCTTTTCTTCACAAGTTGATCGGCCATTCTCATTCTAGCATATCGGCATGGTGTCATTCCTTTACTAATAGCCGTCTCGAAGATTCCTAATTGTTCGGTCACGGCATGATAGCCACAATTTCCATATCCATCGACATCATCCGTGTATGCAATAAACTTGCGAATAACCTGAGGAAGTTGATCTATGTAAGACTCTATCTTCGTATGGTAGTGTCAACAAGTCCTACCCGTTTGCGAATCCTTATACATCGTCATATTACCAACTTTTAGCTTAATTATATCCAAACCATCCTCTGCAATCCCTAAACTCCAAATGTCTTTAGTATTAGATGGGAGAATATTCTTCCTTGGCCTACCCCTACCCTTTTTCCTTTGAACCACGGATACATCGACTATTGGTCTAGCCTCGGAATGCTTACCTTGTTGTCCATGGTAGATTAATGTTGGTACCTTCGGCGGCCTTCCCCTTTTCCTTTGAACCTCAGATACATCGACTATTGGTGTAGGTTCGGAATGCTCACCTTGTTGTCCTTGGTAGATTAATGTTGGTACCTTCGGCGGCCTTCCCCTTTTCCTTTGAACCTCGGATACATCGACTATTGGTGTAGGTTCGGAATGCTCACCTTGTTGTCCTTGGTAGCTTAATGTTGGTACCTTCGGCGGCCTTCCCCTTTTCCTTTGAACCACGGATACATCGACTATTGGTGTAGGTTCGTAATGCTCAAAGACATGCCCTTGGTTGCTTAATGTTGGTACCTTCGGTGGCCTTCCCCTTTTCCTTTCAACCTCGGATACATCGACTATTGGTGTAGCCTCAGAACTCATTGATTGTTGTTGACTTGATATCGGTTCCTTCCTCGGCCTATCGCTTTTGTTTGGAATGGGCGCTTCCGCGAATCTTGCTTCTGAAATCTCACTTGCACATAGATCTCGTTTTTTTGTTGCCGCGAGTTCCTCTTCACGGCGAGTCATATCTTTTAATTCTTTTCTTTGTTTTTTCCTTGGAATTTTAGTTTGTGGTCTACCCGGCGGATCTTCCTTTGTTGGCTCTTCACTCTGTGCTATCCATGGCCGTGTAATTAGTCTTAGTTGGCTCAACAATACTTGTCGGCTAGCCGAGTTGCCACGTGAGTAAGCTTCAAAAAATTCTTGGGCCTCCTTTATATCCCATGGTGATTGTCCGGGAACTTCGGTAGGGGGAAGGTCGAAAGATAATTGCTCCCAAAATGGATCAATAACACCAATAGGTGTCACTTCTTCATACTTCACAAGCATATGTCGACACGGAATCCCCAAAGAAGACATGTCGGGATAAATACACACATCACCCGGTTTTCCGTAATTTTTTTCATATTGCATTTGTCTCATCATATGTTTTATTGCCCAACGGGAGACGTTAAACTATATTCCTTGGAGCAACTTAGTATGTTGAAGAAATTGAGTCATCCTTTCCATTGAGCTTTTCTCAAAAGACTTCTTGATCTTATCGATATCGGCCTTAAAGTTTTGCTCCATTGCGTCGGCGACCGTAACCACGTTTCCCTGGCCGGACTGGATGAGATCTTTAAATCTCCCATGTGAGGACTCTGCTATACTAGTTGCTTCATTCCCGTAATTTCTATGACGATTTTTCCACGCACGCACAAATTTTTCCTTGAACTTATCCAACAATTTATCCCGACAATATGAAACGGCACTTGGATACACTTCGTTATATTTAGCAATAAATATGTTCAATCTCTTTTCATACATGTCCTCCGTTAGAGACCAATAAACTTTCTCCCAATCCTTTAGAAATTCCAACCACCTTTTATGATTTTCATCGTGTTCTTTGTCGACTCGCTCTTTAATCTTTCCTCTTTCATTTTCTTCTTCTTCGGGTGAGAGTTTCTCCTTGCGAACATCTTCCTCTAGTTAAGCAACCACTCTTTTCTTAATATCAGCCTTAGAGGGTTCAAACAAAGCATGACAATGTTTTTTCACATTTTCACCTATATGATATGTACATAGGAAATTTTGTGCATCCGGATATACGTCGGATATGGCATTCATTAGTGCGTCAAATTGATCGGTTATGATGACCTTCGGACCACGATTTTCCGGGAACAATAATTTCAATTGTCGCAATGCCCAATGATAATTGTAATCCCTCTCGTTTTCCATTAAACACCAAGCAAATGTGAATGTTACCTTGTCCGATGTTTACCCCACGATGTTGAACAACGGCATGTTGTATTTGTTTGTCTTGTAGGTGCAGTCCATCATAAGAACATCACAACACGTATGAGCCAATTGTGAAAGCAAGGGATGCGAAATGAATATTTGAAGCGGCTTCTCGTCCGGACCTCTTTTAATGATACGCGTGTAGTTGTGATCCCAAACTATCTTCTCAAATTCTTGCATAACACTCCTCCCTTCCCATTCCAACCTTCTAATGGTTGCTTGTGCGCTATAAATTGTACTGAGTGAAGAAACGTTAGTCTTATCCTTTTCTTTGAAGGTTCTCAGAATCACTCTTGGTTTGATACATGCTTTGGTCATCATCTTGACATCCTCGAATTGATCAGGTTTTAGCTTCGCAACTAGGGAGTGACCTTCAAAAGCTTTCGGATCGGGGTGGTTGTGACGGCCAAACCACACCTTACATTCCCATTCGTTTTCTTCTTCTTTGCCTCCTCTTAGATAGAATACAAGCTTAAAGGGGAAGTCATCCTTCCTCGTAACTGTCTTGTATACCCTATTAGTCTTCTTTTCATATACATAACCCTTTCTCTTATGGCTATTCTCCTTGTATTTTCCGCTTCTCTCACAAACCATCTCAAAACGAACATCTGAACGTTGACTATTCCTCACTAAGACACACATGTTCTTAAGAGCCGTCGCTTTTGCCCAAGCAATTACTTCCTTTTCATCTTTTATTCCTTATATAAGGAAAAGAATGGGAGATTACAAGCAAATCCCAAGAATTGTAAAAAATAGGTGAAAGCCTTATTTGGTAACATACCCGAGGTATTTTATAGTATTCCGACGTATCCCGATGGAGCGGTTTGGAGTTTGGTTGATCGTTGTATGTCACAATCTAAGGAATGAATGAAAATAAAATTGGATTAGCTAAAACCGGCATTGTCGATAAGTAAATAATACTGCCGGTATTTAAAACCGGCATATAGGGTAATTGACATTCCATGCCAGTATTAAAACCGGCATTTTGAGAAATTCAGTTACTATGCCGGGATCTAGTACCGACATCCTTAGATCAAAGAAAGGAATGCCGGCATTTTAGTTCAAAATATCATTTGTTTCTGTATGTTTTTCATTTAAAACCGGCATGCTCGACATTTAAGTTTCTATGCCGGTATCACAAACCGGCATTGTCTGTCATGTACACGTAGTGCCGGTTTGAATATTCCATAGAATATTCGTTGGTGGGTAAAAAGTATAAATTAAAACCGGCATGCAATCTTTGTTTGAATACCACGCCGGTATGTTCTTGAACAATGAGGGATATTTTAAACCGGCATTCATATTTGTATGAATACAATGCCAGTTATAGAGGTTCCGGCATTGTATTCATATAACGAGTATGCCGGTTTTCAGCTTTTTCAAACAGAAATGGCGGTTTCGAAAAAACAAAACAAATTTTCGACCTATTTGAAGCATTACCTGTGTGTTTGGGTTGCTTGTATGTTGAACATGTTTACTTTCTTGAGTTGGTTCTTCACAAAACTCCTCATGGTCACGAAAATCATGATCCAAGGGTGTTGGTTCATCATATAACTCCATTTGTGAGTTGTTATCACTAACCGAAGATTGAAGATATGATTGTTGTTGTAATTGAGCTAAAGATTCAGCAGCTGCAACTCTCTCATCACATCATCTTCCATTTTCAAAAAAAAAAAATTCTACTCAATTTTTTTCCCTCCTTCTACTCTTAACTAACCCACACAAATTCTAATAAACTTAAAAACACAAATTATATCCCCCAAATCATTAACATTTTACTAATCTTAATTAGTAAATAATCCTGATTAGGGAGGGTTAGATTAGGAATTAATAAATTAATTATATAAGGGGTAACCCAGCTAGGATATTTGTATTCCTATTTTGTCATTTAGTCATATCCCCTAATTAAAAGTCATATCCCCAATTTTGGGTTCTATTTTTTAAAGACGAGGAAGTAGTTACAGTAGTATCATTTGGTTTTAGCTTTTGGAGAGAGAGGAAGAGGAGGACTAAAAAGAGATACTTTTGATGGAAAAAAGAGACGAAGTCTTAGAGAGATACTAAGAATTTGGTTACACCATGTATATTTTGTTGTGTGCTTTGGACATGTAATTGTCATTTATATCATATGGAGAAAGAAATAAAATATCAGCAGAAGAAGAAGATTTCGTAGAAGAGGACAAACCTTCGGATATATTCTTTGGGAGTTTGGAATGTTACATGTGAACATGTGATATAGTGGGAGGAGGGGAACACATGCATGACATTGACAACTATAAGGATATTGGAGGTTACACCGCGAGTTTGTGATCCTTGGGAGTTCAGACGTTTCTTTCACTAAAGATTTGGGTCGTGAGGGAAGAATACTTGATGATAGGTTTGTTTGTAGAATTCACGATTTCGAGGATTTATAATCCCATAGGATTATAAATTTTGGGATTCATGTAAATCCCTCGTGTGTTTGGTAACTCATTTAAAATTCCTATGATTCACAGAGTTATCTTCTTTTAAAGTCCATATACTATTTGGTATTACCTACAAAATTTTAAAATTATGTATATATTATGAGATTTAAAGTTAAAAAAGTGGGTCATAAATCCCTTGATAAGTTTCCCCGCAAATCTTAGGGGGAGGGGTCGGACTCCATATGTATAATTTGCTGGAAAACTGATTCCTGGGAAACTTGATTCCAGGAATTTGGGCAACCAAACATACCGAAGGAAATGTAATTCCACCATATCCCATCAACCCATAAATCTCACCTTTAAAATTCTACATCTAAACCCACCATGAGAGAATATACTGATTATTGCATCAATAATGCATGGTGTACATGTACTAGGCACTGCATGATGCCCTTGCACGCGTAAAGTATATATTTATGTTACGAATTATGAAAATTGACCTAGAATTTCATAATCTTTGTTTTATCGGTCAAAAAAAGTTTTATTAAGATGCACACAAGCCAAGCGTGCATGAATACAATTTTAAAAGAGCAAGACATAAGTCATGCGTGGGCGAATAAAACTTAAAAGAGCAATATACTCCTAATAAAAGCAAAAGAACTAATAAAATACTTAAGTAAAAGAAGTTCCATGACAAGCCGTACGAGGGCGAATACAACTTAAAAAGAGTAAGATAATCCTAACAAAATCAAAAGAACAAAGAAAAAATTAAAATAAAAGAAGTTCCATGTACAAAAGAATAAACTCATAAGAGAACTCGTGAAAGGACTTTTAATAGTTAATAACCCTTACCTGAAGGGTTTGAGGGTTCAGGTGAAACTCCTGACTTCTTTCGATTTTCCGAAAGAATGACAATAGAAATTCACTATAGTATTAAGTACTAAATAAGAATGTTCCCAGGATTTCTTCTTGGATTGGACTCGAATGCCATTGGTTTCCAACCGACAATATTATCGGAACGAGTCGTGTAGATAGTGGTAGTTGTGATCTGCGTACAAAATACTAGATAGTTAAAATAAAATAAAATAAATTGAAAGTAAAGCGCGATCAAAAAAAGAAAATAATGATCTCCTGAATAAAAAAATAAAATAACGATCTCTCGAATAACAAAAGGAAAAAAGAGAGGGATATATACGTTGAGAAGAAAAAAGATTCCTACTTTAAACGATATTTAGGTGTTAATTCGTGCATTCCGCCGAGTAGGGGAACTAAAGAAAGCTATGGAATGAGAACTTCCTCATGTTCTACTCCTAAAGCTTAATGATGCGTGTCGTAACCACAACAAATTAATTAATATTTTACTACCTAATTAACAAGTAATATAGGGTAGTCAAGATCGATCCCACGAGGAGCACGAGATTCTAGTTGTCTTATAATGTCACAAAGGGGGGTATGTTTTAGATAAGTAAAAGAAAATAAAATAAATAAACAAAACAATTAAAAAGATTAGAGAAATCAATAAGAGAGAATAGATCAAGGAATCCTTCTTCGCTGCAAAACAATGATTAAAGTTATGTTCTTTTCCACTTTTTATTAGTCACAAATTATCACCAACCATAGGTATAGAAGCTAGATCAATGCTAACCCCAAAATCCCTTATATCACTGGATACGGAAGTTCTCGACTACCGGATTCTATTCACCAAACCACCTAGTAGTAGATCACTCAAGATGTAATTTAGTTAAACACATTAAAATTTATGAATTTATTAGGTTGATATTAGTAATTAGACTCTTAGATCAAGGTCCACTTGCTAACGTTGTTTTTACACACAATTGCTCCACGTACGGAATCCCTCCGCAAGGTCTCGTGTTTTCTACTTGTGTAAAGAGTCAAGAAACGATTACTTATCCCCTAACTTTCACTAGATTTAGATCAAATTAACAAATCAATTTAGTTGCGCACTTAAATAATCTATCAATCAACCATGAATGTATAAACATTCCTATTAGTAAAAACAAACGATAATCATGTGAAAAACTTCAAGATATAACAAAAACTCAAACCATATGTTAAGAACTAGGAATTCATCCTCAATCAATTTAGTTACTCATGCTAAGGAGTTCACACAAAGAATAAAAAAAGAAAAAGTGTTGTGTGTGTAGAAGTGTGTGTAAGTGTGGAAGTGTGCAAAAGTGTGCACAAAAGTGTGTGTAAGTGTGTATAGAAAAGTAGAGAACTTCTCTATTTATAGGCTTCAATGTTCTCCATATCTTCCAAGGAATAGAATCCCTTTCCCTTTGTAGCTCAACTTCCAAATCCAAGCCTTTCTTAAATCTTCCATCTTCTCTTTCCAAATCCAAGCCAAATTCTTCATTCAATTCCAAGTCCAACTCTTCATATCCCATGAGAGAAATCCACACAAAATTTTGCAACTTTTGCTCGACGGAAAACTGGGTTTTTGGCCGGAAATAGGCCGGAATCCGTCACCGCCGACAACCTGAGATTCTCTACCGGTCAGGAATATTCAGTCAGTCAACCGTCAATATTAACGGTCAGAAGGGTCAAACCATTAGTCAAGGGTCAAAGGGAGGCACCTCAGTCAGCTTTGAGTCAGCTATCTTAGTCAGGCTGCATTGGCTTACTCGCTGAGTCTGTAGCTGGATCGGTCATCGCCGGTCCGAGTCAACTCGCCGGAGTGAAAATTTGGACAGAGCTTTGTTTGTATTTCCGACATCTCCCAGCCAAATTCCGGCCTTTTTCTTCACCTGTACAAATCCTAACATTCATCTAATGTAATTCAGGCATTCAGTCTTGCAATTTATCAGCACAACAGTGCTTCAATTAGCTCACAACTGCACCTTCAACACTCCCTGTAACTCTCAGTTGAAATATCATCTTCCTCTCCCAATCGCCTGCTCTTGCGGCATAAACTCCACCATTGTTCCTGCTACTGTGTTCTTAAACTGAAGTGTACATTCTTTATAGCAATAAACAGTAACTCAACCTTCTTTTCATCACCAGAACTCAATTATACACATCTTTTTGTCCCCTGAGTTAGCAACAAAACCATTTATCGAACCCTATTTTTTTTCTGCTTCTTTCAACAGCAGAAACCCAAACTCGAATTGTTCTAATTCATCACCAAAAACAACAAACAATTCTCATAGATCGAACCCATATTGAACAGCATCAAATTCTCTTTTCTGAGTTATTCTTAATTCATGTCTTCAATTCCGATTTCCTCCATCTGCCTCTCTTTCATATTCAACAATAGCAACAACACAAATTTATACCCTTCTGTTCAGTTTTGTAAATCGATCTCAATTTAACAACAACATCTATTCCAGTTCATCGGCATCAAAAGACTCACACCCATTACTGCAGCCACAAATCCATTCATCTTTTCCCTGTATTCCATTTGCTTCTCGACCTCAAACCCTCAACAATTTCATCTCTGATTCATCCACAGAAACAATCTGAAACCCCAGCTTCTATAGCTTTCTTTGTTCTTGATTTCGAATTCATCAGCAAACCCTGATTTCTTCCACCAGCTTCATTACCCACTCTGCCTTCTTATTCTAGTTCAATTCGTCCCGAAACCGAGAGCAATCTCCCATTTCCATCTTCTATTCATCATCTCGCCTCTGTCGAATTACAAAAGCAGCCGCTGCTCTTTTTTTCTTCTTTCTCAATTTCTGGTGAGACTGAATGAGAGACTCGATTTTAGGGTTGGGAAATATTAGGGTAGGATGGTTACACCCCAAAGGACAGTGACCACCCCAATTGGGTGCTAAGGGCATACACATCTTCTGGATAAGGGCTACCTCAATGACAGCCCCTAACCATAGCTAGACTGTATTTAGTACTCCTCCAAATATAGTTGTCCCTTAACATTGGCTGGACTCCAGATAGTTTCCTCCCCTGTGAAATGACTATTATGCCCTTTGTTGCTCAAATTTGGGTGATTCCTTCTTCTTTTCCTCCGTGCGACTCCAGAGTACCTAATAACTCAAAAACACACGTAAAATACATAATTTTCAAGAGAAATAACAAAGAAAACATAAACTCTATAGATAGTAAATATGGTGTATTCTACACCTATCAAATTCCCCCACACTTAGACTTTGCTAGTCCTCGAGCAAATCAAACTAAAACACACAACTTCAAAGTGTTCCAGCGTCCCAAGCATCCAAAAAGTTATGAGGACATAGAGTTTCTGCATGCTAGTAATAAGAAGTTAGAAATACTAAAGAACATATTCTCATTCTTAAATGTTGAGTGAGAAATAACCACACCATAATGAGAGAACACGTGTTTGAGAAACGATCAATAAGCATTTCGCCTCGACTTCTGCCTCACCAAAAAGGGTTTTATGATAATTGCACTCAAAAAGACGGCTTTTTTATGGGTCTCACATGTGCGCAGGTAGTAATGAAGATAGAATTCCTGCAACACGTTGAATGGTGGGAAGGATAACTTCCGAAATTTTGAAAAACCCACATCTTTTAACATTTTGAAAAACCATTTTTCTAACGATCTCTAAGAAAGGAAATCAACCACTATTATCGAGGATGCGATTACTTACTTACCTTCACAACCGATTGCCAATTATGATAACACCACTCTCACTGAATCCAAAAGAAACGTCTTCCTCTCCTCGTCTTCATCTTCTTGGTCTTTGGCTTCAACTATTGATGATAAACTTTCGAACTTCATAAATCCTTGACAATTTGTAACCTTTTTCCTTAAAATCCTTGTCGCTTGAAATTTCCTTATAAATTTCCCTTCCCCACGGATTATTCAATAAATAAAAATTAAAACAAAACAATAATAGATATTTCTCTTGTCTCATTTTTTTCTTTTTTTCTTTTCAATTTTCCTCTTTTTTTTTTTTTCAAAATTTTCAAAATTTTCAATTTTTTTTTTCTAAGACAAGAGAAACAAAATACAAAATACAAAATAAAGTGAAAAATAAAACAACCATGGCCGTGGAAAAGTACTTTACCGTTTGATTCTTCACAACTTGTATCGTCTTGAAATCATAAACTTCAATAATTCTCACCTTTTGCTTTTCTTCGCTCTTGTAAATAAGTCTTCAACTTGAATATAGAATTACCTCATTGTATTGTAAGTCTTCAACATATATGTAAAAATCTGCTCATTGTATGTTGCTTTACTTGGATAAAAATTTGCTCTTTTTCTTGTTCCATTGTTGCTTGCAAACCTTGAACCTTTTTAACTTTCCTTGTAGATTTTGATGTCGCTCCCTTGTTGTTGATGATTGTGGTGTTTCTATGGACCCGTTGTTGTCGAGAGAAAGAGAATGGTACTAACTGCAAATCGAACTACAAGAAGGAGGCTTTCATCCATAGACGTCACCCTCATGATTGACAAAAATTAGCACTCAAGAGATCAAAATAGTGCTGAAAATTGGTGTGAAGTTGGGTAGCTCGCCATTCTACCCGGAATTAACGTACGGTGACACACACTCAAAAGAAATCTTTTTAGTTAAATGGAAAAAATCTGGTCGGTGCCTCACATGATATAAAAATGGGTAGTCTCCACTAATGATTGATCAGCAACTCTAATAATGCATTCTTCTATGCTCCTAATTTGCATCACCGGCATGATTAAATCCATTATTTAACACTCTAACAAGTAAGAAATCGAACGTAGTTCCCTAACATTTCCAAGTTCAGTTATGTCGGTCAGAATTCTCTATGTAAACATACCTAGAAACATGCTAGTGACTCTAAAATCTCTAAAAGTTGAAGTTTTTATGCAAAAATTTTTTTTTTTTTTTTTAAAATATGCTTAGCCACTCCCCCACACTTAAACCTTACATTGTCCTCAATGTAATTGAATCGTCCAAGTAAAGTCAAGGTGGGAAATCCTAATATGATATGGAACAAGAAAAATAAATAAATGAAAACAAAAAGCAAATAAAAAGCAAAAGGATAAGAGATACAAAACCGGTGGGTTGCCTCCCACTTAGCGCTTGTTTTAAAGTCGACGGCCCGACATGGCTCTTGTAAGATTCACTCCCCATATACTAACAATCGAAAAATTTGGGGATCCACCCATAGTACCTGCTTTGCAAACAATAGATTCATACAAATATTAGCACAAGAAAACAATAGTGAAATTATCGCTCGATATAAATTTCCCCCATGCTTAGTCTTGTCCACACCCGGAAGTGTATAAAGAACATAGAATTTGGGAATTTCCATGTATTCCTCTTGGCAAACCTGCATAGTGTTAGCATCAAGTGTTTCCAATGGTGGATATCGAGAAACAAAGTCATTCAAAAATACTTTCGAAGCACATACATTCAATCCAATAAGAGGCAAAGGAGAAGAATTAATATGCAAAGGGTTAGACAAACCTTGCACAATCTCTTGTATTACGGAATCTTCTTCATTTTTAAAAAATTCAACTGAATTACTTACCTCTTGCATATCATGGTCCTCTATCAAACCTTGCAACCATTCTTCGTCATTTTCTACCTTAACCAAAGTCTCGGCATCATCATAATCATTAGCAAGTTCAATTGGGTCTTCCAAGAATTCAATCAATTCGGTTTCATTATCAAGCATCATCTCCTCAACATCTTCATCATCGGAATCGGGCCATTCACTAAAATGATTTTCGTCGGTATAAATTGTAAGATCTTCTTGTGAGGGTGTTATACCGTTTATAACAATAGGAAAGTCACACCCAATTTCCTCCTTTTGAATAGGTGAAGGATCCTTATTATGATCCGGAGTTGGAATAACTTCCTCATTGTTGCTACGCTCATACACTTCCGCGGACTCATATCTTTCCCTAAGAAATTTTTTCCAAGCACTAAATGCATCTTCCTCAAGCTCAACCTTTTGAATAGGTGATTGATCATTATTAAGATCAAGGCTTGAGTAATCTACACTAGCGTCATCAAAAGTCTCCAAAGGTTGGTCCTTTTCAACACAATCATCTTCATTATCGGAATCACCATAATAAGAAACTTCATCGGTTTCATAACCTTTATCCCGACGTCGTTTAAGTTCCATATGAATGGTCTTACTAATTTCTGTGACAAGCTCTTCCGAGTCTCCATCATCTTCCAATTTGTATAACTTTTGTGCAAGTTTACTGACATTAACACGCTTACCACCGTGTATAGAGTTTCTAGATTGTATATCCTTAAAAAGTGAAGGAAAAACACGATGAAGAGGAGTATATTCCCAATTCTCTGTCTGCACATTACTAGAAAACAATGTATTAGAAGCATAATTATCCGTCCATCCTTGTGATTGTATACTTACATACCCGTCATAAGGTTGTTGATATGTATGAGAATATCCATAAGGCTCCGAAGGATATTGATCATAGCCAAAAGATTGGTTTTGATTGTATCCTAAGGATGGTTGGAAGTTTCCATGATGTTGAGGTTGAAAACCGTATTGATTGTTGTAATATGCTTGCTCTTGTCCACCATACATGGAAAACCGGTACCTGAAAAATAATTCTCAAAAACTAAGTTAGATACGATATATAATCCAACAAAGCAAGAATAAAGCAAAAAGTAAAAAGAAAACAACTAAAATCATCCGATGCTCCCCGGCAACGGCGCCAAAATTTGATGTGTGTCGTAACCACAAAAAATTAATTAATATTTTACTACCTAATTAACAAGTAATATAGGGTAGTCAAGATCGATCCCACGAGGAGCACGAGATTCTAGTTGTCTTATAATGTCACAAAGGGGAGTATGTTTTAGATAAGTAAAACAAAAGAAAATAAATAAACAAAACAATTAAAAAGATAAGAGAAATCAATAAGAGAGAATAGATCAAGGAATCCTTCTTCGCTTCAAAACAATGATTAAAGTTATGTTCTTTTCCACTTTTTATTAGTCACAAATTATCACCAACCGTAGGTATAGCAGATAGATCAGTGCTAACCCCAAAATCCCTTATATCACCGGATACAGAAGTTCTCGACTACTGGATTCTATTCACCAAACCACCTAGTAGTAGATCACTCAAGATGTAATTTAGTTAAACGCATTAAAATTTATGAATTTATTAGGTTGATATTAGTAGTTAGACTCTTAGATCAAGGTCCACTTTCTAACGTTGTTTTTACACACAATTGCTCCACGGAATCCCTCCGCAAGGTCTCGTGTTTTCTACTTGTGTAAAGAGTCAAGAAACGATTACTTATCCCCTAACTTTCACTAGATTTAGATCAAATTAACAAATCAATTTATTTGCGCACCTAAACAATCTATCAATCAACCATGAATGTATAAGCATTCCTATTAGTAAAAACAAACGATAATCATGTGAAAAACTTCAAGATAGAACAAAAACTCAAACCATATGTTAAGAACTAGGAATTCATCCTCAATCAATTTAGTTACTCATGCTAAGGAGTTCACACAAAGAATAAAAAAAGAAAAAGTGTTGTGTGTGTAGAAGTGTGCACAAAAGTGTGGAAGTGTGAAAAAGTGTGCACAAAAGTGTGTGTAAGTGTGTATAGAAAAGTAGAGAACTTCTCTATTTATAGGCTTCAATGTTCTCCATATCTTCCAAGGAATAGAATCCCTTTCCCTTTGTAGCTCAACTTCCAAATCCAAGCCTTTCTCAAATCTTCCATCTTCTCTTTCCAAATCCAAGCCAAATTATTCATTCAATTCCAAGTCCAACTCTTCATATCCCATGAGAGAAATCCACACAAAATTCTGCAACTTTTGCTCGCCGAAAAACTGGGTTTTTGGCCGGAAATAGGCCGGAATCCGTCACCGCCGACAACCTGAGATTCTCCACCGGTCAGGAATATTCAGTCAGTCAACCATCAATATTAACGGTCAGAAGGGTCAAACCGTTAGTCAAGGGTCAAATGGAGGCATCTCAGTCAGCTTTGAGTCAGCTATCTTAGTCAGGCTGCATTGGCTTACTCATTGAAATCAGAAGCTTGGATCGGTCATCGCCGTCCGAGTCAACTCGCCGGAGTGAAAATTTGGACAGAGCTTTGTTTGTATTTCCGACATCTCCCAGCCAAATTCCGGCCTTTTTCTTCACCTGTACAAATCCTAACATTCATCTAATGTAATTCAGGCATTCAGTCTTGCAATTTATCAGCACAACAGTGCTTCAATTATCTCACAACTGCACCTTCAACACTCCCTGTAACTCTCAGTTGCAATATCATCTTCCTCTCCCAATCGCCTGCTCTTGCAGCATAAACTCCACCATTGTTCCTGCTACTGTGTTCTTAAACTGGAGTGTACATTCTTTATAGCAATCAACAGTAACTCAACCTTATTTTCATCACTAGAACTCAATTATACACATCTTTTTGTCCCCTGAGTTAGCAACAAAACCATTTATCGAACCCTATTTATTTTATGCTTCTTTCAACAACAGAAACCCAAACTCGAATTGTTCTAATTCATCACCAAAAACAACAAACAATTCTCATAGATCGAACCCAACTTGAACAACATCAAATTCCATTTTCTGAGTTATTCTTAATTCATGTCTTCAATTCTGATTTCCTCCATCTACCTCTCTTTTATATTCAACAATAGCAACAACACAAATTTATACCCTTATGTTCAGTTTTGTAAATCGATCTCAATTTAACAGCAACATCTATTCCAGTTCATCGGCATCAACAGACTCACACCCATTACTGCAGCCACGAATCCATTCATCTTTTCCATGTATTCTATTTGCTTCTCGACCTCAAACCCTCAACAATTCCATATCTGATTCATCCACAGAAACAATCTGAAACCCCAGCTTCTATAGCTTTCTTTGTTCTTGATTTCGAATTCATCAGCAAACCCTGATTTCTTCCACCAGCTTCATTACCCACTCTGCCTTCTTATTCTAGTTCAATTTGTCCCGAAACCAAGAGCAATCTCCCATTTCCAGCTTCTATTCATCATCTCGCCTCTGTCGAACTACAAAAGCAACCATTTGCTCTTTTTTTCTTCTTTCTCAATTTCTGGTGAGACTGAATGAGAGACTCGATTTTAGGTTTGGGAAATATTAGGGTAGGATGGTTACACCCCAAAGGACAGTGACCACCCCAATTGGGTGCTAAGGGCATACACATCTTCTGGATAAGTGCTACCTCAATGACAACCCCTAACCATAGCTAGACTGTATTTAGTACTCCTCCAAATATAGTTGTCCCTTAACATTGGCTGGACTCCAGATAGTGTCCTCCCCTGTGAAATGACTATTATGCTCTTTGTTGCTCAAATTTGGGTGATTCCTTCTTTTTTTCCTCCGTGCGACTCCAGAGTACCTAATAAATCAAAAACACACGTAAATACATAATTTTCAAGAGAAATAACAAAGAAAGCATAAACTCTATAGATAGTAAATATGGTGTATTCTACACCTATCACTTAAACAAGAAGATCATTGCCAAAGATTATGATGGCACCACCATGACCAATGTCCTGTAAAGAAACATAATGTTTTACATTTTAGTTTTATTAATAAATGCAATTACTTTCCTAGAATTTATAATAAATGTGTACTACCTCGTGACTTATGAGCTAAGGAATGAAGTCGTGAATGCTCGTTGAAACACATATTAATCGTGCGTTTTAAAATTAAGTCAAACGCATAACCATTATGAGTTAAATGGTTATTATTATCTTTCTTAGAGATGGAGATTTAAATTAACTAGTCCCAAAAAAATAAGATTTTTTTATTTTATTTTTTTGAAATAAGAAATATATTAAAAGAAAAAATAGTCAGACAAAGAAGATGAGGTCTCTTCCTATGAGACTTTAGATACCAAACAAAATATAAATTGAAAACACTAACAAAAACAGAATTTTAAATGATGATGAAAAGAATGCAATGATCTTTAATAAGGACCCATTCTTCATCTAAGGGAAACATATATGGGTATGTCCGACTGTTTTACAATACAAGCAATGATGGGTTTTCGTTGGACAATCGACTTTTCCATGGCCATCGATTACCACATGGACGACGTTCAATTTTTTAACCAAGCTGAAACGTTCACAGGTGTGATTTTGAAACTTATGATCAAACGAATCATAGTGAGGACAATATCTAGTATTAAGATTTTGACAAGATCTCGAGGATTGTACGTTCTACTACCACATTGAAAACATGCATGAATGCTTCGATCCTTTTGGTGGAAATATATAATATGTGAGTTGGTTTTCCGTCTCTATTGCTAAACACTTGAACATTAACATCTTTGTATACACCTTCTAAGAAATCCATATAATTTCAATCTTTTCTAACCTACCTTTTGTATATACATCGGATTCCCCTTAGAGATCACTGCATTCTTTTCACTGCGTATATACATGTTGAAAAATCAAAGGCTTACCATGCTCTCAATATTTTTCAGCAGCCAATAAAATTATCTCTTGAGCTAATTCTTTATAATTTTCTGGAAACGGTAACAAGTTATTTTTATTATGTTTTTAATTTGTGAGATGCATTTTTATAATTAAGCTAGTATTAATATACAACATAAATATAGTAAGATATTGCGAATTCTTTTTCAGAATATTTCATGATTATTTTTAAAATATTTTTACAATATTTATTAAAAAATATAGCGTTTTTGGGGCTCTTTTTATCGGGGGGCTTTAGGTGGCACCTAGGTGCCGATGCCTTTGTTACGAGCCTGCTCACACCATGAAATCAGGAAAACAAATGCTCGAAATAAAGCTCTACGATAACTAAGACGATCATATCACGACATATCTTGACGACATTATCATGAATCTATCGAACTTCTCCCACAACATTTTGGGGTGAAGCTTTACTTGGAAACGCCCACCACTGAGTTTATCCCAAATGTAAATGTTATTGTTCCACAGAATTATCGTGAAGGTAAGAAGAAAATTGGATTAGTAATTTGGGGAAAATGTTTTGAAATAAAATAAAATTAGATGTGGATAAATTTTCGTAGGAGGGAAAAAATTTAATGTTGTTTGATTAGAAAAACGTACATACCCTTATATTTAAATATAACTACAGTGATACCTAAGATCGTGGGTAGGCATATTTTCTTAAAGTATGTGTCTAAACTCTAATTATTGTTTATATGTGTTTATACCATGATCCGTTTGATTAACTATTATGTTTGTGTTCCCCTAAATAAATTAATTTATCTTTTTATTTTGATTTCCTGTATGCCGAACATTATACTTACGATGTAATAATAGAAGAGTTTGCATCGAAGAATCCAAAAACTTAAATCTTTACTAAACATAATACTTTTTTTTAGTTGTATTTATACAATATTATATATTTAGTGATAATGGTGTTGAGAAGAATTATGGGTTCCCTAAAATTTGGGAGCAACTCGCTACCATGCTAACAAAGTTATTATTGTTTGGATACGGGTCAAATTGGATTACAAACATCCAAAGACATGCCCTCAGTTAAGCCGGAAAAAAAACGTATAAATGGCTCATGCTATGAACTTAACATCATAATTTATTTCACTATATTACTCCACGTCCGCATCCAGAAACATGAAAACAAATTAACAGATAATGTGATATACAATATTAGGTTTGCCTGCTTTAGCAAGTGTATTGGTATTTTTTCCGATTAGTTATTCAAATAAGAGGTTCATGGGTCAGAAAAAAAAAGCAACACGTATACTGGTATTAATCCATCGTGTATTGTTGAAGTGAATAAAATTTCACTCACAGTTGAGATGTGGAGGGAGCAAAATTTTCATTATTTCAATTCCGCATATATAATATAATTTGCAGTCTGCACAACATATTTTATGTTCTCTTATCAAAACTTGGTCTATGTTCATCTATACTACAAAACAACACGGGTTTTTAAGCCTTGAATGGACGTATAACATTCTGAGAGACAAATGGATGATCCGACCATTCAAATTTCATCCCAACCATAGACATCCAATATAGATGTAAGAGTTGTAACCTCTTTTCATTTTAAATATATTTGTACTAATTGAATTCCTTCGTAATTAGGATCATAAAAGACAAATTGAACGTGAAATTTTCTTATTTTGACCAATAACTATATCTTTCAATTACAAACATGTATAGTTGATCTTATTATTTGTAACAAATTAACTATCTTTTATCAACCGGGAAAGAAATAACAACTTTAAAACTTTTGTCAACGTTAAAAATAAAATAATTCATGTTTTCTATTTGGAACCTACTAAATATGATTTTGAATAATAGTGTGCATGTATGTTAATCCAAATAGATTTAACTCAAAGGTGGAAACTAATCATAATTGTGAAATATAAGTTATTAAATCGCATGTAGTGTCGTTACAACACGAGTTATTTCTACTAAATTCACAAGGGATAATTTATTATTATTTTATTTTATCTCGATTCCGAATCAAGCTAGAAAGCTCTCCTCCCCACACGAAAAAGTCGACGGACTCTTATTAGTTACTCAAGTTGTCTTTGTTTCCCCATGGTTGCTCTCTAAGGCAAAGGCCAAATCCACATGGAAAGCTTCCTTCTCTTGAATGAGGTCCCACTTCTTGTCTTCTAGATCACAAATGTGTCCTGGATCTATTGCATCGCTCTTCCAATGTTAATCACAAATCATACATAGGAAAACAAATTCAAGAAAAACATGCTAGAACTAGAAAAATTATATGATACTCTAGAATAAATAGCAAAACAACAGTCAATAGACAGTGAGATGGCTCTATGAGAGAAAAAATACAAAATACTTTCATACTTTCACTCTACGAAAGAGAAAATGGAATACAATTGAATGTCTTAAAAAATGAAAACGAAGTAGTAGTTTTTGATAGAAAGGAAATCCATGCAATGCCTACAAGCTACTTTTTAAATATTTTTATTACAGACATCTTTGACCATTCTCATCAACACTTGCTATTTAATAACATACATTCTGTCATATCTAATGAAGAGAAATCTTTTATGATAGAGAGTCTTTCCAAAAATAAGATTTTAGAAGTCCTACAAAAAATGAAACCAAATAAACCACCAGTGCTTGATGGATTCCCTGCCATCTTTTTCAAACAAAATTGGGAAATAATAGGAGAAGAGGTAATTGCAACAAGTTAGGATATTTTCAAAAATGGAATAATGTACCCTGAAATTAATAGAACATTTTCCTTTCTATTTCCTAAAGCAAAACACCCAAAAAAAAAACAAGTTATTTCAGACCAATAGGTTTATGCAACACAACTTACAAAGTAATAGCTAAATTATTGGCTAATAGAATTAAATCATTATTGGACATAATCATATATCCTTTTCAGTCCTTTCAGGATGCTTTTCTCTTTTCTAGACAATTTTCGAACAACATAAATCACAGCTCATGAAATTAAAGAAAAAAACTGGAACTGGGAATTTGGGAGTCAATGACATTTCTAAAGATTTTAACAGAGTTAACTGGGACTTCCCAATGAAATCCATGCAATCTTTTGGCTTCAATAACTAGTTTTGCAACCTCTTTAGACAATGTATCGCTACTACTTCTATAGTTGTTCTTCTGAATGGCTCCCCTTGTTACAATTTTTACCCTTCAAGGGGTTTAAGACAAGGGGATCCTCTTTACCCTTATTTTTTCATCATTTGCATGGAAAATCCAACAAATGTCCAACACCTAGATTTGATACCCAATATTTGAAATATTAAGGAATGGTACCTTGACCCGTCAGAGACTGGTTAGTCAAATTGTTGACCAAACGTGTTGTTACTTAAATAATTAAATTTAATAATAAAAACTAATTACCTAACGCCGTTAACAGGTGACACACGTGACTTTTCCTCATATCATCTAACGGATGCTAATAGAGTGATCCAACGGCTTAAAATCAACTGATTCGGAAAAACTGGCCGTTCAACATTGAAATTACCTATAAATACAACACTTTTATACAATTTCAACCACTACTCTTTATGTTCCAAAATTACCTATAAATAGAGCACTTCTACATAATTTCAACCACTACTCTTCATGTTTCATTTTCTCTGAAACACCTCTTTCACCTGCAATTTGTCATTTCTTTGAAGATCACAACTGACTTACGTGGCATCACCGTAAATGTATTACAAGATAATAGATAATGCATGACTTCATTGATAGTGAAAATGCTGATTATAGTTGTCTGCATTCAAACATTAGCTAAAGAAATCTCACAAAAATCACTCAAATCCTCAAGTCATGTCTGTAAACCGTAACCCTATCTCTCTCCACTCTTCTGATTTTCGCGCAGTCTCAAGTGAGCTGTTCGGTTAACAAAACTATTTTTATGGCACATGTTAAGATATAATCTTACCCGTTGAAAAGTGAGAGTAAGATAATAACGCGTGTCAAGCCTCTAACTGACGTTAGGACGATGCTAGACATTGGTAGGATTCATAAGGTTAATAAGGTAAATAGAGAAATTCAGTTAGGGGTATTATTATTTTGTTTGGTCAACGGTTTGACTAACCGGTCTCTAACGGGTCAAGGTACAACCATTAATATTTCAAATATTGGGTACCAAAGCTAGGTGTTGGACATTTCCTGGGTACCAAGCATTAAATAACCCTAAAGCTTTCCCCTAAAGTGAACCCATTTCTCATCTCATTTTATTTTATTTTATTTTATTTTATTTTATTTTATTTTGCTGCGAATGATTGCTCGATGTTTGTCAAGGTTGACCTAACTGAATGTAAAAACTTTTTTAATACCATAGACATTCTTAGTAAAGCTTCAAGGTGGCTTATAAATTTTGACAAATCAGGTCTTTTTTTAGTAAAAAAGTACACCCAAAACACCAAAGGATAATGTATAAAGTCTAAACTACCACCCGTAAAAAACTTCAGATTAATTACATTAATCGTGCATTGCGTCTGTGGGGCGAATCAAATGGGTGTGTTATGCTGATATAAGAAGTTTTGGCGCTTCATGAAGAGAGGAAGAAAGAATTAGAGAAGGTTAAGAAGAAATCTAAACATGCAGATCAGAAAACTACTAACCTGAGGTTGTGCAGGGACAAGCTTAGGAACGACTTATATATTGCTGCAATACGTACTCTCACCTATAGTGGGGTCTCACCTGACAACGAGGGAACGCTAGATAAACTGAAATGCAAGCATCTAGTTGCATCTGCTCCAATAATACCATCTTGCTTGCCTACGCAGGCTGCCATGATAGCTTCTACTGAGTTAGTGTTGAGTAGATTAAAGAGTTTTCCCAAAGGGACAACTTTTGGGCGAGATGGATTCCGTGCACAACATCTCCTTGATGTTCTCAGTGGTCCTGCAACAGTTGTATCAGATGAACTAATCACTTCCATCGCAGATGTGGTCAATTTGTGGCATTCTGTCTCATGTCCATATGTGTTGGGAGAATTCGTAGCTAGTGTCCCTCTAACTCCACTTATCAAACCTGGCGGTGGTTTGCGCCCGATTTTAGTTGGCACAATTTGGAGACGTCTTTTCTCTAAGTGTGCTGCATCCTTTGTTGGAAAGGAAATGAACTCTTACCTAGGTGATTTTCAGTTTGGAGTGGGAGCTAAATGTGGTGGAGATGCAATTTTACATGCGGTGAACCGTGTTTTGGAAGAGAAAGGGGGCCAAAATAATATATCCATGATGTTGGTGGACTTCACTAATGCGTTCAATCTCATTGATAGAACATCCATGATTGCAGAGGTACGTAGGTTATGTCCTTCGATATCTCGTTGGGCTGAGTTTTGTTACGCTTCTCCGGCATGTTTGTATTACAGAGATCATGTTCTTTATTCAGCCCAGGGGGTACAACAAGGTGATCCTTTGGGGACACTTTTGTTTTCTCTTACTCTCCACCCTCTAATCTTGAGCATTACAGAATGATGTGATTTATAAATACAGGCATGGTATCTTGACGATGGTACGGTTATTGGTGATACTAAGATGGTTGCAAGAGCCTTATAGATCATACAAGAGGAGGGCATGGATAGGGGGTTATTTTTGAACATCAAGAAGACCGAATTATTTTGGCCCTCCCCTTACCCTAGAGCTTCCATCACAGGTGGTATTTTTCCGTCGGATATTAGTAGACCAGAGAAGGGAGTCAAGCTTTTGGGTGCTCATGTTAGCCTGGATGCCCAATTTTGCATGGACCTGGTCGTAAAATGAGTGCATAAAATAGTGGAGCTCATCGACGCGGTTGACAAACTCGAAGATCCATACTGTGAACTTCTTATGTTTAGTAATTGTGCTGGATTTTCCCATTTGTACTTTGCCTTACGCACCACCTTGACGGATTATTTATATAAGGCTCAAGAGTTGTTTGACACTCGGATTTATAAGTTCCTACGACACGTGATCACAGGTGACAGTCCTGGGTTTGGTCCCTTGCAACAGAGGTTTGCCACATTGCCTCTCAGGTTGGATGGGTTGGATGTTTACTCGATGCAAGATACTATGCAATATTACTATTTAGCGTCATGCCTGCAGACCCTAGACCTTTAGTATGTTATCTTGAGATACACAGGCATCTGTGGTTCTAATCCCAACCTTGAGCGAGATGTAGCTTCCTTCAACTCTCTGTGTAGTCATGTTTCTTCTAAATGTGTCGATAACACTGCCACCCACTCAATGAAAACCTTGGCGATTGTTTATTTTGATATAATAAAGAAGGACCTGACTTCCAATTTCGAGTTGTCTGAACGCGATTTGATGTTATGGAGGAGTAACCAAGTGAAGCATGCTCTAGATTTCCTGATGGCTATTCCTATTGTTGGTTTAAATAAACAAATCGGTGCAAGGAAGTTCAACGCTGTTTTATGCTATAGGCTTGGCATTTCTTTGTTTGAGTTGGATAGTAAGTGCTCCTTCTGCAGTAGAGATATGTATGTGTTTGGTGACCGTTTTGTGCATTGTAAAAACGAGGTAGGTCTAAATTTTCGTCATAACTTGGTGCGTGATGTGATTGTTGATATGTGTTATAGAACGAGCATGCCATCACGTAAAGAGGTGGATCTAGGGCTTCTTGCGAACAATGACATTTCTTTGAGGCCAGATGATATTCTTGTGCTCAATTGGGATAATGGACGGGATGTTTGCTTGGATGTGATGGTTGTTTCTCCCTTTGCTGGGAATGGTAGCCGTATTTTTGAGATGGGTAAAGCTATTAAGGACGCCGTGACTCGTAAAAATACCAAGTATTTGGAAAAGTGCACTTTGAAGGGTATGGTTTTGGTGCTTTGGCTTTTACTACTCTTGGTGAGTTTGGGGATACAACGAATGAGTTCGTTAAACGTCTTCTTAATTACATGGACAACTATGATGCTAATGTGCGAGTTGGATTTTTTTTTTCATAGGATAATTTTAGTAGTACAAAAAGGGATTGGAGCCCAGCTTGTTGCTCGACTTCCGACTAGTTTCCTGTCTGATGAGGATCCTTTGTAATTTATAATGTATTACCAAAAAAAAAAAAAAAACTTAAAAGATTGTTCCTTAGGAGCTTCTCTTTTCATTGACAAACCCAAGATAAAATATTTTGAAATAATTGTTGAAAAATGGGGAAGAAAAAATAAACTCAAGTATGCCTTCATTTCAAATGTGATGCTTCTTTATTCCAAAAAAAAAAGTGACAAACAAAATAAATGCAATTCAAAGGGATTTCTAGTTAGGAAAAGAACAAAACTCTAAAGGTACTACCCAAAGGCTTGGTCTTGTTTGATCAAGCCCTTACACAAAGGAGGTCTTGGCTTTAGAGATGCTCAAAAAACCAAATGATAGTCAAAGTTGCATGGAGACTAATCAAAGAACCATAATCTCTGTGGGGATCAAACCTTAAAGACAAATATTTCTGGAAAATAAAATGTTTTAGGACTAAAGTCTCTCATACTGGTTCTTGGAGATGAAAATAATATTAATATTTGGGAGGATAACTGGGTGCCTGACCTTGGAAGCTCTTTGTCACAATACCGTAATGATAATAACAAATCTTTAACATTTGTAGATGATCTTTTAGACCCAGTTATTGAAAAGTGGAATTCCTCTAGGATTCATTATGTGTTTCCTAATCATATTGCAGCAAGAATAGAGCGTTAAGGTGGCTACTCACTTCCTCGGGCGAATTCATAGTTAAGTCCATGTACAACAAACTGAATAAACCTAGAATAATTAATGCTAATAACAGTAGTATGTCAGATCAATTTTGGAAGGATCTGAAGGGATTGGATATGTCTCACAGAATAAAAATCTTTGTTTGGAAATGTCTTCAAAATGTTATGTCTACTAACTTTGGACTTTTAGGGATAATCAAAGAGATTTTTCCTTATTATTCTTTTGGATGTGATTACAATGAAACAATAGAGCATTTATTTTTCCACTACTCCTATGTTAAACGAGTTTGGGCCCTTAATTCGAATCCAGTTCAATTTCACTTTAATGCTTGTGTTAAATTTTTTGATATCTGTAAAGATTGGCTAGACTCATCCATCACTACAATTTCATTAGAGCTAGTTTTGACAAAGATGTGGTTTATATGGAAAGAAAGATGTAACAGAGCTTTTCAAGGAAAGCAAATATCATATTTACAATTATCCACATAAATTCAGAGACATTCACAATTTTGGTAAAATAATGGTATCAAACCTAGGAAGAACAACATCCCTAAGAAGACAAATATTTTAGAAATCTGGAAATTCCATGTTAAGTATTATCATAAAATAAATGTTGATGCATCTTGGATAGTCAAAGATACACCATATGGTTTTATACTAATCTTAAGAGATGATGCAAGTGAATTTAAAATGGGAAGAGGAGGACCATCCACAAAAAATGACCCAGAAGAAGCAGAGGTAGCAGGATTACTGCAAGCAGCAACATGGCCCAAGGAGAAGAACATCATTAATTTCGACATTGTATGCGATTACAAGAATCTTTTAACTACTTAAATGGAGATTCCTCTTCTATTTCAATGTAGAGTCAAGCTATTTTAAACGAGGACAATATGATTGTTAAATCCTGCCTTAATTTTGTCCGATTTTTCTTTGTTCCTAGAACTTCCAATAGGGTAGTAGATAATTTAGCCAATTTTTTTTTTTTATTATTGTACTACTAATTAGAACAATAATCCACCTTCTTGTATTACTTCAAAATTTTCGATTGATAAATCTGTTGCTAGGGATGGACCATTGTCTACATTAAATAGTCATACTACTATTCCAAAATAGGTTTTAACAAAAACCAATAAACGAACAGCTATTCCACAACAGCTTCTAATAAAAACCAAGAAACGAACAATATTTAAATGTCTAATAATAGTACTATGTCAGATCAATTTTGTAAGGATCTGTAGGGATTGGATATGTCTCACAGAATAAAAATCTTTGCTTGAAAATGTCTTCAAAATGCTTTTTCTACTAACTTTAGACTTTTAAGGATAACCAAAGAGATTTCTCCTTGTTATTCTTTCGGATGTGATGACAATGAAACAATAAAGCATTTATTTTTCCACTACTCATATCTTAAACGAGTTTAGGCCCTTAACCCAAATCCAGTTCAGTTTCACTTTAATGCTTCCGTTAATTTTTTTGGTATTTGTAAAGATTGGCTAGACTCACCTGGCACTACAATTTCATTAGAACTAGTTTTGACAAAGATGTGGTTTATATGGAAAGAAGGATGTAACAGAGCTTTTCAAGGAAAGCAAATATCATATTTACAATTATCCATAAAAATTCAGAGACATTTAAAATCTTGGTACAACAATGGTATCAAACCTTGAAAGAACAAGTGTTAGAGCACTGCTCGGTCGAACTCGCAAGCGTTGCTATCTCAAGCTTGTTTGTCAAGTTTAGTCGCCAAAACTATAAGTCTTGATTTCTAGCCTACTTATAGCTAAGTCTTGGATTAGAATAGTAAGTGTAGTTGAGCTTTAGACTCCACGGCGTTCATCAAAAGAAGACAAAGAACTACTCAAGGGAACTTGTGGAACTTCATCAATTGGATGTGGAGACTTGAATTTATCTATCACTCAAAAGTATATCTATTCTATCTCATATTTTGAGACAAAATTCATATTGCTATATAGACTTCAATTATACACATTTTCTATTTCGAGTTGAGTTGAGTTTAACCCACTTATCTATTTCTCGAAATATGTGTTAGTAAGCCTTCGCTTTAACCAAGTTCATATTAACTATTGACGAAAGTCATGTTGATTATTTCAATAACTTGAAAATCGCTTTGATGTTAATAGTTCGTGGATAACAACTATTGCCATCCTCTAAGAAAGTTTCAATGATTGAAATGAGAGTTTAGCACAAGTAACCATGTTTGGATATAAGCATAGTGTGTATTCACATTTGTGTATAAATCCAAAACCGAGAACCTAAGTATGTGTACCCGTGCGCGTACTGGTTGGTTGTTAGAAGTCCGGAATCTAAGTATGTGTACCCTTACGCGTACTGGCGGAAGTTTTGGTTTCGTGAATTTCTGCTAGAGTTTGGAATGTGAAATGGTATGCATACCCACACGCGTACTGGCGTAACCAAACTATGTTCGGCTACTTAGGTATGCGTACCTGTTTGCATACTTAAGTAGGTTACTTACTAAAATCGGTTTGTTCATGAACTAAAACATTTATATATAATAAGGAATGCAATATTTTACAAACCGTGGCTATGATGTTCATGAATTGATTCGAGCGAATCAAAATTGATTTTGCTTCAATTGTGTCTTGTATACTTCTATGAGATCTAAGCAATTGAACAACTCTCTAACTAGTTTCATTTGACTCATCTGAACTAGTTATGGTGAAGATGAATAAGGTTAATATGAAAGTGCTCATATGGATAACCATTGGTTAACTATTGTTGAACCAACTAAATGTACACGTCTAGGCACGATTACCCAAACCTAAATGAAGTTACACTTCATTTGTGTATAACAAGCTAAGTTCGATCTAACGGTTGAAATATATTAGCTTGAATCTAATCAGGTTTTCATCTAATGGTGAATATTGAATGTTTTGTTACCAAGGTAACTTATATTGCAAACCCTGATTTGAATACTATATAAAGGAGAACTCTAGCAACTGAGAAACCTAATCCCCACACCTCTTATGTGATACTAGTTGCATAAGCTAGATTCGATTCTCCTTTAACCTTAGTTTTTTTACGAAACCCTGTAGGTTAACGACTTAAAGACTTCATTGGGATTGTGAAGCTAGACCCAACTATTTCTCTGTAGTTGCATGTTCTGATAGATGTTTTCTATCATGATTGAGTAATATCTTATTTAATATTTGCTCGAGATTTTATCTCCGATAGGCAAGATAGAAAAGTAGTCACAAACACATTTGTCTCATCGTTTGTGATTCCACAATATCTTGTTTCGTTAATCGATTAATATTATTGTGAGGTGATTGATATTTCTAGGCTTTTCTTCGGAAATATAAGTTTGGTATATCAATTGGTTCCTGTTTACCTTGATTTATCAAAAGATGAAACAAAACTCGTAGGTTTATCTGTGGGAGACAGATTTATCTATTCAATATACTTTTTTGTGTGATATAGATTTGTTTATCAAGTCTTTGACTTTGGGTCATATCAACTCTTAGTTGTGGGTGAGATCAACTAAAGGGAATCAAGTGTGTAGAGTCCTGCTGGAACTCAGAGGCGTAAGGAACGCGACTATACCTTGATCAGTGTGAAATTGGTTAGGGCTCAACTACATTCCAGTCCGAAATTAAATTGTAGTAGGCTAGTGTCTGTAGCGGCTTAATACAGTGTGGTGTTCAAATATGGACTAGTTGCCTGAGTTTTTCTGCATTTGCGGTTTCCTCATTAACAAAATTTCTGGTGTCTGTGTTATTTGTTTTCCGCATTATATCTTTATATAATTGAAATATCACAGGTTGTGCGTAAGTTCAATCAATTGTGAATCCGACCTTTGGGTTGCTGATTTAATTGATTGACACTTGGATATTGGTTTTTGATACCATCCAAGTTATTTCTTATATTTAATCGGGATCGCAAATTCCTATTTGTTTGATTGCAGAATCCGACGTGGTTCTTGAGGCGTAAGGAACGAGATTGTACCTTGATCATTGTGATATTGATTAGGGATCAACTACAATTTAGAACGAAGTTATCTTGGTAGTAGGATAATGTCTGTAGCGGCTTAATACAGTTGGGTGTTCAAACCTGGACTAGGTCCTTGGGTTTTTATGCATTTACGGTTTTCTCGTTAACAAAACTTCTGGTGTCTGTGTTATTTCTTTTCCGCATTATATTTTGTTGTATTTGTATAATTGAAATATCACAGGTTGTGCGTTGAATCGATCAATTGGTAAATCCAACCTTTGGTTTTTGGATCGATCATTGATCATTGGTCTTTGGTACCGTTCAAGTTATTTTTCTTGTATTCAATCAGAATCGAAAATTCGTATTTGTTTGATTGCGGATTGAATCGAGAAATTGAGATATAACTCTTTGATATGCTTTTTCTTAAGATTGAGTCTGGCTGTCTAGTTGATTCTCTTAAAAGTATATTGGAGTTAGTCCATACAGATTGCTAAGTGAAATATTGGGTGAGGTTGGTATACCCCCGCTTTTCCAACAACATCCCTAAGAAGACAAATATTTTAGAAATCTGGAAATTTCTTGTTAAGAATTATCATAAAATAAATGTTTATGCAACTTGGATAGCCAAAGATACGCCATCTGTTTTTAGACTAATCTTAAGAGATGATGCAGGTGAATTTGAAATGGGAAGAGCAAGACCATCCACAACAAATGAACCAAAAGAAGCAGAGGTAATAGGATTACTGCAAGCAGCAACATGGCCCAGGGAGAAGAACATCACAATTTCAGCGTTGGAGGAGATTACAAGAATCTTTTTAACTACCCGGATGGAGATTCCTCTTCTATTTCACTGTAAAGTCAAGCTATTTTGTTCGATTTTTCTTTGTTCCTAAAACTGCCAATAGGGTAGCAGACACTTTATCCAAAAAGACAATTATTTTTGATTGTACTACTAATTAGAACAATAATCCACCTTCTTGTATTACTTTAAAATTAGCAGTAGATAAATCTGTTGCAAGGGATGGACCTTTGTCTACATTAGATGGTTCTACTACTCACTATTCCACCATAGGTTCTAACAAAAACCAAGAAACGAACAATCTTTATATGTCTACTATATTCACATTTATTGCTTAAGAATTGGTTGACATGATCAGTTTATCAGAATAAATAACATTAGCTAACCATGTTGGCTTATACTGTTTCCATTCATGGATACTAGTAAAAGAAAGAACTTTCTTTGCAATAGTGTTTGCAACATTATTTCCTTCACGATGGATAAAACTACATTTCCATGTGGAAAAACTACTAAGTAAATAAATTGCATCTTGAATTATGCTCGTATTGTTCCACCTAACTGCTCATTTTTTTTTTCCATTGATTGCATTCACCACCATTTTGTTGTCACCCTCTATATGAAGATCCACGATTTCTTTCTCCTTTGCCGAAGCTATTGCTTCCAAAGCTGCCAATCCTTCTGCTTGCTCCGAGTCGACGGCTCTTGTGCAGTGTCCCCTAGCTCCATTTCTTGCACCTGTAAAGTTCCAACATATCAGTATTATTCCTATCAGATTATTAAATTTACTCCAGGCTGCATCAAGGTTAACTTTGATAAATTGCATATCAGGTTTACTCCAAATTTTTAGTCTAGGATCAGCTCTTCTTCTCTTCTGCTAGTTGTTGGTGTTCCCTGAATTCTTGTCCAGTCAGCCATATGATTTTTCACACTAATGACTATTTCCTCTATCTTCACCCGTGAATTTTCAAACACCACACTGCATCTTGTTTTCCAAATATACCACATAGTGAAACAAATACAATTAAATTATGCCGTGTTTTTAGGTATGTTTCCAACATCATTGTCAAACCAAGAAGAAATCCATTCATGAATGTTTTTCCCTTGTAAAACCTACACACAGTTAAGATCAATGCTGCCAAGGACAGAGATACAAATACTACAGTCAGCAAAAAGATGTTGTTGCGATTCATCCTGGACTTTACATAGAGATCATTCATAAATAGAGTGATTAGTATACCTATTTATTTTATCCCTTAAATAGAGTGATTAGTATACCTATTTATTTTATCCCTAGTTGGCAAACAATTATGAAGGACTTTCCAAATGGGGAACATTATTTAAATACCCCTCAAAATTCGCACCTTAAAATATACCCTTATTCAATTTACGTCGCGCGGGTTATAACCCCAAAGGGGTTATAACCCATCCAAACAAATATGACACAAAAACCCCAAATATCATAAACTGTCTATATTACCCTTCTACTGTTTAAATCACCCCAACAAAAACAAAAATCAACCCCACATTTAAATTTTATTAAATTATCACCACCAACAACAACACAGCACAACAGCACCATCGCCACTGCACCGCCGCCGCCGCTGCACCACTGCCGCCACCGTACCACCGCCGCCACCACTGCACCACCGCCACCACTGAACCACCGCACCACCACCACCACCGCCACCACTGCACCACCACCACCACCACCGCTACACCCCCCGCCACCTCCCACCGCCGCCGCCGACCACCACCACCGCCAACCACCGCCACCGCTAACCACCACCACCGCCGACCACCACCTCCGCCGCCGCCACCATCACCGCCGCCTCCGACCACTACCGCCGACCACCACCTCCCGACCACCGGCGCCAACCATCACCACCACCAACAACCGCCACCGCCGAAAAACGCCGCAAACCATCGCCACCACCATCATCACCAACTACCACCGCCACCACCACCACCAACCAGCCGCCACTACCCAAACAGGAAACCAAACTGAAATGAGAAAAAATGATGAAACCAAACTGAAAAAATGTTGGAACCAAAATGATGCAACCAAACTGAAATGAGAAAAAAATGATGAAACCAAACTAAAAAAATGATGAAACCAAACTGAAAAAATGATGAAACCAAATTGAAAAAATGATGGAACCAAAATTGGTTTCACCAAAAATAGATGAAACCGAAATTGGTTTCATCATTTTTCCACATATTGTCATTTCACCAATAACCACCGCGACCAACACCATCGCCAACCACCGTGACCAACTACCACCACCACCGCGCCGCCACCATCACCACAGTCCGCCGCAACGCGTCATTGCACCACCACTGCCAGCCAACTCCACCTCCCCCACTACTGACCAAAAATACAATGAAACCGATTTTGGTTTCATCACACTAACAGCTGCCATTTCAGTTCCTACAACTTCATTTTCTCTTAGCAATAGTGGTATCTCCCTTCAGTCCAGGTGAAAATGTGCACTACTCGCACACTACCCGTCTCAGCTCTCTTTGACTGCAGTTGAATATCATCTTACATTAGCATCCTTCTAACACAAAGTATCATTATTGCGCAAGAACATTCAGCTGATGATTATCATTGTTGCATAACTTATGTTCTATCAGATTTCCAGCTCGTGAATCATTATTACTATAACTTAGCAAGTATGAACTATATATCATGCTGAAAATTAGAATCACTGCTGGTATCACTATGAACAGTATAACAATGCTAAACTGGTAGAATTAGCAAAAAGAAATAGAGAGAACGTCTTATGAGTGAGAATTAAAAAAATTCTTTCCTCCATAGAAAAGACACCTTGTCATGTGTGTCTCTAGCCTTTTTCATCATGAGATAGAGAGATAACTTAATAATAGCTGCATCACTACTTAAAACTTAAAGTAGCCTTAACCTGAAGGTGAGCTTAAGTACACAGTTAGACGTTACAACCAGGCATTGATCTGGATTACTAGCAACACAACTTAACTTACGCTAATCAAGGATTAGTTTAAAATAATCTTTCCAACAAAGTATCATTATTGCTTAAGAAACCAATCAAAATTACAGATCACTATATCATTACTGCATAAGTAGTTATGTTAACATGCGGAATAGAAGTTTAAAACTGTTACCATAACTCCTGAAGTGCCAGAATTGCGCTGAACGGGAAAATTAGAAGCAGCTCGGAAAGATTACTGCGAGGCCGTGTAAGGGATGAATTCCATTCTCAGCTGGAGCATTAAGTTGTTGCTAGATAGCGAATATAATAACCCAAATTAGTTGTGCTCTCCCTGTTAGGTTGGTTACCTGCCATATATCCGAGAACACATGAAAACAGTAACGAAGTTAGTATCAATGAAACTCAAACGCTAATTATGCAACCAGAAAAGTTACTAGACATTTAATCAACAAATCTTATTCAGTTGACAAACATGTATTACAGCATCGCAGCTTACAAAGTTCACGTAATGTATCTTTCAAGTTTCAATTGTTAAATTGATTTCTTTGAAAAAGCATTTTATGCATCAGTCTTCATTTCATTCAAGTCAAAATTCATGTTAATGTGCATCCTCACCTAACCCTCTATTGTCTACCAAATTCAAAACAAGTTTAAACTGTAATATTACCAATCTCAGTTGCATCACCGCAAGCTCAGTCCCAGAACCTTCAAGCCATCTCCTTATTCCCTATCTCAAGCCATCACAACATAAGCGTCAGCTCAACTCCACCTGTAACTTCCATTCTGCACCAATTATTCATTACTATTACTAGCTGCAGAACCATCAACAACACCATTTACAACATCTTCATTTTCACCAGCTTCACTAGCAAGAACAACACAGGCTCAGAACCCATTAGCTTCACCTGAGTTCATCCACAAGACAAGACCCATCTAATCTCAGACCTGTGAATCAAGAGCCAACACAAACACTGCTTCATTTCAGATCCACCAACAGAGCAATTCCATCACTTTCTTGTACCAGACAACTCTGAATCAAGACATGAAAATGAATCATTTAGTTAATCTCAACATAAGCAGGTGCAATTGCAGGACGCCTTAGCCGCTAGCACAAGATACAAGAGCGTTTGAAGCAGTACCATAATCCAAAATCATTAAGTTGTAGTCCAACATGGGAGAAAGATACTTTCATAGTTCCTCTTTGATGAGAGGTTCGAGCCTTGTAGTACAATTTTTTATTTTGTAAGAAACAGTGATAATAACGTGCTAGTTTAACATTTGGACGATTAGCCATCTAATTTAAAACAGTGATAATACTTAAGCAATAAGAAAGTGTTAAAGTCCCACCCGTGAACATTCGCATCTTCTTGTGTTCATTTCAGTTGCAGGCCATCCATTGCCGCATTTTCATGAAATATCATTACTATACCAAATCAAAGAAATCTCTCCTAACTCTCTACTCCCAATTCCACTCAAAATCCATCTTAACAAGTTCAAAAATGACTACTCTAAGCTAATGAAACAATCCCCAAATCCCTTCACCAACACCCTTAATCCCAAAACGAAAACAAAATTCCACAAAATTCCCCAACAATCAACAAAACTCAATTCCCATCAACCATTACAAACAAAAATCAATTATAAAAAAATCTTAAACAATGAATCGTTCGTTCAAATTAGTTGTAAAAAATCCTAAGAATGAAGAAATTAGGGCACAAAATAATACCAGGAGGAAAATGATAACATCACTGCATCATCAATTCTTTCGAATCAACGACCATAACCCATCCGCTCTTCATCAATTTGTGATTCAAATCCATTTTAATCTCTCGCCCATTCAGAGTTCGACCAGTAATCCCATGTCTGCTTCAATTTCTGTTCTTAATTTCTCGGAATGTTTCGATCCGTGATTAGCAATGCAGCCACTGGTTTTATTCTTCAATTTCAGGTGAAAGAAGTGAATGAAATGAAAACGAGTAAACGATTTAGGGTTACAGTCGCAACCCTAATCGAAGCATTGCAGGTGGTAGTTGATGTGAGGTAATGGTGGTGTTTACGGTGGTGGTAATGGTGTTGGTGGTGAAGTAATTAAACGAGGCAGGGGAGGGTGGTGGTGGTGTTCGTGGAGATTTTGGTGAATGAATTAAACTAGGTTCGTGGAGAAGGAGACGAAAAAAGAAATGAGAGAAGAAGAAGTGAATGAAAAAAGGGTAAGTTTGGTATTTTTTTAAATAACAAAAACTAAATTTACTCATTATATTTTGATATAGGGTTTTTGTGCCACTTTTTTATCAAACGGTTTTATTTGTTAAAAATAATATGACTGGTTTTTTCTTATCACTAGTTTGTTCACCTAGGGGTTTTGTCTCAAGTTTTGTTTTTAAAAATACCCATATATTTTGAAAAGTGGAAGTAAACTAGCACAAGTTGCTTTCAGAAGTAGACGCAACTAGCACAAGTTGCTTCCAAGAAGTGGACGCAACTAGCACAAGTTGACTCCGGAAAAAAAAAATTTACCCCTCGGGGGTATTTGTGCAAGGTCAACAAAAATGGAGGGTATTTATAACATTCCCACTTCCAAACGAAGTGTTGAACCTTTATGGGAAGGTTAACTTTCCAAAAAACTTTCCGGTCAATCATATTACTATTAACAGGTCTATCTTGAGTTTTATCCAAGATAGCCCTATAAGAAGTTTTCACGAAGAAGAAACTATCACCAGCTGGTTTCCATCTAACAATGTCCTTCCAACTTCATCTTGGAAGAAATTGTCACAAGATCTATCCCCTTCATAGCGCTGACGTGGATTTTACTTGTGAACTTTTGTGAATGCTCAAACACTATCATGACTGCATAACCTTCTAGGAGGTGGATTATCTTAGCAAAGTTTCAGTTTTGCATGACAAGAAGTAAAAAAAATTATGTAAAATCACAAAATGGCAATCTTTAATTTTGCAAAATGTGGTTAGGCCCTAAAGATAAGCCATTTGGTGGAGAAAATGTTTTTGTCCATCCATCAAAGCCGAAAAAAACCACGATTACTAATGGGGACCGGTATTAGCAGGGATACCGGTTGAGTGATCCGACAGCTAGGATCAGATATAACTCTTTTCTCTCATATGAAATACCCTATTAATACCGGTTCCCTTTAGCAATCATAACAAAAATAGAGAGAATAAGAAACGTAACAATCACTTTTGAGGCAGATCAACAAAAATCATATGATATGATATCACTCAACTCAGGACGCTCTCTCGTCCGTGGGTTTCAGACGGTCGAGAGAAATCATATGTCGTTATCACTGGTCACTTGATGCCGACGTTTACACCAACGACTACCGTTGTTCATTTTCATTATATTGAAGGAAAAATCACACTTTTTTTTTTCCCGAATGTAATTTCATTAATTATTATAAAAAAATTAGCCAATTAATAAATTAATAAAAAAACATTATTAAAATTATCTACTTCGAAGAAAAATGAGAACATATACTAGCATTGCCTTCTTGACAATGCTAAATTGATAAATCGACGAATTTTAATATAATCAGACTGATTATAAATTTGAATCATAACCCGGTTCAGGCTGTTAAATGTGCTGTAATTCATAGTGTCCGACCCTTGAGGAGCCTGATGTTGGTAGATGATGCACGTGTCAACCAAAACTTCTCGTTCCTCGTTGGCGATTCTAGACCGAGGAACGGACCCGTACACATTTTAGAATGATCTTTGACATAGAGACATGTAAAATCGTCATTCTTTTGTTAGTAGAATACACGCTCTCCGGTTGCATAAACATTCCAAAAAATGGTGGTAATGAAGTATAAAACTGCTGTTACTGTTAAGAAAGCTTGGAACGATCCCAACCACTGAACAAAATAACCGGTACCAATTGTGCTAACTATCGCTGCTAATGTTCCTACTGAATTTGTAATTCCTGTTTCACAAGAAAATGAAAGTAAAGATAAATTTACCATGAAATCTTCATAACCCAAATAAGAGAAAACAGATAGCTTAAAATTAGTGGGTTTTAAGCTAAAACATACCATGGAGAAACCCTGCATATTGCGGAGCTATGTCCTGGGCATAAACAACGTTGAATCAGTACGAGTACCATGAAGAAATCCTTCATTACAGTAATTGCACAAGTACCAGAATGATCTTATGTATTTTCTTGTAGTACTTACTTGCATATTAAGGAGAAAACCTGCTTGGCTGAAAGCACTCAAACTTAGAGCTGCAGTCAAGCATATCGAGGCAGCTGCTGGTGTTTTTGCATAGTTCAAGCAAAGAAGCGACACTCCAGGACCGATGAATCCAATTGACTGCCAGATTCCAAATTGTGTTCAGCAATTTCAAGTAAGACATTTGTATGGATGGGCATCATTCTAGAGAGTTTACCTGCATGATTTTCCGGACAAGTGTGATTGAGTATCCTGCTTTGATCAAATAATCTGAAGATCTACCAGCAATGTAACCCGCAATGGCCATCATTCCCCAAGGTAAGGCACTGAACCAAGCGGCTTGTTTCAGGTTCACATTGTATACCTAATTTACGACACAGAATTTCATTAAAAAATTGTTGGAAGTAAATGGGTTATTGAGGTAAAACCTCTAAGAAAAATCTCACAGAACGCGAAGGAATCAGCACTCACAGTCTTGAAATATACAGGCATCCATGAGAGGAGAACAAAGTAACCCTGCAAGTAGGAACAGGTTTCCAATTCCGTAAACAATAACAACAAACAAACTGAATAGTACTAATAGTAATAGTTAAACATATTTCAGATAGCTTCGATAGATTTCTTTACCCAATTGTTGGTAACATTAGCAAATACAATCGCCCAAGTTGGTATCTTTGAGAACAATTCTCGTAAAGATGGAAGCTTGCCACTATTCGTTATTGTTTCTGTTTTTCCAGCTTGAATCAACTCCAACTCTGTATCACTAATGAGACGACTTTCTCGTGGATCATTAGTGACCCCAGGTAACCATACTGTAAGCCATAATAGCCCAAGAGATGAAAATAGAGCAAACGCTCCATGAATTCCGATGGTCGACATTATTATAGGTGTTAAAAGAAAGCTTATAACATTCCCAATATGAAAACCAGCCATGGAAATTCCAACTGCACTCGCACGTTCATTACAAGGAAACCACCTAGTTGTATTCAAAAGTAACTGACATTAGTTCATGATATATTTTTACCAAATGCAATACAAACTAGTATCGAACTATCAAGCATATTTATGAAAGGAAACAAGAAAAGTACCTAAATAAGAGAGTGTTCATGGAGGGAAAAGCGACACCTTCAGCCAATCCAAATACTGCTCGAACGGCTAAGAGCATGGCTGTGGAATGGTTAGCTGCCCATGGTGTAAGAAGTGTAGCCAAGGACCATACTGTAACACCCCAAGCAAGAACTCGCTTCCCACCATATTTATCAGCCAAAGCTCCTCCAATTACTGATGAGAAAATGTATCCCCATAGAAAAGATGACTTCAAAACACACAAATTTAACACTCACGTTAGTCAAATGCAATATAGAAAAACATTTTACAGTACTAAAACTAGAAAAGATGAAAATGCAAGCTTTCTTTTGGATCCAAAGTGACGAAGCTCTTAAAGGGTTTAAAGTTGATTCTATCATAGCAAATTGTGTTCATTACTTGGTGCATTGTTTTCTTCCATTCTTGGGCTTTGCTGTAACTGGGTTTGTTATATTTTCGATTTAGGTTCTCATCACTTTGCTTACTTCCGGTAAGTTCATCAATATACTTTCACGGTTTCACCATTGCCGACCAAAGAAAAGAAAAAAAAACCACATTATACACTAACTAAAATGATATGCAATTTGAGCAACAAATTTTTTTTTATAATTAATTGATCAAACAAAATAGATGGCTTATTGGGCCATATTACTGGGCTGAAATTACTTGAGGCTCTCCTTGGACAAGAATGGATCGACAGAACTGCACTGGACTGAAATACAAAAGAATTGACTAACTGAGGGTCAATCAAGGCGCCTTACTTACGGCCTTGCCAACTAATTCAATGTTGTAGTACTAATCAGATGGATTTGACCCGACAATCCCCACATGTTACACGCAGATTACGAATCAAATATGCGTGCTAATGCAATCCATTTTGGCAACATGAGATTCAAAACCCCTCCCTCACTATTAAAAACACAGAAATGTTTGGTTTGAGACGTTAATGGTGATCCAACAGCACCTCATCCATGGCCCCACTCTCTCACCCCCAGACCCCCAAGGTCATCTCTATTTTTGAAGAGCCAGGAATGACAATACATAGCGCCTGTAATATTTAAATTATTTAAGAAAGAAAGAGACATACTAGTTAAAAAGCAGTATTTGGTGGGGCGCTGGGCAGTTGATCGTTTTTATGACCAGGGCTCAGTGACAAAGAAGTCTCCTCTCCTGAGTCTCCCTCCTCTAATGTAAGTCATTTCAAGATGGTTAGGTGAGAAAGAATTACAAGGTTTTCTTTCCTTATACTACGTGTCTCATACAGTCATACTATTACTACCTACCCGTTTACGGGATTTCCATTTCTATTTCTCATAGTTTCCGCAGTTTGCACTTTGGCTTACAAAGAGCCCGAATATGCAATGCAACTTGTGTGGGGAATGTGTATCCCTTCCTCCACCAACCTACACTGAGCTAATTATAATAAAATGATTGATTTATGCATATTTTTTACTATATTTTGCTAAATCCTAAATGCATCATTTAGGCGACAAGGTCTTGTGTTTTTATTTATTAGCAAATGACCCTACCAATATACAAACCCTTTTTTTTTTTTTCTTTTGATCAAAATGAGAAATTGAAGGAATGGGATGGATCGCAGCATGCAGACGAAATCCAGAAATATAGAATCACACAAGACAGAGGATGAAAAAATGGAAGTGATATGATTTTAAGAGGGTACCTGAACAATACCAAGGAAAGAACTGCTCCAACCATGAGCTTCAGCAAGCGGAACAATAGCAACGGACATAACAACTCTATCAGCATTACACAAACACATAACAAATGCCACCAATGAAACCACCTTCAATCTCTCTGTCAATACAATCCCAAACAACCCACTTTCTCTTCTTCGTTCTTCTTTTTCCTCGGCTACTCTTCCTGCTTCAGTACCCACTAAAAAACCTCTGTCTACTCCCTCAGCTATACAACTAATCTTCCTTCTAGTAATCCCATTCTTTTCCTCTGTTCTCAATCTTTTTTGAACAAAACTTGTGTTTTCTTCCCATTTGATCCCTTTAGAGATTACATTTGATTGAAATCTTTGATGGGTTTTTGTTAACTCAATCGATTTCACTCTAGAAGCATTAGAAGGAACAAGAAAATTGGATTTTATTGGTGTAACTGCTGTCATTAGAGCTCCAAGTAATAGAGCGGTCTAATGAAAATAAATTGATCACCAGATCTAATTGGATTTTTTATTTTTGAATGAATGAAATGAATGCAAAGAAAATCAGAATTTTATTATATAGAAAAAGATTTTGTGTTTGGGAAATTTCTTTCTCCATTCATCAAGGAAGAATTTGGTGGGTAGGTTTCATTAAGAGGGGTAACTATGTCATTTGGGGACTGTTCCAGAGGCTTGATATGTACGTGGCAACACGTAAGATCCAAAGATTGCTCACCAACTTCTGTTGACTAAAAACAGTCATTCTTTACTGAAAAGTGAGTTTCTATTGTCCAACTGTCGCCTGGAAATGCCGCTGCCTACCAACACATCCGGGGAAAGTTTGCCGGAAAAGTTCGGCAAAAACAAAAATCCCAGAAGATGACGTTGATAGAATACTAACAGTAAATCGCAGTAAAATTCCGCCCGCCATCAAAGTTCGCCGCATTAAGAAAGTCCTAAACTACAAATTAAAAACAAAAAAACATTTTGGTTGCTCAGAGAGAGTAAGATTCCAAAATGTAAGCATGTAACTACAATATTGTACTCTTACTCTCCCTAAAAGGTTGGTATGTTCTCAGTTCTCCTGCTCAGTGTTTCCTGCTAGCGGCCGGGCCAGTCAATTTGGGGTTGGTTATTACATGGACACATTTACTTACAGATTTCGATCTCGTCTAAGAACTGTACATTGACGATATTGCTGTTTGCATTAGTATTATCAAGACTAGAGTAAAGAAAATTTCACCCCTACTTCTGATTCAAACAACTTGTGATATAAAGTACAAGTACTCCTTTATTGATCAACTTCATCAAAATTGACCCGCTCTCCTGTAGCAAATGTATTCCAGAATAGAGCACTGGCGAAATACAGAAGTGAGGTAAACAACAGGAACCCACGGAAAGAACCTACTAGCTCCACAAAGAAGCCGGCACCAATAGTTCCAATAATAGCAGCTAATGTTCCAGCAGTATTTGACATTCCTGTTAGCAATCAACATTGGTCAGACTGAGACAACAACAAACACCATTTCCTAAGTAAAAAGCACAAATTATTATTCGTCATTCCTAAGATTTATGGAACTAAAAAGGAATATAAAATAACAGATGAATAATAGTACCATGTAGTGTGCCAGCATACTGTGGAGCGATTTCCTGTTCACATGGTAAAACAAGGAAAACATTTAGAAAAATATAAATGATAGATTTGTTTGTCTACTGCTTCCAAATGTGATGTTTTAAAGATACCCACCTGAAGGTTCACAAGAAAACCAGAGTGGCTGAAAGACTTCAAGCCTACTGCTACAGTAAGCCAAAAAGAGGCAATAAAAGGAGTTTTTGCAGCAGTAAGACCTAGAAGAGCAACCCCAGGACCAATGAAACCGATTGACTGCGGAGAAGAGATATAACGAGTAAGTAAGGTTGTTATCCGTGTAACGACAATGATAGGAGTGTCGGTGTTGAGTGTGAATACAGGGTACTCTGACACATCGCTCAAAAAGATTAGGAAATTCTGACACGGGAGTCAGGGACTGGCTAATGTTATGTATTCTTCATGCCAAATAAAACAGCTACATCTAGGCTTATATTGAAGAAAAATGGAGTCATGTTTCTACATCTTTTCTTTCATTTCTAGCTTCTTCTATTTTTCCAAGCTTTGTTAAGCTGCAAATATATAAAGTTTACGGCTAGTAGAGCTGTTTCAATGTCCTCGAATGTCCGACCTGGGTACCAGTTAATGTATGTGTCCAAGAGGGAAAGCAAAAAATGCATTGAGTAATTTATGATCGATCTTGACAACCATGCAGGTGGGAACTTTTCTTCACAACACATACCTGCATTATCTTGCGAGTAGTTGTAACAGGTGTACCACTGGATATTAGCATATCAGACCAAACACCAGCAAAATATCCTAAAACCGCCATCATGGTCCATGGAACTGCACTAAACCATGCTGCTTGTCTGAGGTCGACATGATGGATCTGTTCCACCCAGATAAATTTCAACCAGTTAAGACTACTAATAATTATCTACAGAATAGCTGAGGACAAAATTGTTCCTAATTAAATAGTGCATTAAAGCCTTACAGTGCTGAAGTATATGGGCATCCACGAAAGAATCACAAAATATCCCTGCACATAAGTCAACTGATGATTAGATTACCATTTACAAAATTGTTAAATAGGTAAATGCAAGACAGATGAGGTACACAATAAGATCAAGCCTACTTCTAAGCTGGCACTAAAAGAATAAAAGTCGTTACCCAGCTATGCATTGCATTTGCAGATATTAGGGCCCAAGTAGGTAATTTTGAAAGCAATCGCCCAAAAGGAGGGATGACATTTGTCGTTTTAGGATTCTTCTCCAACCCAGGAACTGCAGGGCCCTGCCTCATGTTCGTTATGTAGTCCAATTCATACTTGGATATTTGACGATGGCGACCAGGAGTACTTGATGTGGCGGAAACCCACACTAAAACCCAAAGTAACCCAGATAATCCAAATATTACAAAAGGTCCAAAGACTCCTCCCTGTGACATGAGGATTGGAGAAAGCATAAGTCCAATCACATTTCCAAGCTGAAACCCAGCCATTGCAATTCCAACTGCCCTGGATCGTTCTGTCTTCGGAAACCATCTAAAAGTGAATGTTAGTTCAACGAGCAACATTTGCAAATTTCATAAGAGCACATGTTCTATACTATCATATAAAAAACCATACCATATCATGAACTTCACTGTAAAATCTGAAACAAAAAGTAGGAAGTTTGGCCAATACCTTGAAATCATGTTGTTCATGCTAGGTAGAGCTACACCTTCGGCAGTTCCAAGCAATACTCGCATTGCAAGCAGTGCCCACAAAGAAGTCTCAGCTGCCCAAGGAGTGAAAAATGTAGCTAATGACCATATAGCCACACCCCATGCCATAACTACTTTACCACCATAATAATCTACTAAAGCTCCTCCAACAATAGGTGAAATCAAGTATCCCCAAAGAAAAGACGACTGCAAATCACAATCAAACAAGGAAATGAAACCCTAATTTAAAATCTCCAAATCCAAGAGTGAAAAGTAGGGTTTATATGTTGATTACCTGAACAATACCAGCAAAAGACCTACTCCAACCATGAGACAAAGAAAGAGGAACAATAGCCACAGACATGACAACTCTATCAGCATTACAAAGAGCTAAAGCAAGACCAACCATGGCAACAACTTTAACTCTTTCAGAAGTAATAAACTCAATAAAAGTGGGTGTTTCAAACTCTCTACCATCATCATCATTTGGAACTGATAAAGCATCATTAGGAGAAACCTTAATTTGAGATGAAAGAAACCGTTTCTTAAACCCATCTTCTTCAGCGACTCCGGTACTAAAATTACTCCACGAATTGAGAAATCTCTGTTTCTTGGAATACAATTGAAATGAAAATTGATGAGTCTTGGTGGGGATATGTTGTCTGGTTCTGTATGAATTATTAGGGTTTCGAAATGAAGATGGAGGAGAACGAAATAGTGATTTATCTAGAGATAGTTGATAACTCATAGTGAACGCCAAGAAAGATGAACTTTGGAAGAGACACAGAAAAAAATTTTGTTTCGCTTTCACTTTTTTTCTTTCTTTTTTTTGGTAATTTTAAACTAATTTTAATTTCCAAGTTGGAGCCACTTTTTAAATCCCTAAAACACCCTTCTCTTCCATTTTTTTGTTTTTCCCAGTTTGAACTGATGGAAAAATATTTTTCAGCTGGCAAAATTTGAATTAGTAAAACAACCAGCTTGGTAACGGGGCAGCAGGAAATGGTAGAGGGGCGTCAAACCTAATAAGACAAAAAGATCATTAGATGGTAATCCAAGTGCCCCTTATTAAAAAAATATGGAAATGACCAATTAACCCTTATTATTAATAATCAAGATTAGTGATGATAATCAAGATTAGTGTTTGATAATCAATTTTCACTTATAATAACTCTAAAATCAGATTTTTAGAGTTCTAAAAAAAAAAATCAAAATTTTAAAATTTTCTGAAGAACATACGGTTGGAAATAAACTAGTTACCAACCGTAACTGGTTCAATTTGGAGAAAACCCAATCGTAATACCAGTTACGATTGCTAGAAAATCTTGGATACGAACCGTAACTCATTACGGTTCATAAAAAAGGAATCGAAACCACCGTAACTAAACTACGGTTGGTAAGTCAACTATAGTTTCGAACCGTACATCACTACTTCAAAAATTCTTAACATACATGATTATGTACGGTTGGTAAGTCTACTATAGTTTACAACCGTACATCATCACTTCAAAAATTCTTAACATTCAGGATGATGTACGGTTGGTAACTTGCATTAAGTTACCAACCGAACCCAGGTGCGGTTGGTAACTAAGGTTTCGATACCAACCGTACCTAAACCTAATTCTCAATTTTTTTAAAGTACGGTTCGTATTTGGGTTGTTAGCAACCGTATGTTCTTCAACCAATACAGGTACGGTTGGTATATGGGTTATTACCAACCGTAACTCACATACAACACACAAATTCCAGTTTCAATTTCGATCCAAAACCCTAATTTTTGAAGCAAAACTAACTTAAATCAAACACAATAGACTAAACTCTAACTGGGTATTATAAATTTTTCAAATCGCCGATGAATCGAAGAGGACGATGAAATATCAGTTTTAATGGAGAGGAGGAGAAGAAAAGAGAAACAATTTTGATTTACTGATTCAATTAGGTTAAAAATGGGGAAGGATAATTCAATCTTTTTAATCAAAAAAGTAAGGGTAAATTAGTCCATTTAAGGTGAAAAGGGTAATCCAGTAAACTTATACACCCTATAGGACACCCCCTAACCAATTAGAGGGACATTACTATCACCCATGTCGCCCCTCTACCATTTCCTGCCGCCCCTTTACCAAGCTTGTAAAACAACAAGGGAGATCTTCTGAATAAGTTGAATCAAACAGTAGGCAGTACCACAGCAAGACCAATGTATATCACAGTAATTGCTTCAAGTTTGCTCATGTCTCTTTATACATTTGAACGTTTCAAAATTAGAGCGAAACTGTATCCTCAATGAAGTGTACAAAAAATAAAAACTCATCTCAAAAATCAAAACACAGGAGCATGCCAGGAATTAATTAGCTGCTCATGTTTGTTTACTTAAGTTTAACGCGATGTTGAATTGCGGAATTTCTGGAAATACACACAAATTGGATGGGTCATGGGTTCCTCCTATTACAAGGCATGAACACCATTCACTAGATCAACAAACTTATCGACATCATTAGCTAAATTGGTTGCTTCGCCGATGTAGGTGTGGGGTGTAAGTTGCAAAAGATTAGCTTTTGCGTCCGCAGGGATCTCTAAACCTAAAATGAACTCCCTGATACTATCTTTAGAAATTCCTTTCCCTCTGGTTAGTTCCTTCAGCTTCTCGTAGGGTTCGGGAACACCATATCTTCGCATCACCTGATAAGGGAAAATACAAATCCATGGGAGTTTTAGAAAAATGGCGACTGTGTAGAGAAAAAATGCAAGGGTTAGATGTATATTCCAGTAGAGGATTATCAATCTTGCTAATATTCAGCTTCGTTGTATTATCAATCTTGGTAATATTCAGCTTCGTTGTATCATTCCCTTCATTTAATAATCCAGAAAAAAAAAAGTTTGAGATGCTTACAGTTTGTATTGGCTCAGCAAGAACTTCCCAGCATTGATCCAAATCTTCACTTAGGCGAGCTTCATTTACCTACAAAGGAGAACAAATAAGAAACATGAACTTACTAATATCATAGACGAAGAGACATATATACTTGTGTTTGATTGTAGTTTCTCCATGGGTTGGAGAATATCCCCACAAAGCACCAACAAAATACGTACTTGAAGCTTTCCAATGCCCTGGAGGGCACTTCTGTAAGCAAGAAGAGAATGCCCTAATCCAACACCCATATTCCTCAGAACAGTTGAATCAGTAAGGTCACGCTGTTGAACAAACATAAGGTTAGATGTGATAATAAAAAGATACAAAGGTAACGGCGGTATAAATATGCAAAATCTGTGTTAAACCGTATCATGCATAAACAGAATGCCCAATATTTTAGTAACCCCCTCGATATGACCATTACTTGAGGCACTTTGAAGTACAAGATTCATAGTTAATAAACCAAAGGGATTTTATTTGAAGAACATTAAGATCGTTATTACCTGCCAGCGCGAGATAGGCAACTTTGTGCTCAGATGAGATAGTCCATCATTGGCCAGCCCAAGATTACCCTCACTGTTTTCAAAATCTATAGGATTCACCTTATGAGGCATAGTAGAAGATCCAACCTCACCAGCCTTTGTAATCTGAATGGAAGGTCAGAAAAGGAAAAGTTTTTAAGTAGAGAAACATAGAGTGGGCAGCCAACATATACACTAACTTCCTTCTCATTTTGTGTGTTTACCTGCTTAAAGAATCCTAAAGACACGTAGCCCCATACATCCTTGTCAAAGTCCATCAATATAACATTAAACTGTTTCATTGCATTGAACAGTTCTGCCATATAATCATGAGGCTCAATCTGAAGGAAAACACAACCAACCATCACATGTAAAAACAGAACAGGGATTAGATAATGATTCCATGTTTTCCACCACATAGCATGTTAAACAATTTATATGACCATGGTCCTCAAAGATTATAAGTAGAAAAAGTCAAACGATATCAGATTGGTGGCGAAAATGTGAAACATATATCCACAAAAGTGAAACATATATGATCAGAAACAAACCTGAGTCACATAGGGGTTGAAACTTAATCCTAGAGATTTTACAAACTCCTCGGCAACTCGAGGCCAGCTTAGCTCAGGGTATGCGACAAGATGCGCATTATAATTTCCAGAAGCACCAGCAAACTTGCCCAGTAAAGCAACTTTAGATAGATTAAGTCTTTGTTTGCTTAATCTAGCAGCAAAAATTGCCATTTCTTTTCCCAGAGTAGTTGGTGTAGCTGGCTATGAGAAGATCAAAAGAACAAAATGATATAACTCAATAAGTGAAAGCCACAGTAAGTCGAAGAAATTAGGCAAGTCAGATATATCAGCCTCTGAACAGCAAAATACTAGCATTTACACAACTTTGCTATTCATGTAAAAAAACTCCAGTACCTGTCCATGTGTGCGAGAAAGCATAGGAACATGAGCATTGTCTTTTGCCATCTTACATAAAGCTCTAATCAAATCATCCATGACGGGTAATATCACTGTATTCAACGCCCCTTTTAGCATCAAGGCATGAGCCAAATTATTGATATCCTCAGATGTACAAGCAAAATGGAAAACTCAAGTACCTGGAATAGATGAAACGGCACAAGTTCAATGACAACTATAATTGAAAGCAACAAGAAGCTTCATACACATGAAACTGGAGAGAATAAAATCCAACCTTTGCAATTTCCGGATGTGATTGACATTTTTGTTTCAGAAAGTATTCTATTGCTTTCACGTCATGATTCGTAACTCTCTCAATCTTTTTCACCTCCAATGCATCACTCACACCAAACCCATCAATAATTCCTTCCAGAAAAGACAGGGCATCCTTGCTGAAACTGGGGACCTCGGTTATTTCCGAAATTTGTGATAGCTTTATCAGCCATTTGATCTGTGTTCAAATAAAAGATCAAAATAAAACTTTCATAAATGATCTTGTATCAATAATCCAGCATATAGGGTGCAAAACAATGCTGAGATAAAAACTTGATTTACGAGTTGTACCTCCACTATAACGCGGAAATGAATAAGTCCGTATTCGCTCATAAACGGAGCCAAATCTTTCACCTTTCTCCAATATCGACCATCCAAGGGTGATAAAGCCGTTAAGCTAGAGAGCTCAAACTCAGTATCATCAATCGTCATGCTAACCATCTACAAAAAATCAAAAATGACAAAACCCATGTTTAATTTTACACCATCAATTTCTAAAACTTCATTTCATAACATAACATCTTAAAACCCCAAATTATGTTCCAGATAAAAACTGATGATGAATAAAACTAATTACCTTGGGAACAACTGATTTAGGGCTATCTTTCACAGAGGCACTAACACAACAAATTTTGTGAGGGAAAGAGGGTTTACTCGATACAAATGAAGCATTTGAAGTGAGATTACAAGAAGCAAAAGAAGAATGAAGTATTGAGTTAAACTTAAGGCTTAAACGCGATGGTTGGATACTACAACCAGAAACCCTAACTGATGATGATGCAACCTCCATGGATGATACCCCCTACTCTGTTATTCCAAGACAGCGATGTTCTTTTTCCTTCACTAAAACCCTAGTTAGGGACCGATGAGGATATATGAATTTTAGGGGCGGTAATGTAAAACGTTTACATAATGCTGCTATGAGAGTATGAGGCCGGTTTCTATGCACCTTTTTTTTTTTTAGAGCTTGGTAAAGGGGCGTCATGAATTGGTAGAGGGGCGTCAAACTAATAAGACAAAAAAGGTCATTAGAAGTAAATTCAAGTGCCCCTTATCAATAAAAATCTGTAAATGACTAATTAGCCCTTATTGTTAATAATCAAGATTAGTAATGATAATTAAGATTAGTGTTGATTATCAAGATTAGTGTATTATAACTCTAAAATCAGATTTTTAGAGTTATAAAAAAAATTGAGGAGAAGAAAACTTATGTGATATTTGTGAAACCCTAGATTTTGATTCACTCCACCAAAATGAGTGATTCCAAAGACCCGATATACTTCTAAATTAGTTCCAATTAGCTTTTTCTCGCTCAAAATTATCTAAATTACATAACAAAATCAAAATTTTGAATTTTCAAGAACTTACTAAGCAATTTTTGCTCGTGACTAATCAGTAACTCTTAGTTACTGTTCGTAAGTTGTCGAATACCAACCGTGAATCGGTTAAATTTGGGGAAGATCCAATCGTAAACCCGATTCACATTTGGTAATTTAATTTAGTTACCAACTGTAACTTAGTTACGGTTGGTAACTAATGAATAGAAACAAACCGTAACTAACCTACGGTTGGTAAGTCTTCTTAACTTTTGAACCTTACATAACTATTTGATAAGTTGTTAACATTCAGGATGATTTACGGGTGGTAAGTTTATTGAGTTTCAAACCGTAACTCAATTACGGTTAATAAATATGATGCAAATAAAAACCGTAACTGAACAAATTCCCAAAACTAAGAACTTACGGTTGGTATTTGAGTTTAAACCAACCGTAACATCAACCCAATCTACGATTCACGGTTCAGTATTTGAGTTATTACCAATCGTAACTAGCATAAACCCGAAATTTCAATTTCAATTTTCATTCAAAACCCTAATTTTTGATACAAAATTAACTTAAATCCAACACAATAAACTAAACCCTAACTCGGTTTTTTCCAAACATTTTTCAAATCGCCGATTAATCAAAGACGATGACATTTTCGGTTTTAATGGAGGTTAGGGTTGATGGAGGAGAAGAGAAGATGAAAAAAAAAACTGATTTGATTTTGCTTAATTAAAAAAAAATTGATTTGATTTTGGTTAATTTAAGGTGAAAGGGGTAATCTAGTCATTCTACACCCCTATAGGACACCCCCTAACCAATAAAAGGGACATTATTATCACACTTGACGCCCCTCTACCAATTCATGACGCCCCTTTACCAAGCTTGCCTTTTTTAGAATCATATTATTGGGGCTAAAAACGGATGGTTTTTGGGACTATTTGGGGTCATGAAATAACAATTCATAGGACCCCTTATCCATCATTTTTTGTAATATCCAATCTACCCTTAATCTGATTAGTGCTAATTAACTTGATTAAGTTAATTAATCAGTCTTAGTGAATCGATTAGACTAATCAAAACATAAATCTTTTGCAAATCAAAATTTGATTTTTTTGAGTTTTGAAGAAGGAAAAATTGTGATTTTGGTGAATTTTTTTTGATTTTTTTTGAAGAAAAATGATGAAACCCTTCGTCACAAAATTCAAGATAACATTATAATCAACTCCCAACATCAATTTCATCAATTCAAATCCTTCAAAAATCTATAAAAAAATCTAGAATTTTCTGCTATTACGGCTGGGTAAATTTGTCGACCCGGACGAAATTAGTAATGTACGGCTCGGAATTGAAGATTTCACAACCATAAATTACTTTCGCGGATGGGTCGACAAGAACTCCCAACCGATTTTTTTCCTACTATTTTTTGTAAGTATCAGAAACAGTTACGGCTAGGTTTTCCAAGCCGAAAATTCAAGTTACGGCTGGGGAACCTAACCGAAATTAGACCTATGTTTATACTTATTTTTTTAATGTGATTATCAGAATAGCTTACGGTTAGGAAAATCTAGCCGCAGACACTCTTTTACGGTTGGGAGATCTTACTTTCCCAACCGTATAGGTAGGTTCAGGGTTCACGGTATGGAAACATGTATTTTCCCAACCGTAATACAGGATTCACGGTTGGGAAAGCGTGAACTCCCATCCGTTATACATGTAGATGGTGGATTTTCTACAAAGGAAACTTCTGGTCCAGCAATCAGATGTGAGTATTGAGACACAGGTGTCTCATCGAACCTCTGACTGAGAATACTGTCTCTCGGAGTATATACATATATGTAGTCTCTCGGCTGGACAACAACATATCTCATGAATACTGAACACTTCAGTAATTATTTCTATATAAAATCACGATATTGACGACTCCTAGACAGCTTGCTCTGCTAGTATAGAGCGATAACGTTTACAGGATACAAACAACAGTTTTCCCTGACTATATAAAGGATATGAAGCTCCAACAAGCTCATATCAGGATAATTAATGCTCCTAGACAGCTTGCTCTGCTAGTATAGAGCCATCAATTAATTATTCTTAAATTCTTGGATTCATCCATTGAATTTCTGGAAATATTCAAATATTTTCTGAAAGTATTCAAATACTTTTGTAATATTTCGTTACTTCAATCCATGGTTCTTCCCAGCAGAATTCCATGGGTTAGTAATAAATATTTGACAACACGGGCATCTGAGCTACCTCTGAGTAAGCCCCGATTCAAATGGTGCAAGTGTACTCGACGTTGATGCACTAACAATCACCGTACGAACAAGTATTTCAAAATACGACGAGACGATGAACCTATGCAAAATAGGAAGGAAAATAATTAAAAATTGACCAAGGCGCTGGGAGCATGGGCCCACTGACCGACCGGACGTGCCGTGGTCAATCCCACGCCAGTTTCATATTTTTATCATATCTTTTGTTATTTTCCTTGAGTTCATGAAAATCCTTTCACTTGATCAAATATCTTTCGTTTTGAGGAAACTCCTCAGTTTCATAGTGTTTCCCTCACACCAAGGAAATAATATAAAATTAGGGAAAATATTGTGGGGCCGTGATTATTGGCCAACCGGCCATGCCTTGATCCTGGCCGGCTCCATGCCTCATGGTTCCTCATTATTTAATTATTATTTCCCTAATTTCATGAAAACTCCTTAATCTCATGATATTTCTTTAATCCCATGAAAATAATAATATAAAATTATGGAAACCCGTGGGACCGGTCCCAGCAGGCCGGTGATGCCCAAGCTGGCCCCACATGCCCTATTTTATTATTATTATTATTATATTTTTATGTTTTCTTAATCCCATGAAATTCCTTGATTTCATGATATTTCCTTCAAATTATGAAAATTCCTTTAAATCATGAAATAATACATAAAATTAGGGAAAAACTCACGGGACCGGACCCTAACCGGCAAACCATGCTCAAGCCGGTCCCACATGTCGCTTATTTTATTATTATTATTTTTCATGTTTTCCTCGTCTCATGGAAACTCCTTGATTTCAACAAAAACTCCTTGGTTTTATCATATTTCCCTAAAATCATGAAAATATTATAAAAATTAGGGGAAAACGTGTGGAATTGGGCCCTTTGGCCGGCCGGCCATGACTTGGCCACGACCAGTCCCACACTTCATGATTCCTTCATTTTTTTATTATTTTCCCTTCATCTCATGAAGTTTTGACGGTTTCATCAAAAACCCCTGATTTCTTCATATTTTCTCAAATGATTGCTCAAATGCACATCTGAATATATCAAAATTCTCAGAACTGAGATACGAACACTTTGGTGACATGAGCATGTTACCTTGACCGACCAAGGTTGGCTCTTTGGCTCGAAAGGAGCCGATCCCGCGTATTTGCACAATTTGACCTAATTTGCGCAATTGCACGTATTAGGTCCAAAACTTTTCCAAATAATTTTGGGATTTTCATGGAATGATCGTCAGTAGATCCCGTGATCACCTAGGGACGATTTCATGACCCCTTGGTCGGTCTTTCACCCCTTCATAATTAATTAGGTTTTATCACCTAAGGCTCAGACGAGCATTTTTCGAATAAATGATTAAACCAGCATTTGATCATTCTTTCATCAACAAATCACCAACTCTTCAAGAGTCCTCGGCATTTGATCACATGAGCATATGGGATATACATGGTCGACACATGGTCCCATGAAGCCGGTTCTCCTTCATTCCATGGTTAATTTTCAAATAAACCATCAATTGGTCATCAATTGATCAAATTAGGGTTTCTGAGTCCAAGGATCATAATTCCAGATTCAAACCCTAATAATTTTATGACGATCTCATGATCAGTATTCTTATTAATTTTGCTCGGTTCAACTACCATTATTTTAATTAATATTTTATTTTGGTCACGCTACCAATAATTCGTTAGACGAGCAACACTTTCTCAGACAAGCAATATTTGCTCAAACCAAGAATATTGGTTCAACTATCAATATTCAACAATTCATCTAATGAGCAACACTTGCTCACCACAACGTCAGAATTTTATCTCTGTCTCAGCAGACACGTTCAATTCATGAGTTTCAGAAATTTTTTGCAAATCATGTTCAACTCAGTAAATACATGGACTCATTGTCCCATTAAATCATGAAGTCAGCAACCGACTAATTAACCACGAGACGTCAATCGTGTCACTTGGGGGGGATATTAACTAGGTTTTTGGTTTGGCGTTCTGGTGTGTTCAAGCACACGAGGTAATGTGAGCAAGTCGTGCAGTCAGTTGAAAAAGTTAACAAAGTAGTGGATGGAAAATCGACCAAGTCTCCGCACGATGAGCAACTGGTTTCAAACACGATTTCCATTTCCCCACTTATTGATTCTATCAATTGTCACACTTCATGGGATCATGGTGTCTACATTTCCAGCAATATAAATAAGTCTCTGAATCATGATTGAAACAACAAGAATCTCACGTCTCACCGACAATACGAGATCAATAACTTATCAATTGAGCAATTACTTTCAACTGAGCAATTCCAATCATTCAGAACTTATCTTATTCAGAATTCACAACTACACTTACAATCTTTGATTACCATTGATTCCACACATTTCTCAGCTTCACTCCTACAGATCGACACATCCTCTCTTGTGACCGAATTTACTATGGAATGGCCATTGTCTTGGTTTAGGCCGGAGTACTACAGATTGATCTCTCGAATTCAAAGCACTCCCTTCTTGCAGTGCATTTGTGTGAGGTTGAATATTTCACTCGGTTCAAGGAGTCTCCTCCGTACGGTCGTCTCCTCAATTCCGTAAAAACCAGCAAATCGTTTTGCCCCATCTACAGATTGGCGACCACAGTGGGAGATCATTCTCTCGGTTGCAATTTCAAATTCCCACAAGATGGTTAATCTTAGGTCAGGTTCAGTTACCAATCCTAATGCGAACAACGCTAGCACTAGCAACAATGATGGAGCTCCAGAAACTACTCATGTCTCCAACAACCGCACCGATAATACCACTTCTCCGCAAACCAATATTGGAAGAAAAACCACTCTTCAGTCGGTCTCCTGAAGAAGTCGGAGAAAATCCACCTACCATAGGTGATGTCATGAAGGTGCAATAAACTCTTTACAAGAATCAGATTGACATGGCTACCGCTCAGAAGGAGCTGTGCAATTATCTCAAAACTCTCACTGACAAGATGTCAGAGAAAGCTCAGAAAAAAGGAAAAGCCAATGAAACATCTCCGACTGTTGATCCTAAAGTCACTCCGATCCATGTAGTAGATGATGATGAAGTCCACAAGGCTACAAATAACTCACCAACAAAGGAACCTGCAGGCTTCATCAGCCGTGAAGACTTGGAACACTTTATGGGGGATCGAGGAAAAGACAAGACACCATCGGTTCATCGTCTTCAACCTCCATATCCTGCTACTACACAACGAATTCCTCTCCCAAAGGGCTACACTTCCCCAACATTCACATTATACAACGGAACATGAAACACTCGAGAAAACGTCTCTCGATTACTGGAAGTACTAGGAGAGCACGAACACAATGATGTTGTATGTCTGAAGGAATTATCGAAATCTCTGACAGGCCGAGCATACACCTGGTACAACGACATTGCACCTGGGAGCATCACTAGTTGCAGAGAAATGGTTAATGCCTTCCACATGAAATACTTCTTCGTCTCAGAGTATATTACTCTCTCCGACTTAAGAAGAATATCTCAGAAGAGCAATGAATATCCGAACGATTATGTGAAGAGGTTCATAGTCCAAGCTTTGGATTGTCATGACTCTAATGTCATTGAACAACAACTGGTGGACTTGTGCATCAACGGAATGATCCCGGTCTACAGAGCCTTTCTAGAAAATCTCTGGTTCCATACTTTCTCAGAACTTCATGAAGCAGCCAAGCAATCAGCAACTATTGCACCTGCTTTACTGGAAATAGCAAAGTCTGCAAGTTCAGGGAACCTCAAAGCATCCTACACCTAGTCAATAATTAGTACAATCTCCAGACTTCAGCAAACGTTGTTGCCGAAAGGAATGAAAGGAAAGTAGAGATACAACATCAGAGCGCTTTTCCAATATCCCAGGCTCCTATGAAAGCACGAAGAAAAGATAACCAATCCTGAAATGCACAAACCTCGACCCGACATCAACGAATGAGGAAATGATCATACAGACTCAAATTTCTCTCTTCTCATGAAGGAGTGATCGAGTTACTGGAAGTCTGGGTTAAAGATGGTGCAATCATATTGTCGTTTATCAGGAGAGAGCCAATTGAAGAAGAAATTGGGAATCCCATACGTCTATCCATCCCGGAAATACTCCTTGAACCTTCATCCACAGACAAGGAGATGCACGACTGAGGACTTCTTACCACAGTCCATCTCAGAGGAAATGAATTTGGAATAATGTTGATAGATAATGACTCCGCCATCAACAACATAACCCTTAAATCCGTCGGCATCACTCGACAAGAAGCTACTTGTGATCCCATATCAATCAAACACCTTGAAGTAACGCTTGGAAATACTTATGGCTACATCACTCTCAAAGTGAACATAAGTTCAACCTGGACATAAACCAAGTTTCACATAATCAGGATGATCCAGGATATAACATGTTCTTCAGACGAGCGTGGCTCCACGCTGAAAAGACGGGTACTGACAAAGCGTTTTTGGTTGCACATCTCTCCAACGAAGAAAGTTCTGATCCATCCAGAATATTTTACGGACATTCCATCATCAGAGCACTTGGAGGAATTACAAACTTTGACAAGATTGAAGCAAGAACCTACAAAAGATGCACAAAAATTCATCAAGAGGTTCCGCACTCAGGAAAGTCTCATTCCTCCCATGTCTATGTCATTTATTTTCTCACATGTTATCCTAGCATGGGGACTCAATTCTGCTAGCAACTCTGTAAGATGTTATGAATGGTAACATCATCGCATTAGTGTTTTACCAAGTGGTTGGGTCTAACATTTCTCCGAATCGAGCATCTCACTGAGACATTCATTACTGAGATGATCTTCAAGCATACCAAAGAACAATTTGGGAATTTCTCCATAGCCTTGCAGGAGTGTCCATGTGTGCCCCAAAATCATAAAGCTCTGATGTATGCACAAGTATTGAATCCCACTACCGCAAAGAAAGGAGTGTTGAATCAACAGAAGATACTCAAGGCCGAGACTATCAAGCCTAAGACATTCGAAGCTTGAAGGACACTTCAACGCTCAAGCATCTAAGAAGTCTTCAAATTGTACTCCCTATCAAAGAGTACACCTTCGATAATTGCGCCTCTGGCTTCAGCACAAATATCTCGACGATGGCACACTGATTCACCACCCACACGATCAAAGTGAAATTAAACTACAATTGCTGAGTCTTCATTATCTCCATGACAAGACTTATGAAGCAGATGCAACATCATTCATCCATCGATGGCATGAATTCCTTCAACATGCACTGGGGACTTGATCTTATTGGACAAGATTCGAGACATAGCAAGTCATTGCAACCTGATGCGATTCCATGAAAACTTTATCAATGGAATCTCTCTACATTACAAACCCTGCATGACTGAAGAACTTTCTCTCTTCACCGATCGCATCCAGAATGAATATCACTGCTATCTGCCACAACAACGTCAATTCACTGACGAAGCCAGTTCACAGTAAAGTCGTACTGTTCAGGAGAATTTGGATTGAACTCCTGGTAAACCTTCACCTTAGGGATACTCAATCCACCAACTAGTTCATGAATGTAAAGGCTCATTGGATGGAGAAGCAAATACTATGTCGATAATCATGGTTCTATCCTTTTCGGTCTCTGGAGCAACTCTGACCATAGTATCGGCATCAACAAGGGTATTTTGAGGAACTCCATTCATAGTATCAACATCAATCATGTCACTTGGGGGGATATCAACTAGGGTTTTGGTTTGGCATTCTGGTGTGTTCAAACACACGAGGGAATGTTAGCAAGTCGTGCAGTCAGTTGAAGAAGTTAACAATGTAGTGGATGGAAAATCGACCAAGTCTCCGCACGATGAGCAAATGGTTTCAAACACGATTTCCATTTCCCCACTTCTTGATTCTATTAACTATCACACTTCATGGGATCATGGTGTCTACAATTCTAGCAATATAAATAAGTCTCTGAATCATGATTGAAACAACAAGAATCTCACGTCTCACTGACAATACGAGATCAACAACTCATCAACTGAGCAATTTCAATCAATTAGAACTTATCTTATTCAGAATTCACAACACACCTACAATCTTTGATTATCATTGATTCCACACTTTTCTCAGCTTCCCTCCTACAGATCGACCCATCCTCTCTTGTGACCGAATTTACTATGGAATGACCATTGTCTTGGTTTAGGATGGAGTACTACAGATTGATCTCTCGAATTCAAAGCACTCCCTTCTTGCAGTTCATCTGTGTAAGGTTGAACATTTCTCTCGGTTCAAGGTGTCTCCTCCGTACGGTCGTCTCCTCAATTTCGTAAAAACTAGCAAATTGTTTTGCCCCATCTACAATACAGTTTCAGAAACCTTTTTTTTCTCAACTTAATCGAATCGAATTTTTAAGTCGAACAAAAGTAAAAATAAATGGTGGGTTTTCTTACTTTTTGTTTTTTTCTATCATTAATATACGCAATGGAGAAGATGAATAAGAAGAGAGAAATAAATATAATAGATTTTTATTTAATTTTAGGATCATCATTTTCATCACGATGCAATGAAGAATCATGATGTGATGGAGAAGAAATAGAAGAGAGGATGAAGAAGATTTAAGTTTTTTAATGATCACGATTTCATCATGAAATTATGATCATCATTTTCATCGTGATTTTATCATGATGAAATGAAGGAGAAGGGAAGAAAAAGAAGAAGAGAAGATTAATGTTTTTTTTTATAATAGTATGTTTATAGGAAATGGTATATTTGACATTTACTATTGATTTGGTTCCCCCCTATACCACTTAGCCTCCACTTAGTCTTTTATCCCCCAAAAACTCCTCCCCCTAGAGCCCCAATAATAGGATTCTTTTTTTAACCTTCTTTTCTTTTCTTTTTTTTTATATGGAAAGAGTGAATGGAGTAATACTAAGTCAAGAGTGAGTCAAAATGATGTGGGGATCAACATTCGGCTATCTCACTCCTGAGCAAGAGGCAAGAACATGGTTTGTAAAAATTTACTATGGAACGACCATTGTCTTGGTTTAGGCTGGAGTACTACAGATTGATCTCTCGAATTCAAAGCACTCCCTTCTTGCAGTTCATCTGTGTGAGGTTGAACATTTCGCTCGGTTCAAGGTGTCTCCTCCGTACGGTCGTCTCCTCAATTTCGTAAAAACCAGCAAATTGTTTTGCCCCATCTACAATACAGTTTCAGAAACCTTTTTTTTTCTCAACTTAATCGAATCGAATTTTTAAGTCGAACAAAAGTAAAAATAAATGGTGGGTTTTCTTACTTTTTGTTTTTTTCTATCATCTATATACGCAATGGAGAAGATGAAGAAGAAGAGAGAAAGAAATATAATAGATTTTTATTTAATTTTAGGATCATCATCTTCATCACGATGGAATGAAGAATCACGATGTGATGGAGAAGAAATAGAAGATAGGAAGAAGAAGATTTAAGTTTTTTAATGATCACGATTTCATCATGAAATTATGATCATCATTTTCATCGTGATTTTATCATGATGAAATGAAGGAGAAGGGAAGAAAAAGAAGAAGAGAAGATTAATGTTTTTTTTTTTATATAATAGTATGTTTATAGGAAATGGTATATTTGACATTTACTATTGATTTGGTTTCCCCCTATACCACTTAGCCTCCACTTAGTCTTTTATCCCCCAAAAACTCCTTCCCCTAGAGCCCCAATAATAGGATTCTTTTTTTAACCTTCTTTTCTTTTTCTTTTTCTTTTTTTTTATATGGAAAGAGTGAATGGAGTAATACTAAGTCAAGAGTGAGTCAAAATGATGTGGGGATCAACATTCGGCTATCTCACTCCTGAGCAAGAGGCAAGAACATGGTTTGTAAAAATTTCTATGTTATAGGTTAAAGAAGAATATGTTAAGAAGGATATGCGTTTAGATGAGTTTATTTAATCATAATGTTGATGTTGATATTTAAACTTGGGTTACGAATTCTAAGAAGAATTGTACATGATAATTATATAGGAACCGGCTAAATGTTTCTCTAGCTTCTCGGTCAGGCATACTAAAAGAATTGGAAATGAAGTAGCTGATACTCTAGTGAAAGAAGGAAGGAAAGGCAGAACAACAACATATAACACAATGACTATTACTTCCAATCTGTTTAATCTTCTTTGTAAGGACTTGATGGCTTATCACAGAGACACAGATGTAATCTCTTCCTCTATGAGGGAAAACACTTAAATTCTTAATAAAAAAATTGACTAAAAATAAAAATCATGTAGGTATTTTGAGGAACATCGTTTATCTTGGGTTACGATGCGCACTTGGAATACTAATAAATCAACAGTGAAATTCGTATAATGCGTCTAATGATCCCCTTGACTAGCATTCATGTTTACCTGACTTATATGTTTAAGTTTTTAAGTGAACATGTTGGAACAAATAAACAAAATCGTTGGCTTGAGATTTATATGGAAAGAAGAATTTTCCAAATTCAAGCATGTACTTGATTTATCCCGAAATATAATTCAAGCAATTGGATACTCATAGGCTTATTGTTTTTTGAGTTTGAGAGCAATTTATTGTTCGTAAACTATGTTTGGGAAAATATAAAGCTAAAAACATCAAGTATTTACTAAAGTACACAAACTGATTTTTTTAGCTTGCGAACTTGTTCACAAACTGATTCGTCAAGTTTGCGAACTATGAATTTATATGAATGTTCATGTATGATTTTGTTCACAAAATGATTTGTTAGGTTTGCGAACTGTGTAATTTTTTAATGTTCTTGTACACTTTTGTTCATATACTGATTTGTCAAGTTCACGAACTGTGCACTTTTTGGATCTACAAATGCGAACTACTTTGTTCATGTTCACAAATTGATTTTTCAATGCGAATTTGGATATTTTTGAGTGTTACTGAACTCCAAAACTGCCTGATTTTTTGTATGTCAATTGAACTTTACTAGCTTCCAATAAGACCGTACTTATTCCTATATCATAAGTCTAAGACAGCGAATACAACCATACTTATTCTTATATCTATATGTGGCAATGCGACGCCTTATATCAGGGTGACCGATCCTATAGTACCCACATGGAGGTAGAACCGAAACTTGTTTTGGTAGAACCGTCAAACCCATGATTGTTGTTCTGATAGGATAATCAATCACATAGTTCTTGGATTCAGATGAACCAATTCTAAACTTGTTTGGAAGTGTGGAAAATCGGTTCCAAGATTGTAAATATGAAAAAGGATTTACAAAGTAAAGATGTCGACATACTTTGAACATGTGCAATAGCTCTTACCTTTTATTGTTCAAAGATATTCCTTAATAGCTAAAGGAGAATCCCGGATCGAAATAAATTGAGAATCTTTTAATTAAGGTTTTAGTTTTATATGCTTTTAATTTCTAGCAATTCAATGCATATCTTTAGAAAATAAAATTAGTAATGTGCATTTACTAATTGGAGATTTTCTACTGAGATTTTGGTCAATATTTGGACAGTGCATTTCCAGGAATTATGAAAACCGATTTTGGCGTTTATTGCATATCTTTGAGAATATTCGATTTTGGAAATTCCTTGGTGTCCAAACTTCCTTGGTCTATAAATATTGAAGTTTGCATTTCCCCCTGATATGAGGCGTCGCATTTCCACATATAGATATAGGAATAAGTACAGTTGTATTCGCTGGTCAAGATGAATTTCATGTTTCATAGTTATGTTTATATGTTTATATGAGAAGAAACCCCATAACCCAGAATTGTTGTCTTAGACTTATGAAATGTGAAACTTTTTTTTCTTCTTGTTTTCGACCTCTAACTTTATAGGTTGATGGTTCGACTCCCACGGATGGCACATGGTCGCCGTAAGAATAAAGTTTATGTTTGTAGCCCACAACAAAGATGAGACTTTATGAGTTACGATATTTTTCCAACAAAGAGGTGTGCCTTGAATTTTAATGTCAACTGATTGTCCATCAAGCGCTTAATCATAACATTGTTTCACCTTGAACATCTTATATGATTTGTGTGAGACAATCATTTGATGCCAACTTCGGAAGTTTCGTATTAATCGATTAATCACTTGAAAATAACTTGAAGCTTGTGGTGTATGTAAGATTACCATTGTTGTCTTCCAATGATGTTTCAATTATTAAATGAGAGTTTTAGAACGACTACTATATCTGGATATAATGCAGAATGTATACTTTGTATGCTGATTGTGCAAGTCTAGCTCAGGTCCGGAACTATTGTTCGTGAACTCTATTTGCGATCTGGTTTACCTGTGAAAAGGTTGGGAACTCCTGTTCACGTACCATGTTTGCAAATGGCTAGACAAGTCCAAGTACAGAGCCGGTGTTCGCGTACCTTGTTTGCGAACGGCTGGACAAAGACAAAGTCCGAAACTCTTGTTCGCTTACTCAGTTTGCGAACAAAGTGGTTAAGTTCTAAAATCGGTAAAGTGTGATTTTTATACTCATGAACTCAGGTTCATTTGCGAACTTAGTTTTCGAACTTAAGTCCCTGGAACTTTAATGTACTAAGGTATGTGAACTAGTTTTACAAACCATGGCATTATGTTCATGAATTGGTTCCTGTATAAGTACTTTGTACAATTACAAATCAAACTAATTTTGCTTCAAATGGTTCATATACATATTCCTATAAGATGATGAACATTTGAACAACTCTTTCGAAACACATTTTAAATTCATTTGATTATCTATCATGATTGATTGGTCATCATATTTGATCTAGAAGTGTTAGATGAATATGGCTAAGTTATAAGTGTTAATATGGCTAACTTCAGTTAACTATTATTGAGCCAACAAGTATACACGTTTGGGTATGGTTCATCCATATCTAAATATATGTATATTTCATTTGTGTGTATCAAGCTAATACCATCTAACAATGGAGATTGATTGCTAGTTTCTGAGCAGACTTAGATTGAATCTTAAATCAGGAGTTCATGTAACGGTGAATATATATATATATATATATATATATATATTGCTTTGTTACTAAGCAATCTTAGCTTTTATTGTAAGCAATCCTGATTTGAAAGGTTATATGAGGGAGAACTCTAGCATCTGGGAAACCTAATCCCGAAAATTTTGTGTGTCTTAGTTGCAAACTAGAGTCGATTGTCCATTAACCTAGTGTTGATGGTGGTTTTTAGTTCAGGGCTAAATTCGTAAAAGTCTATCTACTTGACACGGCATCAGATGTAGTAGACATTGATATGTCTATATTCCGTAGGGAATTTGGAGAATATATCAAAATCTGATGAGTGTCAATGTCTCCCTTCATACTATATTAAAACTCAATCTCCTAGATGAATTATCCACTAGTATAGAGCCTAATGAGTATGTAATCTCCTAGTTGCATTACTCACAGATGCTGGAGCCTGCTGAGTACTTTTCTTGTGATTATGTTCCCCGACAAAACCCTTATTATTGGTATGGCATGATGGATTTGTGTTCACTCGCAGCAGAGTAGCACGGACCTCCAAGTACCAATGTTAAGACTCTTGCACAAAATACTTAGTCAAAAAGCAAAGAATAAACAGAGCCACGGAGTAGGAACAACAACGAGGGAAGTGTGGCCATGCCATAGGCTAGCCGGCGCCACTTGGCCACGCCCCATGTTACCCAACCGGCCCTATTCCCCATCGACCAATCAGGTCGCATTAAGCCTGCCACGCGCACCAAAAGGGTGGCCACACCCGTGCTTGGCCGGCCCCCTACTTTTATTGACTAATTAGGTTGCTCCAAACCTTCCATAGCTTTAAAAGAGGTGGAAATTGTGTCAAAAAGTCGTCATACTAAGTTGGTTTCCCAAAAACCGTGCCAACATACTAACGACACGCTAAACATGCCAAAAAGAGCATGCCATACGCACATTCCAAACGTACCATTTACCGCGGCAGCATGCCAAAACGTACCAACCCACTCTCTGTTTGTGACCAACATCACAACATACTTCAATTTTGGCTAGCCTAACCATAAGCGCGGCCATGCTCTAGTGGCGGTGGATGAAACCCTAACTTCTAATCATGGCACAAAACTATGACACCTCGGTCCCACAACATGCCACAAACCGAGCGGACTTAGGAAACCCTAAAAAAAGGCGCCACGCTACATCCACTCGTGGAAATATTTACTCATGTGACCGCTTTTACATGGTGGCCTTCCTATGGCTCCTATGGCATGACTCTGGCACCGTTTGAATAAAATACCATGTCATGGCCACCTACCGCGTGCCATATGCACTAATTAGGGTTTCGGCATGCCAAACCCTAATTTAGGTAAAGTTAATACGCCAACCAAGCCAGATAATGTTCAACAGAGCATTGGGATTGATGTGGCCACTGAAACTGATGTTGCCACACCACATTGGAGTCTTAATACCAATAAGCCAAAATATAGTGACCATGGCTACGCAGAGCGCTACTTACACCATCGTGTCTCTGGCATGCACATGCTATGCCAGCCATTCCACCATGCCACTGGCATGCACGAACTATGCCAGCCATGCCGCAATGCCATTGGCATGCGCTAAAGGCGCCACTATACCATTGGCATATGCCAATGGCGCCACTGCGCCATTATCAGGTGCCAACAGGATATGGCCATAATCAATGGCTACCCTTCCTCATGAGATGCAATCTCAGTCGTCCAAGTTCGCCACCGAACTGACATGCTTGTGGCAAGTTTTAGGCGACCAGCCGAGATAAGCCTAATAGCACCACATGTTATGTTTCCTGCGGAAAGTCTCTTGAACTTGACTTGCCACACGTAGCAAACTGCTACATGTTTTCCATGAAAACACTCGAGACATCAAACGTGTCACAAATTGGGGGATACTCATCAGGTATTGGTCTGGCAGTTTACAGCGTGCGGCGTGCAATACGCCTGTTATAATAAAGTGTCAGGAAACAGAACATTTAGTGGTGGAAAGAAGTAACGGGTGTAAACGGATCCACTTCCTTCATCATGGAAGCATGGTTTCCGACGGTTATATATTACTCCACTCTTCCATCACTCAATCGTTCCCACTTCCTACGAGACCAGGGTACGTTTTATTATGACTTGTATAAATAGGTTTCACCTATTTCCACCAAAGAACAAGTTTTGATCAGCAACAACATAGTATCCAGGAATCACCAAAGCACTGATAGCTTTTCATTTTACAAGCCAGTTCTACTTTCTGATACAAGTCAGAAAACAACCACACCTTCAAAATTAACCATTCTGGTCTCAACACTTTCTTCGCTTCCCTCCCTAAGACCAACCCTTCTCCTTCACTTTGTGACTGAAGCAAGCCTGGAATGACCATTTCTTGGTTTAGGCCAGGATTATACAGATTGATCTCTCAAATCAAAAGTACTCTCGTGCAGTATATTGTTAGGTCTAGACTTGTTTCTCATCCACACACCCAAATTTACCAAAAAACAGCAGAAACAGTTTTCACCCACAAACACATAGGTTTTCCAAAACCATTATTAGGTTAACGACTTGAAGACATTATTTGGAATTCGTGAAGCCAGATACAACTATTTTCTCTGTAGTTGCGTATTCTGATCTTAATTTTTCTATCGTATTAAGTTTTATCTTCTCTAAGATTTACTCGAGATTTATCTCTGATAGGTAAGATATAAGAAGTAATCACAATAGTTATTCATCTCAGACTCTTGTGATTCCGCGATAACTTTTTCTGTTAATCAGTTGGGTTATTGTGAGGTGACTGATATTTCTAGGATGTTCTTCGGGAGTATAAGTACGGGGTATTAGTTGAGTTTCATGTTCACCTTGATTTATCTTAAGACGAAAACAAAACCAAGAATAGGCATATCTGTAGGAGACAAATCATTTTTAAAGTTTTCGACTTTGGGTCGTAGCAACTATTAGTTGTGGGTGAGATCAGCTAAGAGAATCAAATATGCAGAGTCCTTCTAGGATTTAAGAGGTGTAAGGAACGCGACTGTACCTTAATTAGTGTGAAACTTGGTTAGGGATCAACTACATTCCAGTCCGAAGTTAACTTGTAGTAGGCTAGAGTCTGTAGCGGCTTAATACAGTGTGGTGTTCAAAGCTGGACTAGATCCCGGAGTTTTTCTGCATTTGCGATTTCCTCGTTAACAAAATTTATGGTGTTTGTGTTATTTATTTTCTGCATTATATTTGTTTATATAATTGAAATATCACAGGTTATGCATAGTTCAATCACTGTTGATAAATCCAACCTTATTTGTTAGATAGAATTTGATAGACACTTGGGCATTGGTCTTTGGTACCATCCAAGTTATTCTCATATCAATAAGTCACACAGATTTCTATCTAGTTGATTTACCGATTGGATTGAGAAAGAGATAAAGCTCTTTGATATACTTGTTGATTGAGTCTCACTTTTAAGTTGGTGCTCTCGGAATTATATTGGAGTTTTAGTCCATATAGATTGTCGAACGAAATATTGGGTGTGGTACTATGGTTGTTATACCCTCGCATTTTCAGAGAGGAGTAACATCAGTTCCAGCAACTGTTAATGTCTGAGGTAGACATGCAGCTTGCAGACTGCGAATTGCTTTATTCCACAAATTCTACGCAAACTATTAGTTAAATAGATTTCCAACCATTTCTGGATATTCAATACCACAAACGGATTTTCAAATTGTGTATCAAAATGGTTTAATACGTATACGAAGTGCTTGCCAAGTCTAGGTACCTGATGATCATTAATAATTTCAAAGTTTTTAATTATAGGTGTGGTTGACAAAGTTGATTTCGTTGATGATCATCTGCAAGCAAAACAAGACCGGTAGTATGGGAAAAGTTATCTCCCTGACTTTCTGTATCTCACATTCTAAATAACAAATCTGGGAAATTTTTAAGGTACAATCATGTTTACCGATAATATCAAAAGTGAAGTAATATTACAGTTCTGGAGGTGTCTTCTTCTCTGAAAGAAAACAAACCTACATCTGAGTCAAAAACTTCTGACACTTCTGGCCTGCATACTAGTTGCATTGTGCTAGCAGTTACCATAAAAAATTCAGTACCACTACAAGTTGTACGATACGACAAATAATCTAGTATAGAGGAAACACTTACTCTCCTGCAATAGTTAATTTGGTGGCTTATTCAACACCAAGGAACAACAACAAAGGACATAATTGGTGTTCCTGAAGTATTAGCAAAAAGTAAAGCAAAGAGGGTAAGAAGTATAAATAGTAGTATATGAAATAGTTGATACAAGTGCAAGAAGTAGTCAGAAAGTATGCATCAGTGACAATTGATGCAATAGTTGACATTAAAAAATTATTGCAGTAGATACACTTTGTTGTAAAAGATACCTTAGAATACCTGAAGTATCATGATGAAAAATCTAGGCAGAAAATTTGTTTTTAATCTTGAAAATTTGTTGATAGGTACATCATCGTCGTAATCGTATGGTCTCTCTTCGATTTCTATTTTCGCAAGTATGTAGTTAATCTTGAAAATTTCGTTGATAGGTACATCATCTTCGTAGTCCTCGAGTTCCCTTTTCTTTGTTCTGTTGTAAATCTTAAAATTTTTGTTGATAGGTACGTCGTCGTCGTCATCACCTGATGATATATATTTGAGTTCTCGTTTCTTACTTGATGATTGCTTTTGTGTACTTTTCAATTTAGAGACAGTCTTTCAATTCTGCTTCTACTTATGTTTATGTTTTGTACTTGCTAAGTGATTATGTGCGCTTTTTGATTTCTGCTTCTGTTTCTTACTTGCTGATTTCTTCTATGTGCATTTTGATTCTGAAACACGCTTATGTTTATGCTCTTGTCTCTTCTCCAAAACCTTCTTTCCCTCATTAGGTGGTAGCAAACCATGGTTCAACAACCTACCTCATCAACAAATATCAGTTACATGTATTCAACTGTCTAAACGACATGTTAGAGCACTGCTCGATCGAAATCGCAAGCGTTTATATCTCAAGCTTGTTTGTCAAGTTTAGTTGCCAAAACTATAAGTCTTGATTTCTAGTCTATTTATAGCGAAGTCTTGGATTAGGATAGTAAGTGTAGTTGAGATTTAAACTCCACGAAGTTCATCGAATGAAGATGAAGAAATACTCAAGGAAACTTCTAGAACTTCATCGACAAAAGGTATGTGGAGACTTGAACTTATCTATCACTCAAAAGTCTATCTATTTTATCTCCTATATTGAGACAAAAGTCATATTGCTATATAGACTTCAATTATACACATTTACTATTTCGAGCTGAGTTTAACTCAATTATCTATTTCTCGAAATATGTGTTGGTAAGCTTTCGCTTTAACCAAGTTCATCTTTACTCTTGACGAAAGTCATATTGATTATTTCAATAACTTGAAAATCGCTTTGATGCTAATAGTTTGTGGATAACAACTATTGTCATCCTCTAAGAAAGTTTCAATGATTGAAATGAGAGTTTAGAACAAGTAACCATGTTTGGATATAAACATGGTGTGTATTCACATTTGTGTAAAAATCCAAAACTGAGAACCTAAGTATGCGTACACGTACTGGTTGGTTGTTGGAAGTCCGGAACCTAGGTATGCGTACCCAGTACGCGTACTGGTGGAAGTTTGGGTTCCGTGAATTTCTGCTGGAGTTTGGAATGTGAATTGGTATGGGTACCCGTACGCGTACTGGCGTAACCAAACTTGGCCCGACTACTTAGGTATGCGTACCCGTTTGCATGCTTAAGTAGGTTACTTTCTAAAATCGGTTTGTTCATGAACTAAAACATTTATATAATAAGGAATGCAATATTTTTCAAACCGTGGCTATGATGTCTTGTATACTTCTATAAGATCTAAGCAATTGAACAACTCTCTAACTAGTTTCATTTGAGTCATTTGAACTAGTTATGGTTAAGATGAATAAGGTTGATATCAAAGTGCTCATATGGCTAACCATTGGTTAACTATTGTTGAACTGAATAAGTGTACACGTTTAGGTACGGTTACCCAAACCTAAATGAAAGTACATTTCATTTGTGTATAACAAGCTAAGTTCAATCTAACGGTTGAAAGATATTAGCTTGAATCTAATCAGGTTTTCATCTAACGGTGAATATTGAATACTTTGTTACCAAGGTCAAACCCTGATTTGAAATCTATACAAATGAGAACTCTATCAACTGGGAAACCTAATCCCCACACCTCCTGTGTGATACTAGTTGCATAAGCTAGAGTTCAACTACGTTCCTGTCTGAAGTTAACTTGGAGTAGGCTAGTGACTATATCGTCTTAATATAGTGTGGTGTTTAAATCTGGACTAGGTCCCGGGGTTTTTCTGTATTTGCGCTTTCCTAGTTAACAAAACTTTTGGTGTCTGTGTTATTTCTTTTCCGTATTATATTTTTTTATATAATTAAAATATCATAGGTTGTACGTTGAATCAATCATTTGAAAAATTCAACCTTTGGTTGTTGATTGATCCTTGAACATTTTTCTTTGGTACCATTCAAGTTATTTCTCTTGTATTCAATCAGGCTCGAAAATTTTTTATTTGTTTGATTGCGGATTGAATTGAGATTTGATATACTTTTTCTTAAGATTGAGTCTGACTGTCTAGTTGATTCTCTTAAAAGTATATTGGAGTTAGTCCATATAGATTGCTAAGCGAAATATTGGGTGAGGTTGTTAGCCCCCCGTTTTTTTAATTGGTATTAGAACAGGCAAACACGTTCAAGACCTCATAAGTCGTTGTTTGTAGCGATCTGACTCTATGGACAGAAGTGTTATCTCTGATAAACGCGTCACCAGAAACAAAAGCTTTGTTTCTATAAAGTCTGTTAAAAAGAACGTAGTGTTCTAATGAAACATACTGGCACTGACATGTGTTACCCCGATTACCCTTCAATCGAGTCTGACTCTGTTGATGAAAGGGAAGAAGCTGAAGAGAGTAAACTGATTCTAAATCTTGTTAGAATCCAGGATGATAGAATCAATCGGTTGAAAAATAATGTCAATGTTCTTCTCGGTATAATGAGATATTGTGACTCTAAAGAAAAATCTCCTTGCAAGGAAAACACCGAAGTTCAGTCATCACGTATCTTACTCGAGGCGAACCTCAAAAATGATTCTTTGGAAATCGAAGATCTCTTAAAAAAACTCTCTATTCAAGGATGTTCCAAAGAGTCCACTATACTATCTGCCTCCATCTCAACTGAAAGAATTTCAGTTCCAGAAGTAAAATCAGAATCCCTTCCTATTAGAAAAGATATGCTCATAGCCTCCTCTAATCAAGGAAGTTATACATCACATGGAAGGAAAAAATCTCCAAACGATGATATTAAGTATGTTCTATCTAATTGTTCTTGTGATCAGAAGGTGTGTCTCTTTTGTGATTCAAAAAGGCATGTTAAGCAAAACGGAAACCCTAGGTGGAATAACAGTTAAATTGTTCGACTTCAACACACCTTAGATTTAATTCTTAAACGTGTAACTAACATTCGTATGTCTAAACCAATTAGTTTTACCAGGAAAGTCAGTTTGATGTGTTCCTCAAATGCTAAAAAGCATAACAGACTCCTTAACAGAAATCGTCCAAGAAGAGCTCAAGAATTCTCTTCTGCCAAAAAGGGAGATAATGATGTTTTTGATGAGAATAATTATCTAGAAAATGAAGCAAAAATGATGATATGAAAAACAACCTAAACATGATAATTGAAGGACATAAAGATACCTTCAACAGGATGTCAATTCCCTCTGGTCAAAATTCCTTTGGTAAGAATTCATACTATGTCTCGTGATGACAGTCAGATTTATGATAACTTTTCACATCAAAAAGGTTTCTTTCCTATAATTGAAAGGAAAAAGAGACTCAACCATGAACACCGTTCATTTAATGAGCTAGGGCTCATACTTGTACTAATTAATCAAGGGTTGAGTGCTTACTCATAAAAAATCATGTTGAGTAAGATGTGTTAATCATCAGGTATACTTTTGGCAAAAATGCTTTCTATTTAGTTGAGCTATTTTCTTATCGTCCATAGATAAACTATTGTCGGCATAAAACTTCACTTAAGTATTGGTAGTGTCTCAAGGTTTTCTTTGTTTTCTTGTTAATTTCGAAGAAAGTTTCATTGGAACTAAGTTTCCTACTATTCTTGCGCTCTAAATTGTTTCTCTGTGGAGATATAAAATTTATTGAGCTGATAGTTTGTGAAAGAAAATCTTCACATAGCAAAAAGTTTAAATGTTTTATCTTACCTTGTAAAAAAGGTATAATTCGTTTTTTTTTTGTGTTTTTTATTTTGGGTTCGGATTATGCTCGTGCGGGTACCTTTGTCTTACTTGTCACGAACTATCCTTGGAAACCCTAAAAGACACCTTCCCTAAGAAACCATTTAAATACAAAACCTATTATGTCACGTACACATGCTCTAGGTTATCTTGTGTTTTGTCAAGAATGTCTTCTTCTCTCGCACTTGTGATTTTGCAAGAGGATTTATTGATAAAGGTATTGGTTTCAAGTCCAATGGGAGGAAGAAAAAAACCCTAGTAGAAGATGATGATCCTAATGCCTCATGTTACTATGCCTATTCACATCAGGATGTTGAGAATGAGGATATGGTTTCTGCTGAAGTGGTTCATGATTTTCATAAATATTTTGAGGAAGCAAAACTGCAACTCGTTGATACTATGAAGAGTCTTGATGTGTTATGAACTGAGTTGAAAAAGGTTAACTCCGACCTTGTTCTCATAAAAACACATGTGAAGGATCTTCTCAATGAGGATATCTTCTCTGAAGAAGCAGTTGATACTGTTAATCACAAGCTCAAAGGCCTTGAAACCCGTGAAGCTTCCAAACGTGAACTTTGATTTAGCTTGTGATCAGTTTTTGTTTTTAAAATTGTTATTTTGTATAGGAAACTTCTTATGAGAATTTATTCTTGTGCTTTAAGAAGGATAACTAGGGTTTGGAATAGAAATTATTATGAGTACACATAGCTATTTCCAACGATTTTCATCTTGCAATGTTTTTAGATTTATTTATTTAAATTCTAAATTTTATTTGGAAGATGATTTTGCAGTATTAATCTTTATGGTTTTATATATTGCAACTTGTTATGGGATATGTGTGTCTGCGTCCATGAACTATGATTGTCCATTCATGGTCAAAACTTAAGTCTTTCATATGTCATTGTGCAAATGGTCATCAACAAAAGGTATGTGGAGACTTAAACTTATCTATCACTCAAAAGTATATCTGTTTTATCTCCTATATTGAGACAAAAGTCGTATTGCTATATATACTTAAATTATATACATTTTCTATTTCGAACTGAGTTCAACTCACTTATCTATTTCTCTAAATATGTGTTGGCAAGCTTTCGCTTTAACCAAGTTCATCTTTACTCTTGACGAAATTCATATTGATTATTTCAAAAACTTGAAAATCGCTTTGATGCTAATAGTTTGTGGATAACAACTATTGTCATCCTCTAAGAAAGTTTTAATGATTGAAATGAGAGTTTAGAACAAGTAACCATGTTTGGATATAAACATAGTGTGTATTCACATTTGCATAAAAATACAAAACCAGGAACCTAAGTATGCTTGCCTGTACGCGTACTGGTTGGTTGTTGGAAGTCCGAAACCAAGGTATGCGTACTGGTGGATGTTTGGGTTCCATAAATTTCTGCTGGAGTTTGGAATGTGAATTGGTATGCGTACCCGTAGGCGTACTGGCGTAACCAAACTCGGTCTGGCTACTTAGGTATGTGTACCCATTTGCATACTTAAGTAGGTTACTTTCTAAAATCGGTTTGTTCATTAACTACAACATTTATATAATAAGGAATGCAATCTTTTGCAAACCGTGGCTATGATGTTCATGAATTGATTCGAGTGAATCAAAATCGATTTTGCTTCAATTGTGTCTTGTATACTTCTATAAGATCTAAGCAATTGAACAACTCTCTAACTAGTTTCATTTGAGTCATTTGAACTAGTTATGATAAAATTGAATAAGGTTGATATGAAAGTGCTCATATGGCTAACCATTGGTTAACTATTGTTGAACCGACTAAGTGTGCACGTTTAGGTACTGTTACCCAAACCTAAATAAAAGTACATTTCATTTGTGTATAACAAGCTAAGTTCGATCTAGCGGTTGAAAGATATTAGCTTGAATCTAATAAGGTTTTCATCTAACGGTGAATATTGAATGCTTTGTTATCAAGGTAACTTAGATTGCAAACCCTTATTTGAAATCTATATAAAGGAGAACTCTAGCAACTTGGAAACCAAATTCCCACACCTCCTGTGTGATACTAGTTGCATAAGCTAGAGTCGATTCTCCTTTAGCCTTAGATTTTTCACGAAACCCTATAGGTTAACGACTTAAAGACTTCATTGGGATTGTGAAGCCATACCCAACTATTTCTCTGTAGTTGCGTGTTATGATCTTGTTGTTTTTTATCGTGATTGAGTACTATCTTATTTAAGATTTGCCCGAGATTTTATCTCCAATAGGCAATATTGAAAAGTAGTCACAAACACCTTCGTCACATCGTTTGTGATTCCATAATATCTTGTTTCATTAATCGATTAAGATTATTGTGAGGTGATTGATATTTATAGGCTGTTCTTTGGGAATATAAGTCTTGTATATCAATTGGTTCCTGTTCACCTTAATTATCAAAAGACGAAACAAAACTTGTTGGTATTTCTGTGGGAGACAAATTTATCTATTCAATAGACTTTTATGTGTGATACATATTTGTTTATCAAGTCTTCGACTTTGATTCATAGCAACTCTTAGTTGTGGGTAAGACCATCTAATGGAATCAAGTGCGCAGAATCCGGCGTGGTTCTTGAGGTGTAAGGAACGCAACTGTACCTTGATCAGTGTGAGATTTATTAGGGCTCAACTATATTCCGGTCTGAAGTTAACTTGGAGTAGGCTAGTGTTTGTAGCGGCTTAATACAGTGTGGTGTTCAAATAGGGACTAGGTTCCGGGGTTTTTCTGCATTTGTGCTTTCCTCGTTAACAAAACTTCTGGTGTCTGTGTTATTTCTTTTCCGCATTATATTTTGTTATATAATTGAAATATCACAGGTTGTGCGTTGAATCGATCAATTGGTAAATCCAATCTTTGGTTTTTGATTGAAACTGATTGATCCTTGAACATTGGTCATTGGTACCGTTTAAGTTATTTCTCTTGTATTCAATCAGGCTCGCAAATTCCTATTTGTTTAATTGCGGATTAAATTGAGAAATTGAGATATAACTCTTTGATATACTTTTTGTTAAGATTGAGTCTGACTTTCTAGTGGATTCTTTTGAAAGTATATTAGAGTTAGTCCATACAGATTGCTAAGCAAAATATTGGGTGAGGTTGTGATGAGTGCTTAATTATTACGTATTTACCACTCAAAGTATATTTTCTTAGTTATTTAATTTGTACATATTTGATGTTATTTGTTTGGTTTTGCAGTTTTTAGGAAATAAATCTCGATGGACTAGAAATACCAAAATTTACCCTAAAATGGAGAAAAATCAAAAGTCAACTGCAATAGTTGTATTGGTTCTCTTAAGACATGGGTGTTCGAGGTACACTGATAACAGAAATCAAAGGCAGTTGAATAATCGATGACTAATTCATGGGAGAATTGAGTTGGTCCATAAATTTGTGGGCCAAATGGGGTTAACGGTGCTAAGTACTTTAGGGACGATGGACTGATTAGCTTGGGAACCAGTGGTACAAAGATGAACGTTAAATATGCAGAAGGAGTATACAATAATACAATGGGAATCTGAGATTTGTGAACATTAATGGCATATTATTGGAGAAAGTAAAATGGGAAAGTGACGACATCCTGTGGTAGAACATTTTAATCACGTGGGAAGCAGGACAGGTCATACCGGAAGATGATATGAATTTTCTTTCCACCATGGGATATACTTGAGTCAGTACATGGAGAAAGGATGGCACACTATTGGGAAAGGAGTCCCACATGCGTGATTAATGGTGTCACATGGTTTGGACGTTTGGTTTATGTCTACCACAAATTTGGAATATTCCATACCAAATATGGAAAGTATTAATTGAGAATAGATGAAGGTAAGCCAAGGATTTGAATTCTAACGAACCAGACAACGACACATAGCAACATTACCTTTTGATGATGATTTGCATATTTTCAACCCATGGATTTAGATATATTATATTTTCTCGTTTTCATTTTTAGATTATTTCTTTTGTTTTCATTTTTGTAATGGAAAGCTAGCTCTTTCTATTAGGGCAAAGGAGGAAGCCAATAAATCGTGTAAGAAATTCTATTACTCTTTGAATAGATATTTTTTCGGAGCTTAATTGTTTTAATTAATTTCTCTTCATATTTAGCTTCATTTTAATTGTTTTGGGTAGTCTCCGGCTATCGATCTTTTATAAGCGAAGGAGGTTATATTGTTTTGATACAACATAAAGTTGTAATATTTATTTTAATTGTTATATATTCCTAGACATGAGATTGGGTTCGATACTGTCTCGATTTATATCACGAATATTGTTTAGAGAGGAATGATTATTTTACACAATTGATTTGGTGGAATCCGAAACCCTAGATTTTTCACCCATTGATCATCTTAGCAATTTTTTATTTAGTATTTTTCTTAATTAATCTTAAAACAAAATCTTTAGAAAATAGTCCGAGCAACGAACCTTTTCGTACCACTGTTAAAATTGCATCAGGTTGCTAGACTCCCGCTTTTTCATGACCACGTGAATTGTTATATCAAAAACTTGTATAAGGTTTCTTATTGTAATTAAACGATCAATGAAGAAATATTATGCTTTCTATTTAGACTGTTAGTTTAATTTAGAATAAAATAGATAGATTTTGGCAGAAACAAGATTAAGATCAGTAAGCAGAGTGCAAAAAACACTCGGAATGAAACATAGAAAAACATTACTCAATTTTTATCAAAGGTCCTTTTCTATATATGCCATACCCAGGATTTGTTTAAATCATCTGCTAAATGATGATAGCATATGAACGTCCTCAAGTTCTATAATAAAATCTTAGTCAACAATCCAAATCATAATGCTAGAGACCTAGTTACATTACTAGCCGCTGTCGTGTATGTTATTCAAGAATAAGAAATAAACTGAACAGATAGACCAGATGCTAATTCCCCTAAAGTTGTTCAAAAATTTATATACTTCAACTTGATTTGAGATTTCAATTCACGACAACTGAGACCTAACTGAAAAAGCGGGTCTAACAACACCACCCAATATTTCGATTAGCAATCTGTATGGACAACTCCGAGTTGTTTTCTAGAGAATCAACTAGACAGTTAGACTCAATCAATAGAAAATACTCAAGGAGTTATTATCTCAATCTCTCGATTTGATTTACTCAAGCAAATAAGATTCGCGAGTTTAATCAAAGAGAGATAACTTGGATGGTACCAAAGACCAATATCCAAGTGTCAATCAATTTAAATCAACAACCAAAATGGTCGGATATTCTAATTGATTTAACAACGCACAACCTGTATTATTTCAATTATATAAAAATATAATGCGGAAAAGAAATAACACAGACACCAGAAATTTTGTTAACGAGGAAACCGCAAATGCAGAAAAACTCCTGGACCTAGTCCAGATTAAACATACACTGTATTACGCCGTTACAGACACTAGCCCACTCAAAATTAACTTCGGTCTGGACTGTAGTTGAACCCCAACCAATCTCACACTGATCAAAGGTACAATTATGCTCATACGCCTATGATCCCAACATGGTACTACGCACTTGATTCCCTTAGCTGATCTCACCCACAACCAAGAGTTGCTACGACCCAAAGTCGAAGACTTTAATAAACAAATATGTCTCACACAAAAAAGTCTACAGGTAATAGATAAATTCGTCTCCCACGAATAAACCTACAAGTTTTGTTCTGTCTTTTGATAAATCAAGGTGAACAGGAGCCAATCGATAAAACCAGACTTATATTCCGAAGAACATCTCGGTTTCATCAATCACCTCACAATAAACTTAATCGACGCAGCGAAGAAGATTATTGAGGAATCACAAACAATGAGACGAAGATGTTTGTGACTACTTTTATCTTGCCTATCGGAGATAGAAATCTCAAGCCAATTATTACAATTGTTCTCGTACGATAGAAACATCAAGATCAGATCACACAACTACAGGAAAAGTAGTATCGGTCTGGCTTCACAATCCCAAAGAAGTATTTAAGTCGTTAACCTGGTTTTAAAAGAAGAAGAATCCACTCTAGCTTTAGCAAACTAGTAAACTAGTCATTAACCTGGTTTCAAAGGTTAAAAGAGAATCGACTCTAGCTTTAGCAAACTAGTATCACACAGAATGTGTGGGGATTAGGTTTCCCAGTTGCTAGAGTTTTCCCTTATATATTCTTTCAAATCAGGGTTTGCAATCAATGTTAGCTTACTAACAAAGCATTAAATATTCACCGTTAGATGAAAACCTAATTAGATACAAGGTAATATCTTTCAACCGTTAGATCGAAAACTTAGCTTGCCATACACACATGTACTTGACGTTTTGGGTTTGTGTAACTGTACCCAAACATGTAAAATGGTTGGTTCAATATTAGTCAACCAAATGGTTAGCCAAATGATAACTTTCATATCAACCATATTCTTCTTCACCATAACTAGTCCAAATGACTCAAATGAACTACTTAGAGAGTTGTTCAATTGCTATGAGATATCATGTACTACACAAGACACAATTGAATCAAAAATGATGTGATTCACTCGAATCATTTCATGAACTATAAAGCCACGGTTTGCAAAAGCATTCCTTAGTAATTTAAGATAAGTTCACGAATAACGTTTTCAGTCATAACCGCTTGAGTTCACGGACTCAAGCTAACCGGTTGAAGTTAATAAACTCCAGCAGAATTTCTCGGGTCGAGAACTTTCGTCAGTTCGCGGACTGGGTTCGCGAACTGCACCTGAGATTCAACTTCAACAGATATTCTTGGGTTCGAGAACTTATGCTAGTTCGCGGACTGGGTTCGCGGACTGAGTTCACAGACTGAGTTGACTGCTCACGTTCCGGTTCCACTTGATCAACAATGTTCGCAAACTTCGGTTCAAATGCTAAGGACTTATACATATATGTGTTGCTACAATAATATTTATATCTCACAATGGTTATATAGTCTAAACTCTTATTTCAATCATTGAAACATTCTCAGAGGGCGTTATATAGTTGTTATTCACAAACTATTTTTCGTCAGAGCAATTTCCAAAGTGATTGAAACAAAACATGACTTTCGTCACTAGGCAAACATGAACTTGGCTAAAGCGAAAGCTTTACCAACACCCATTTCAAGAAATAGATAAGCAAGATATACTCAGCTCGAAATGTCACATGTGCATATTCTTATTCTTAGTCTATATAGTAAAAAGACTTTTGTCTCAAGATAGGAGATAGACTTTTGAGCGATAGATAATTTCAAGTCTCCACATACCTTTTAGTCGATGAAGATCCACTGGTTCCTTGAGTAGTCCTTCGTCTTGTATGATGATCTCCATGGAGTTCTTGAGCTCAACTATATTTTCAATCCTAGTCCGAGACCTTGGCTATGATCACTAAGATTGACAAACATGCTTGAGATAGCAATGCATGCGAGTTTGACCGAGCAGTGCTCTAACAATATCCCCCTTTGTCAATTTTAGTGGCAAAACTATTAATACATATGGAATACAAAAATTATATAAATAAACTTTGTAGCTCCTATTCCACATGCCTAATCTTCAACAATACCCGAAATCTTCGTCACTTCCAAGTAGTCCAATGATCCCAAAGGTTGTAAGTTTAGCATCATCGTTGTTGAAAATCCGTAGCTATAACAACGAGAAAATCATCGGTTCTCAATCATTGTTATACAATATCATAGTATTATTACACATCGTCAAAGTCCAATTGCATCACAACTTCAACAACAATACTATGGTGATACTTCACTCCCCCTTAGTCAATACTCCATCTTACATGGAAACCACTCCCCCTTACATAATGATCCGAAAACCATATGTATATGTAGTATGAACTACAATTAATTCTCCCCCTTTTTGTCAATAAAATTGGAAAAGGTACAAGAACGGGATCTTAATGAAATTTCCCTAAGAGACATTTCATGACCAAAGGTAAATGTTCTATCATCTTTTTTAGATGCAATCATAAAGCCGAGGCTAAATGCATTCATCAAGGAGTTTATAAAGATACAAGATAACCCCTAAAAATTCCACAGCCGCACTCCCCACAAAGATTTGGAAATTAAGCGCAAGTTCAAAATAACTCTCCCCCATAAGATGTCATTCCCAAGGGAACAACAAAAGCGCTTATTTTCAAGAGAAAAGAAGAATTTCTTTAGACTCAACAAATTACATACATGTATGAATTTGGAATCCAAAATATTCAATCATATTAACCAAAGCGAACCAAGATTAATTTGACTAAATATGCTCAACACAAGTAAACTTATGGAGACTTAATACATCGATTAGATTATTCACAAGAGAACCCATAAATACTCTAACCGGATTTCAAAATTAAACTAATCACATAGTAATCAATTCAATTGTCCACACTCGACATGAGAAAAAAAATCTATAGATTGCTAACTAAATAATCACACTAGATGATTGATTTAGTTCATTTTGGCTCAACATAAGAGATTATGGAACCCCGACTAAGATTATCATAGAAAATGACAACCTTAACCGTCCATGTACTCAACATGAGAGAACTCACGGAATACAAACTAAATAACCACACAAATTAATTAATTTAGTTCTTAATGCTCAACATATTGCATCTTTATGGAACAACCAACCATGCCAATAAGAAATCGACTTAGTCATATAGTGCTCAACATAAGATACAAGATGGAACCTTCACGGTAATACATAATAATATGGAACAATTAAGCTCTAAACCGTGGATTACAAAACAAGGACCTATTCTATTTTTCCATCACAAAGTGACATAATAGACTTTATCCTTGAATCACAAAAGATTTTAACCTATCTTACATCAAAGATTGACAATATAGGCCTAAATTTTGTGTTTTACCAAAAGTCCATTCATTCCTTTATCAATATTTGCATACCATTACGTGAACGACTTTACTTTTGACAAAATATGGGACAATCAAGTTCACGGACGTAAACACACATATCCCATCAAAATATTGCAATATATAAAACCATAAAGATTAATACTGCAACCATCATCTTCCAAACAACTTTAGAATTCAAACCAATAAATCTAAAAACAAGAAGATGAATTCATTGGATATAGCTATGTATAATCACAATCATGGCTATTCCAAAAACACTAGTTATTCTTCTAAATAAAACAAAAAACATAGAAGATTTACTAGACACACGGTAATCATAGTTCATCAAGAACTTCATATCTTTCAATGAAACCATCAAAGAATGTGTCACTGATCTCCTTTATTCTTTTGACCGTAGACACACCATGTTCGTGAGTTAGAACACTAACTTTGCGATCAACAACTCGAGCAAGCTGTCTAGCTTTGGCACAGTCCATGATGAGCTTCTTTTGATTCCGTATCAGAATATTCTGATTTGCAAGAATTCTGGCCTAACCATTTAGAAGTTGGTTTATTTGCAATTGAAGATTTGTAAACTCGGCCTTTGAATCATTCTGAAAACAAGTTAAATCCTTGACAGAATCATCAATTCAGGAGTTATGATCTTTTATTTCAAGCATCTTCTTTAGAACCATCTCTTGAATTGACGCACGTTCCCGATTTTCTTCCTCCATGTCAAGACACACAATCTCTTGAGATCTTGCAGAGCTCTTCATAATATATAGGGATCAATAACACACAATATAAGATATATATGCGTTCGTGAACAAGAGTAACTCCAATTCAAACCCTAGGAGTTCATGGGAGGAGGTCACGAGCGTTCGCGGACTGCCCCAAAAAGTAAAAAAAATCGAACTGAAATAATATACAACATACTTGAGTATTTCTCAATCATTTTCCTTGTACCTATCAAGTTAGAAATAAGGAAACAAATACCTGGAATTAGGTGATTGGGTGGAAACAAGTTCCACTGCGATCATTGAGAAAGGTGTTGTACATATCATCAGACAGTTTGATTTTTGTGCTCTTCGCCTTTCTTAGGTTAACCTGTATCCCTGAAGAATAGGGCATGGCGCTTTTCACATATTCGTCAGATGATTTTCTCTGAGAAATAAATCTAGGACCTCTAGCAATAGGGTCAAGAGGATCGGAATGGATAGGGATCCATTTTCTAGATTTAGATTTATTAGAAACATCCTTATAAGTACCGGATATGTTATTATTAATACTGCAAAAATAATTGCTAGAAAGAACTTTATCCTTGTGATGATATCTAGAGTAGAGATCATTCTCATAAGGTTTCTGATTTCTTGTGGGCATACGATTCACTACTTTAGTCGACTGACTATCTGTTTCATTGACAGTGAAGAGAAGCAAATTACGAAGCTTAGAAATTTGTTTCCTTCTTGCAAAACAATGAATAGCATAGTGATTCTGTTTCCCACAAAAGGTACAAGTTTGTGAAGGTGAAGCAATAACTGGCACCTGTTTAAACTTCATACCCATACCAGAAGATTGAAAGTTTTGCAACATTTTCTTGTCACAATATTCTTCTAGAGAACATTTCTTCGTATATGGTAATTCCTGAGAATTAGTCACAGAAGAATTTCTCCTTAGGAAAGAGTAAGATATGCACAAAGTTTCTCCTTAGGACAGAAGAATTTTTCCGTTTCCAAGGATTTACACTGTTCATGGGCTAGAGTAAGAGATGCACAAAGTTTCTCTTTTTCAGCACGAAGTCTGTTGAGATCTGATGAATGAGTCTCGAGCAAATGTTTTTCTCTAATTGAGTCCCCTTTAACAACTTCCTCAAAAGTACTAATCTTTTCCTGTTGTAGAGTAGTTTCTTGTAGAAGTTTCTCAATGTTCTTAGAGAGGGACTTTATGATATTATAGAGATCACGTTCTCGATTAAGAGACTTTTCAAATTCATCAATGAGCTGATCATGATTATTAAATTCAATTTCTTCAGCTGTATGTTTTGAAATTCAGGTGAGTTCCTTTTCAGCTTCTGCCAGAGTGTCACATGCCTCATGAGAGGAAGAAATGTCATTATCACATTGAACATTCTTTCTACCTCGAGATTCAGAAGAATCAACTAAGGAATAATCCTTTGAGGTGTTTCCAAAACACTTGACATGGTCAAAAGCTTTAGGAGGCATTTTGGTATGCGCAACAGATATTCCGTTCATAGACTCAGATTGCTACAAACACAGACTTGTAAGGTCTTAAGCGTGTTTGCCTGCTCTGATACCAATTGAAAAAGCGGGGGTCTAACAACACCACCCAATATTCCGATTATCAATCTGTATGGACAACTCCGAGTTGTTTTCTAGAGAATCAACTAGACAGTTAGACTCAATCAATAGAAAATACTCAAGGAGTTATTATCTCAATCTCTCGATTTGATTTACTCAAGCAAATATGATTCGTGAGTCTAATCAAAGAGAGATAACTTGGATGGCACCAAAGACCAATATCCAAGTGTCAATCAATTTAAATCAACAACCAAAATGGCCGGATATTCTAATTGATTGAACAACGCACAACCTTTATTATTTCAATTATATAAAAATATAATGCGGAAAAGAAATAACACAGACACCAGAAATTTTGTTAACGAGGAATCCGCAAATGAAAAAAAACCCCGGGACCTAGTCCAGATTAAATATATATTGTATTAAGCCACTACAGACACTAGCCTACTCTAAATTAAATTCGGTCTGGACTGTAGTTGAACCCCAACCAATCTCACACTGATCCAAGGTACAATTATGCTCCTACGCCTCTGATCCCAGCAGGATACTGCTGTTTATAGGTGAAAATAGTTTCTACCAGTTTTGGTAATTGCAGGTATGAAGGTGAGAAACAGTTTAAACCCTAAACAATGTACTACAAGGGAGTACTTTTAAGTTCGAGAGATCAATCTGTACAATTCCGGCCTAAACCAAGAAATGGTCGTTCCAGACTTGCTTCGGTCACAAAATGGAGGAGAAGGGCTGGTTTAAGGAGGGAAGCGAAGAGAGTGTTGAGACCAGAATAATTCTAGAGTAGCACTTGACTTGTATCAGAAGTTGAAATCTTTTGGAAAGTGTAGGACCAGAATATCGCTACAACACTTCTCTGCGAGATTAACAACACTTCCCAGCGAGCATCACCGCAAGATCTTCAACTACACTTTGTGAGTGTCACAAAAGCAGCCAAAAGAGTGACGTAATAACTGACGATTAAAGAAAACATGAGAAAAGCATGTTTATCCTGCGATGGTTATAAAGTTTGCGAGAATGAACATCGTAACTATCGCGGTACAATCGCAGAACCAATCCGAAATAAGAGGAAAACTTAGCTGTCATCCACTATGTAACTACCCTATAAATATAGACCCAATATGTCCAGAAGAGGATGATGTATTTTTTTAAGAGTTAGGAAAGTCTTGAGGAGAGAGAAACTTCAAGAGAATAGTTGTAATCTTGAATTCTTCCATTTTTGTAAACATTTCTGAGAACAAAATAATAAAGTGTCGTTTTTAATCTTCAATTGTGAGTTGAATATAGCAAAATCATAACAAGGGTGTAGTGTGGGATTTCCTGCAACTACATTTTGGCACCCGAAACAGGGAGAATCAAATTAAGAAATCTCTAATTACAATTTGAAGATTTGAAGAAATTGTTAGAGTTGAAGAAATGGCTAGAAGAAGAAGAAATACATCAGAACCACCAACAACTGTAAGGAGGAGTAAAAGACTTGCAGGAGGAGAAACAAATGAGTTAGGAGAATCTTCAAGGATAAGAACAAGAAGAAATAGAACAAGGATTGAAGGAGAATATAAAATTCCACAACCGAATCAACAAACACCGATACAAAATAGAAATGTGGATTATGATAGAGTGAGTGTGCATACTTGGAGATCGGATTCGATGGAAGATCTAGAAGATCAACAATTAAGAGACGGAAGAAGAGAAGAAATAAATCAAGGAGTGGTTGAAGGATTAATTCATGGAGGAGGTGAAAATGAAACAACAGATGATCCAAGACAAATAATACAAGAGGAAAGAAGATTAGAGGCAGAAGAGCGTGCAAATTTAACAAGACAAAATCACGAGTTGAGAATGGAGAATTTGAGGTTACAAAATATAAGATCAAGAAGTACTGTTAGATCGAATTCAAGATCATTAAGAGAATAATTAAGGCGAAATTCCCCAATAAGAAATGCTAGAAGAAATATTCAAGAGGAAATGCAAAATCTAAATGAAGAGCAATGTCATAGAGAAGAAGAAGTAATAGAAGATCGCCATGATCCGCGTGGCGAAAATTTGGATAATAGACTTGACAACATAAATCAAGAGGGAAGAGATAACCAAAATGATGAAGATAATCCAGAAGAAGGTAGGAGGATATTACATGGGTGAGAGATTCAGAGAAATCGAAGAATAATTGAGGAAGAAATTGAGAGACATTATGATGAACAAGCACGACTAGCTTGCGAGAGAGAAAGATTAAGGGCAGAAGTAGAAGAACAAGAGTTCCAAGAGGCAGTACGATAGAATAACCATGAAAATCGAGAAAGGATACGTACACAAAATCGTTATAATAATAATATTCAGGAAGAGTATGATAGAATACAAAGGAGAATAGAAAGACAACGAAGAGAAATGATAAGAAATGAAGAAATTCGCAGAGAAGTACAGCTGCGATTGCAAGAAGAAGGTGAAGCAGAAGATCGCAGAAGAAGGAATGTGGGTGTAGATGAAGACACACAAAATCACACAAGACAAGAGGTACATGAACGCAGGAGAAGGGAAGTTGCATTAAAAAGACCGATGGAACCAAATTCAACGGCGAATGAGCAAATTTTAAGAGAATTAGCAGAGATGAGGGGAATAATAAATAACAGAAAAGAAGGAGGTAGAAGGCAACTTGATGAAGCTATTGAAGAAGCTGCGATAACTCCATTCACTCAAGAAGTATAGTTAAGAGGAATACCTCCAAAGTGCAATTTACCAGCATTTTTGATGGAACTACCCGTGCCGTACAACATGTTAAGTCTTATGTTAGGTGTATGCTGCAATGGGAGAATCATGATGCCATATTGTGCAAGTATTTTGCATCTAGCTTAACTGGCGAGGCGCTAAAATGGTTTGAGGGATTGCCAAAAAATACTATAACTTCTTTTGATCATTTACAAGCTATAATTCTGGGAGCATATATAAGCAACAATTCATCACGGCCAGGTATTGAAGATGTGTTTGGGTTAAAACAGAGGGTTGGCGAGAGTCTGAAACATTTAACCATAAGATGTAAGACAATGTGCAGTGAGATGGCAGGAAGAGTAGACGAGAGATATCTTATCTTGTCTTTTATCAAATGCAATGTTCGCGACCAATCTGCTGTACATACAAATTTTCAGAGTCAAGAATACAATCACTATGACTGAACTACGAGAACTACAAGAAGAATACATTGCTTTGGAGGAGAAACAAAATGAGATGGAATCATATCCAATCGCGAATACTAATTCAGTAGAAGCAAATGGGAGTTTACTTCCTAAAATGATTAACAATGTGGCGAGCAGCTCGCAAACACAACAAGAGAAAGTGGAAATTGATAACCATCAGAAGTTGGTAGCTATGGGCAGTCGAGATCAAGAAGAATATGAAAGGGAGAAGAATTATTACAATCGCGGTGGGAATAATAAGATTCAAAGGCTTGATCAGTCGCAAGAAACTTATGGTGGACAGAGGCAAAAAAATTTCATAAGCCAAGGTAACCAGAAGATAATATGGGAAGAAATTAAGATGCCACCTCTAAATGCTAGTATAGAAAAAATTTGGGAAGCTATCATTTTGATGGAAAATATACCATCACCATGGAATATGGGAAAAGAACCACATCCTAATAATCGTAGTCAAGAATTTTGTCCTTACTATCACTTTCATGGTCACACAGTAAATGATTGCAGGAATGTAAAGAGAATAATTTTAAGGATGATTGACCAAGGAAAGCTAAACCACTTTTTAGTAGGACATCCACAATCTCAGTGATTGCCTCCAACACCAGAAATTCGCAGGGTAAATACTATAAAAGGAGCAGAATCATTCGTAATAGAAGTTGGGGCTAAAGAAAAAAATTTTCTTTGTAATTCCATTGTACATTCACACAGAACTATTGAGGATTTCCATGATAATGTTCTGAGCAGAGTCTTCGCGAGAGATACAGATGGAAGGGAGATAATGAATATCGCGAGAGCCTCGCCATTAAAAGAATGGCAAAAACAAACTATATCTTTCAATGCACAAGAAGTACCAGAGCCTGGTGAGCAGCATGATAACCCATTGGTAGTAAAGTTAGAAATAAATCCCAAGCAAGTAGAAGAAGAAGATGAAGAAAATGATAACGAAAATGAAGATTCTTGGGCCATTAATAGAGTTCTAATAGACACAGGCAGCTCAGTTGACATATTATTTTATCATACCTACAAGACCATGGGTGGAAGAGACGAAGATCTAATACTATCAACATATAAAATCTATGGTTTTAATGGTAATGCCAATGAACCCAAAGGGGAAATTGAAATGCAGATTCCATTAAAGGGGATAACTTCCAAGATCTTGTTGTGTTGTTGACATTGAATCACCTTACAATGCCCTGATTGGTCGACCTTGGATACATGGGATATTAGGTGTAGCATCTACTTTCCACCAGTGTGTTAAATTTCCTCATCCTAATGGTGTTGGAGTTATTAAGGGAGATTGGGGAGAAAGTAAGAAATGTTATGAGATTGATATAAAATCTTGCGAGGAAAGAGCTGAGAAGAAGAGCAATTGAAAGTACAACATCAAGCAACAACAGAGATGTGAAAGATTGATGATTGATTCAATAGAGCAGCGAGAGGAAAATGATGCCGAGCGGCTCGCAGATAAGGAAAAAATAGCAAAACGTAACAGAAAAGCAGAATCAGAAAATAGTAAGTAGAAAGGTAAAATGATGAAATTTACGCAGAATTTGTTTGAAGAAAATGCAATTAAAAATAGTACTTTATTTGAAAGAATTGCAAAATTTTACAAGAAATGAAATTTTATCAGAGTTACAATACTCGCGAGAAGCGCGAATAAAATTTCGCAGAGATTAATAGAATGGGACGAACCTTTATGGCGTGCACCTTAGTTCGCGGATACAATTTCGCAAGAGGCAAATGTAAGACCTAATAGTGCGTCATATAAGGGGGTATCTCTTTACATGACTCGAGGATAAGGTTATACCGCTGCTGGAACTTGAGTCATGCAGATGTTGGGGTTAAAAAAAACCTATCCAGGAGAGAGATCTTGGACTTCCAACTATATAAGGTTATACCCTGGTTGGATGACTGAGAATCTCTTCTAAGAAGTGCAAAGTATGACCAAGGCGCCGAGGTACACGGTTGAGCCAAGGGTGCCCGGGGTGTACAAAACTACCCTGGCCATTCTTGGTAAGTCTTGGCTATGATGCACTTGGCCTGAAGAAAACCCCACTTAGGGTGCAGTCTTGTAACTATAAGCCATATAGGCATAAAGGACAAGAGGCTGCAAAAACAACTGGTTGTTGGAAAATCTGGATGGGAGGAGCTAGTCTTGTATGGCCGATGTTCCCTCCTTGAAGGGGCAACCAGGGGGAAGATAAGGGTGGCACCATCTATTAGGGAGTTGATAAGTGTCTAAAGACGACAATGTCATGGGGCTTTATGATCGCAAGAATATTTAGGCCTGTCATATTGTCGCGTGACGAAAATTATACAGAGTCAACAAGCCAATAGAGAAAAGTTAAGATGAGATCAATGGGTTTTTACATGAAAGTGTAAAGACGTCCTGCGATTTCATCGCAAGACGGCAATGTCATAAGGTTTAATTCTTGCAAGAGATTTATACTTATCATATTGTCGCAGAGATGTTGAAAAAATATTGATAAGACAAGATCAATGGGTCAATACATGCAAATGTAAAGACGTCCTGCGATTTTGTCGCAGAAAGAAAAAATGTGGCAAAATAAGACCTTTAATTAGGAAGGCATAATAAGACCATAAGATTATTGCGATAATGCTCGCAGAATTTATGAGATTTGCGATTTTACGCATAGATCATAAAGTTATGCAATTGTTGCTAGCGATAACATCGCCGATATTGAGGAAAATTAATTTGATTCACAACTAATATCTAATTTCTCTACTCAATTTTTTCATATTGCAGATGAATAATAGAGGCAAGTATGGGAATGCATAGAATGATGAAATTATTATTCATCCATCATATGATAAAATTGCATAGATGATACATTTATACAAATAATTAAAGGATAATAATTATGATTGATTGATTATGTTGCAGAAAAAAGAATTATTTTCTAATTCATACAGATAAAAGCAAAATAAGTTTACACATCAAGTTGGAGAAACTCGCAGCAATGTTACGAGAAGCAAAAAATAAATGTGCAAAATTTACAACGAAGAAAAAGAGAAGAAACAAGACTAAGTTGATCCATCACCACCTTCATCAGAGCTCTTTTCTTTTTCAGATTTCTCCTCATTACCAGATTTCTCTTCTTCATCATTATCATTATTATCTCTATCTACGTCTGATTTCTCTTCCTCGCCAGATAGTTCTTCATCATTATCATCTTCGCTAGATTCCTCAGCTTCGCTATCAGAGATAACTAGATTTGGGGAATTAGATGGAATTTCCTTTGCGAGATCGGGGTATGTAGAATGAGGAATACCATGATCATCACAAATTAGTTTAACAGTGTTATTATGAACACGGATAAGGGCGTTACTAAAATTTAAAGATGAAATTTTCAATTTTTCCTTCAATCTAGAATACTTTTCATTGCGAGAAGATAGATTTCCAGCGAGTTGGCTTTTCTCTTCTTCTAACTCATCAAATCTTTTACGATAGTTCTTTTCGGATGTTGCGAGCAAATGATAACAAAGTTAATACATATAAGGATGATTCAATTAGGAAATAATTTAGTGAAATCATAAGAGTGATAACCTTCTCTTTTAGAAATCATGTCTTTAATTAAAGCCGCTTGTTCAGCATGAAGACTAACATCTACACCTAAATTAGTTCTAGTTGTCAAGAACTTTCGCAGCCCAAGCAAATTCCACGTCATTATTTATAAGAAGATGGGAACGAATTTGGTTTTCTCTTTCAATAAAACCTTCCTTCTCGCGGATAAGCCCATCCCTTTCAATTTGAACTTCAAGAATGGTCTTATGGAAATTCGCTAAGGTTTCAGCTCCTTGCCTAGATATACGGTCTTTGTCTTTTGAGAGATCCTTGTTTTTGGCCTTTAAAGTTTTAATCTCAACTTTGGAATTATGATAAATTTGTTTGATTCTGTGAGTTATATCTAAGAAAGATCTATAGTCAATTTCTAAGAGGCGAAACTTAGATCTGAGTTCATCTATGGAAAGGGAATTAACATTGGAAGGGTTATTTAAAGAATTATTAAGAAGTTCTAGAAGAGTATCGTTGTCTATTGGTTCAGGGAAAGAGCGAATGGTTAAAGCCTCATCGGTGAGACCATAAATGTCTGCGAGAATGATAAATCAAGTAAGAAATAATAGTTAAACATAAAGTTACGAAGGAAAAGAAGAAGGTTATCATACCTAAGAGTTGTTTGTTAACAATATCAAGATTGGATACTTTGGCTGATTGATGAGAAAGATTGTTCTCAAGTTCTTTATTCTTCTCGCGAAGACTAGCGAGTTCCGCTTCCATTTGTTCATTCTTCTCATGAAGATTAGAAGATTCATATTTCAATTCTTCATTCTTTCGGCAAAGAACAACATTCTTCTGTTGAGAAAATTCACGCCTATTGTCTAAATCAGAAGCAACAGCAAAAGAAGCTCTTCCAACCTGCGATAGAACTATATAAGTCAAAATCTGGCAAAAATATCATTAGATACATAAAAAGGATGAACAAATAGAAGCATACCAGACTTCCAAGTGAATTTAAGAGACTTGGAGTCAGCGATCTTGAAACCCCGCGAAGGTAATCACTGTCAGCTAATATGGGAGCATCGCATACTTTGGCGAGGGACTGGGATATTTCATTAATAGCTTCATCTTCATACTCATTTGGGATACCAAATATATTCTTGCCAAAAAATTTAGATAAATGATCCATTGAAGAATCAAAAGAAGAAGAATCCTTAATAGAAGGGAAGCAGTTATCATTATTGTTAAAATCCTCATCATTATTGTCCTTGTCGAAATCAACACTTGGATTTTCTGGAATGGGTTGAGGAGTTGAAGAAGAAGAAGGTCGTGTTTTCCTTTTCTTCAAGGGAGGATCGCCAGATTCTTCACCGCGAGGGGCAGAAGACTTCCCTTTGGGAGGAACATTAGATTTATCCTTTAAAGATTTCTCCTTAGTTCTCGCGGGTTTTATTGGTTCTAGTTCTTCAATCTTCTGTGAACATAGATGAAGGTAAGAAATAGGGGCAACAATATATTGTTAAAGTTAGTGAAAAGATATTTCTTACTTCATCTGTGAAAGATTTAAGAGCTAAGAAAGTGTTGGGTTTCCTAAAGGCCTGGTAGCTGAGTTTCATCCTGTCAATCTGGAAAAAATTGAAGTAATTAGCGAAAATATAAAAACATGAGGAAGATAATGAATAATAATTATACAAAAGATCAGAGAGATTATACCTCTTTAGTTCTTTCAGGCCAGTTGAAGACCCAAGGTTGATATTTTGAAAGATTCGCGGGTAATTCGCGAGAACCAGAAATGTAAGAACCTTCAAGACATAACGGAAAAATAAACCACTTATCATCGCTAGAGTGGCGAGGGCCTTGATTAGTAGATGTATGCCAATCAATGTCTAGCATAAGAGCTTTATCATTAGCAATCTTTTCTTTCTTCAAGCGGACACCCCAGCAAGTGCTATCCCTCTTCATAGGGACTATTTTGTAATTTTCAAAAAAATTATCTACAGTATAATCTGCAGAGACAATAGGGACATCTTTAAATTGAGGATTCTTCGCAGCTTCAGGGTAGCGAGATCCTTTATCATCACCGCAAGAAGCATATTCAAGCAGTAATCGAATACAATCTCCACCCAATTGATATATCGCTCGCGAGAATCTCTCGTCAGAAATTATTTCATAGAATAATGGAAGTTCTGGATCATAGAGAGGAATGGGAAGACCAGCTTCAAGTTGACCTAGCGATACTATAATTTTCTCGCGAGAGCATTGATAATCAGTGAATAATCTGAGAGAAAGTTCGGATTTAGGGCTCTGATTTGGAATTGTAGACAAAGTAAAACCTTTGCTTTTGAGTTTTTCTTGCATCTCACCAAAAGCAATCAAATTTTTAGCACCAGCGGCAACCATTTTTAAGTATGAGAATGAAAGAGAGGGTTGGAAAATAAGAAAAGAATCACAGCGATAACAGATGCGCAATTTACGGAAGAACAGTAAACTTGCAGAGAAATTACGGAGAGAAAGAAGAAGAAAGTAAAAGAGGAAAAGAAAAGAATGAAAGAAGTATTTATAGAAGAAGAAATTTCTCGAAGAAGATGAATGCAATAAATGTTAAGAAAAGACATGAACGGTCAGATCGCAGCGGTTAGAGAGGATGTGTCATAAATTTATTAGAGGAGAGAATATGTGAAAACAGCTGGCGAAAGATACAAAAACGTGTCAGAACAGAAAAATCTGAAGAGATAAGTAGTTGCGGCAAAACAGCTGGCGAAAGATACAGAAACGTGTTAGAATAGAAAAATATGAAGAGATAAGTAGTTTCGGCATTTTAAAATTCTCATGATCTTCTCTTCTTCGCAGAAAAGACATGAGAAGAGGCAAGATGTAGGACCAGAATATCGCTACAACACTTCTCTGTGAGATTATCAACACTTCCCAGCGAGCATCACCGCAAGATCTTCAACTACACTTTGCGAGTGTCACAAAAGTATCCAAAATAGTGACGTAATAAATGACGATTAAAGAAAACATGAGAAAAGCATGTTTATCCTGCGATGGTTATAAATTTTGCGAGAATGAACATCGTAACTATCGCGGTACAATCGCGGAACCAATCCGAAATAAGAGGAAAACTTAGCTGTCATCCACTATGTAACTACCCTATAAATATAGACCCAATATGTCCAGAAGAGGATGATGTATTTTTTTGAGAGTTAAGAAAGTCTTGAGGAGAGAGAAACTTCAAGAGAATAGTTGTAATCTTGAATTCTTCCATTTTTGTAAACATTTCTAAGAACAAAATAATAAAGTGTCGTTTTTAATCTTCAATTGTGAGTTGAATATAAAAAAATCATAACAAGGGTGTAGTGTGGGATTTCCTGCAACTACAGAAAGCTAGCAAGAGTTGATTTTCTGAGTGCGGTGTTTTTCTCCTGACCAAGAACTTGTGTTCTGGTGGAAATAGGTAAGACTGTTTATACAAGTCAAGAAAGAAACGTATTTTGGCCTCATAATAGAAGGAAACAGGTGAGTTAAATGGGAAGAGGTGGTAACGCATGGCATTGATGGGATTTAATAGAATTGATGCCCCATTATGGAGGAGCGTTTCACCGTTGCTTCTTTCATTTACTGACCGCCTTACTCCCATTACACTATCTTGAAACGGGCATTTGTGTATGCCGCACACTATAGACCACCAAACCAAAACCCTAATGAGCATCCCCCACTTTGTGTTGATGTTTCGAACGTTTTGAAAGACATGTAAAACGTTGTTGTGGCTTTGCAAGTCGAGCTTGGGGAACTTGCTAGCCAGTTGACCTTCGAAGGTCGAGATATTGCATCTTAAAAAGAGGGGCAACCGTTGATCGTTGCACACCTTCGCTTTGGTAGCTGTGTAGCGAGGTCCAACAGGGTGGGATAGCTAGGGTGTTTTCAGACTTGGCATGATGAGCTAAGGGTTTGCGATGGGAGGGTCTAAGGTCGAGAGGGGACTTTAGACGGCCAGGATTTGCTCTTGGGATTGAAGGGAAACCGTTAATGGTCGCCTGGCTTCGATTTGGTAGCAGCATGAAGAAGGCCAGTAGGGTGGCACGGCATGAAGGGCCATGGTGAAGCGTGTTTAGCATGGTGCGGCTAGCTTGGCTAGGTGCGTGACCAAGCTAGGGATAAAGTCATGAGGAGACTTTATACGGCCAGGATTTGCTCCTGGGATTGAAGGGCAACTGTTGATGGGCGCCTGACTTCAATTTGGTAGCCGCATGGGGAAGGCCAGTAGGGTGGCGCAGCATGAAGGACCATGGTGAGGCGTGTTTAGCATGGCGCGGCTAGCTTGGCTAGGTACGTGACCAATTTAGGGATAAAGTCATGAGGAGACTTTAAACGGCCAGGATTTTCTCCTGTGATTGAAGGGCAACCGTTGATGGGCGCCTGGATTCAATTTGGTAGCCGCATGGGGAAAGCCAGTAGGGTGGCACAACATGAAGGGCCATGGTGAGGCGTGTTTAGCATAGCTAGGCTAGGTGCGTGACCAAGCTAGGGATAAATTCATGAGGAGACTTTATACGTCCAGGATTTGCTCCTGGGATTAAAGGGCAACCATTGGTGGGCGCTTAGCTTCAATTTGGTAGCCGCATGGGGAAGTACAGTAGGGTGGCGCGACATGAAGGGCCATGGTGAGGCGTGTTTTGCATGGCGCGTCTAGCTTGGCTCGGTGCGTGACCAAGCTAGGGATAAAGTCATGATGAGACTTTATAAGGCCAGGATTTGCTCCTGGGATTGAAGGGCAACCGTTAATGGGCGTCTGGATTCAATTTGGTTTAGAGACCCTAATTGGTTCCCTTCACTAGAACCGCTACAAAATTCTAGTACGGACTTGGATTTCGATGGGCCTCCTCTCAAATCAACCGGTAAATAATTTCCTATCTCCTCGCGCGAGGATATTTAGGTTTTGAACTCGTTCGGGGGGGGGGGGGGAAACATCCCGAAAGCAAGACTCAGGAAGATTTCATGAGGGACAGCAGCATGGACAGGCTAACATGGCATGCCTCGGCGTAGCTAGATTGGCATACGGGGCCAAAGGTTTTCCATGGGTGCATATCGTGGCTAGGGCCAAGTTATGGTGCAACTAGCTCGGGCTAGATGTGGTTGGCATGATTTGCCATTGGTACACGAGACGTGGCTAGCATGGCTAGGGCCATGGCATGGTGAAATTGGCATGGCACGGCTAGCTTGGGCTAGGCGTGGCTGGCATGATTTTCCATTGGCACGCAGGATGCAGCTAGCATATCTAGGACCATGGCATGGCGCGGCTGGCATGATTTGCTATTCGCATGCGGGGTGAGGCTAGCATAACTAGGGCCATGGCATGGTGCAATTGGCATGGTGCGGCTAGCTTAGGCTAGGCGTGTCTGACATGATTTTCCATTGGCACGCGGGGTGCGTCTATCATAGCTAGGGCCATAGCATGGTGCAATTGGCATGGCGTGGTTAGCTTGGGCTAGGCATCGCTGGCATGATTTGCCATTGGCACGCGGGGTGCGGCTAGCATAGCTAGGGCCATGGCATGGTACAATTGGCATGGCGTGGCTAGCTTGGGCCAGGCGTGGCTGACATGATTTTCCATTGGCACGTGGGGTGTGGCTAGCATAGCTAGGGCCATGGAATGGTGCAATTGGCATGGCGCGGCTAGCTTGGGCTAGGCTCGGCTGGCATGATTTTCCATTGGCACGCGGGGTGAATTAGGGCTTGGTTTGTCGTAACCCTAATTTGAAAAAATATACCCTAGTAATTATTAGGGACATATTAATAGCTTTTATTAATGCGTTATTCTAAGTGTCTGCTAGGGTTTAGCGTTTTACGATTTTAACCCTAAACTAAAGACCACCATCAACATTAAGTCCCCTTCTTAGATCGGAACAGGTGCCTTGTTGCGGGGTAAGCATATGATGGTGACAGACTATGTAAATCATTGCAAAGATGGTCAGGAGAGTCCGACTAACCTTTTAAGTGGTAGAGCGAGTTCTGTTTTCCATTTTGGTGGTCACGACAAAGGGGACACGGTCTCGAATGACGGAGCAGGTTGGTAGCTTTGACTGAAAGGGCCGAGAGGAGACATGGTCTTGGCCACGACAATGGTATGGTGGAACACGTCAGGGGAGGATAAGCGTGGTGGAGTTGTGGTGATGGAGTGAGGGCCAGGTATGTGACAAGGTGAAGTGCGGTTTGATGAGGCGTTTTATTCCGAGGCTGATTTTCCGGCTACGATTTCGGCATGTTCCACCTATTCAGCTTGCACTTATCTTCTTTCCTTAGGGTTTCCACGGTATTTACGCCCGGTGAAGCTATATCATCTTCCCAGTTTTTAACAGAGGTTTTTCTTGTCCAGTCCAATCTTCCCTCATTTCGATCAGAAGCGAACTTTCCTCGAGTCGATCAGGTTCCTCAGCAAAGCGTGCTAAGCTTGATTGTTGCGACACCTCTCCCGTTCGGGTCATTTGGGTTAAGAAAGTCATACCGGTATGTTCTCATTAACTAGCATACCTTTTCTTCATTTGATGATGAATAATGGAAACTTTATTATGTGTAAAGGTATCATGTTGGATCATGCGTTACCGTCATTGATGAAGATGATTTGGTTGCTCCTTTTCCTTCGAGCTCAATTCTTTCGGCCGCTTCTGGTCTGGAGAATGCGGACTTAGGAATTTCTTTCCATGAGTATCCCAACGCGGGTTCATTGTTCGGTACCCACATGAGATGTCTTTCTCCCATCTATCGGAACGTTGGGGGATTCCTTGTGCGAAAAGAATTTATAACTCTTTACACGAGAATATGGAAAGTATACGGTCATATTGCCACCAGAGAAGTTATACAGTATTGTTCGTCCGCCTTGGTCTCTGTCGTGAATTATCTCTTGCCGATGATTGTTGAAATAGAGAATGTATCTATTCGTGCCGTTTCAGAAGCATCCATTCAAAAATGGGAGAACATGGTGTCTACTTGTGAATCTCTGAAGTTAAAAGTCAGTTGGTTGGGGCATCGCCTCGAAATCGTGAAGGTAGACAGGGCTGGTATTCTTGCTGGTGTGGTCCATGCCACGAGAGCTATTCTGGAAGAGGAGAAAGCCTTGGACGCGGAGTCACACAAGTGTTTGTGGGAGAAAACTACTTCTGCAGGTTTAGGTAATTTTGGGTGTGTGTGGATGAGAAGTGAATTTAAACCTTTAACAAATGTGATGCACGATGGGCACTTTTGATTCGAGGGATAATCTGTACAATACTGGCCTAAACCGAAGACACGGCCATTCCAGATTTGTTTCGGTCACAGGTGAAGGATGTGAGGTTGATCTTAGGGAGGGAAGCGAAGAAAGTGTTGAGAGTATGAAGGTGAAGGCTATTTGATGACTTGTTAATAAAAGGTTGAGCAGGCTAGCAAATGTTGCAGACATGCTTTGGGTGTTGAATACGATGGTATTAACACTTGGTTTTTCTGTATTTTTGGAAATAGGGAGGAGAACCTATTTATACAAGTCGATAATCCTTCATCACGTCTCTCGTGGGAAAGTGGAGGAAGTGGAGTTGTGTGTTAGTGTCACACGGTTGCTTGCCCACTTCTCCTATCATCGCTAACCACCCATGTTTCCCTGACACGATCTTGTGATGGCGTGTTGCACGCTGTAAACCGCCAGACCAATACCCCAGTTTGTATCCCCCAGTTGTGACGTGATTAACGTCTCGAGTGAGTCGTGGGACCCACGTAAGGTAGCAAACGGTGCTAGGTAAAATAATCAAGTTGTTTGTAGGTGCATATTGAATGCATGCGGTGCATTAAATATGCTTAACATGCTTGAAACCTACACAACCTTGATGAAAATATTGCAAGATGAAGTAACTCAACTGGCTATGTTCAGGCGTTGTTCGGAGGTCGCATGAGCGGGACCCACCTTGGCCGGTTATGCCATGGGGAAGTGTGGAGGATGGTGATCACGGTGATACCTTGTTTTCCACCTAACTCCCTTCCTAGGCAATTCACCCAAGCATGCGAACTTGGACGGATGAGATTGATGGAGGAATAACCGTTGGATTAGGGTTTGGAAGGCTTGCAAGCCTCCCTTTTCACCATAACGGTTTTCAGCCTTGGGAGGCGTGCATGGAGTGGACGATCGGTCCAGCAGGTAGGCGAGACGCCACTCTACATGCCCATGCTTGTTGGAAGTCAACCAAAGCAATCTAAGTCGCTCGTTTCAGCCTGCGATGATGGACATCCGAGATTAGAAGGGGACCGTGCATGCTACTTTTGGGCGCGCAAATCGAGACGGATAGCTGCAACCGTTCGCGGCCGATTAGTTGGCCGTATAGCTGGGCCCACAGTGGACATGATGGTGCGATCGGCCAGCTAATCCCGCCTTCCTTTGGCTTCCGTTCGTTTGTCTCAAAGTGGATGCCTGCGACCACTTGATGCAAACCCTAATTTAGGGTTTCCGACCGGTTACCTACATCCGACCGAATCCGGCATTTGCCGACCTCTTTTGGTGAGGTCGATGGTGCGAGGGGAATGTTGGGACGACGGTGAGCACGTGCGTGCGCGCTACTCAGTCCCACGCGTGATCTAGGCCGTCCAACCATGCCTGCGAAGTTGGAAGGATGAGATCTATTTTTGAGTTTGTTTTCAGCAGGTGAGACTAACATGGGTAGTCTTGCATGCGTTCAACGGGGCTAATATAACCCGCCGTCAGGTAGCCTACGGGTGTTTGCATGTCGAACACAAGGCTTTGAGCAGGGCATTAATTGTAATGCCGCAAACCTACGAGAAAATCGGGATGGTTGCTACATGCTCCGCTCTGGGTAGGTTATAATTCTCAGGGATGGTTGCACATGCTCCAATGAATTATCATGGAGAGAAATATTCATCACCTGAAGGATTTATCCTTTGCAGGACGCCAGCTTACAAAAATTGGCTTTTTACAATTTTAGCCTTTAAATAGAAATCCACCATCAAAATTAAGTCCCCTGCCTAGCATGCAATGGTTACACTATTGTAGGGTTGGCATGAGATGGTGACAATTTGCATACAAAAATAACTAAAGTCAGAGTAAATACATGTTTACCGCGTGGGAGAAGGTATGTCATGTGTGTTAAATGCCTTGGAGCCGGTTGAGTTGATCCTTCCAATGGTAAATCTCGGCTGGGGAAGTACAGCTTGGTGGGTCGATCTACCTTGGCCTTCCTCTGTCTGTGTGCCTTCTCATATGCCTAGCAAGCATCGTGCATTCGATAAATATTGTTGATCACAATCCCGACTCAACAGCCTCAGAAAGCGGTAAAGGTGGACTTCTTTTCTCATGGGGATCTTGTTGGATCGTGAAGCATATAAAGAAGTTTTCCTGTATTCTTCTCAATAGGCGATCGTATTCTTCAACATCTCAGGTATTGCTCCACACATTGATTTCTTAAACGATTAGCGATAGTTGTGATTAGAATACTTTTTATGTGCCGCCGTAACTTATCTTCCTCTATTTTTTGCAGTACATCATGAAAGGAGTTGGTGATGATTACTCTGCAGCTTCTTCAGAAAATAGTTTTGAAGTTGATAAACCAGAAGCTAACGCACATGAGGAGGTAATGGCTAAAATTCATTTGCCACTTCGTGAAGTCAGCCATGCCGTACAGGGAATGTTTGTCTTGCATTTAACCATTGTCAGGGGGCGGCTCCATGCTCTTTCAGTTGCAATCGATATGGAGGAGAAACAAAGACATGAAGAAGCGTTGCGAGCGAAGTGGAAACGCGAGCGTCCACAAGCACCCGAAGCTCGAGAGCTTAAAGGTTTGTGGCTCGGTTGAAGAGACGGAGGGTTGAACACGAACGTCCTGCGGGTGATGGGAAGTGTGATTACCCAATACGTGGTGGTGTGATAATCCTTGACCTTGATACTGATGAGACTGAACGTCCGAAAGTGATTGGCACGATTTCAAAGGTTGCAATGGATTCTGTAGAATGTGCAGAAGATACGCATGCTAAAGATGTTGAGGCGGTAGCTGCTGTTCCCGAAGAAGAAGTTGAGGCGTCTCTGGAGAAAGCGGCACAAGATGTGGATCCCAACAATGATGAAGACGCAACCAGCAATTGAGTTTCCCTGTTATTCTTCTTCGTAGTGTTTTTTTTATACTCAGTGGCGGTTGAGTTTGAAGTTTTCTTCTTTGCTTGCTTGTCTTGAACAAAGTTTTATTCAATGTTGCTTTCAAACATGCATATTTTTTCTTTGTGCCCCGACGTGAGTCTGGCTCTGTTGAAGTAGATCATGTAGGATACCTTCCTCCTCCGCTTTTTACATATTTTATTCCTCCCATATTACCAGGATGGTATGAAGATTTGGTATGAGGATTTAGGGTTTTCGTTCTGGGTAATGGTGGTTTGAAGGTGACTCATAACTTTGTGTAATTTTATGAGAAATTATAAAAGGAATGAAATCTTGATTACTTGAATAAATATTGAAACCCTAAAAGTATGAAGGCAAGCGGTGCCATAATTTTGAAGGAATTGCAAATATTGTGAAAAGGAAAGTTGTTGGAGGAATCCCCCCGGGGGGAGTCTTCAAGTGAGGTAGGGCTTGAGCCATCGTGAGTGAACAACCACACCTTTGAGTTTGTCTGCATTGATGATCTTTCAGTAACCGCCCAAGATAACATCTGCCACTAAGAATACTTCCTCTTCCTTTGCAGGCATATCGGGATCAAGCGGTTATTTTTACTGCCATGTTTCCAACTTGGAACGTGGTTACCTTTGCTACCATATCTCCGATTTGAAACGGATTTGGACTTGGTATAACAGCTTGCTTCTGACACGTGTCGTTCTTGAATGCTTCCAAACTTTTGGTGAAGCTCTTAAAGGGGCCAGCACTCCATTCACATCTCTTGGTGGTGGACCGCCTGTCAGGTGAAACAGTCCCCTGTGGTCCAGCAGGACAATTATCCACTACTTGCAAAGAGGGTTGTTCAATGAGACTTACTTGGGCTCGGAATCTCTTGACGTAGGACGAAGGGATTTCACCAGGGAGTTGTGTTATGCTTGTGAGTTGTTGGTATGGAGGCAACAGGCAGTCTTCGAGTCTCCAAGGTTTGTTGAAAATCATCGGAGCTGGCTTATTGGAGATTCTTCCAGGTACCGAGATTGGTAAGGAATGTGCCTTGTGTACCCATGGGCGCCCCAGAATCATGTTGTAATCTGGATGTTCCTTAATTATATGGAATCTGGCTTGTGTTGGAGTGTTACCGATCTTGACATCAAGGTCAATGTATCCGTAGACATCCACAAACTCTCCTGATGGGCTCTTGATTACAGTCGGACCACGGGTAGCCTCCTGCTTTGAGATTTTCGCAGCTTGCAGGGTCTTGATAGTAACGATGTTAATTCAGAAGCTGCATCGATTAATGTGCTATCGAACTTGACATCTTTCAAATGGGCGACGGTCAAAAGTCCCCAGTTTCCTTTGTTGGCGCTATTTTCCAAGGAGGCTTGAGATGCTGGAACGACTTCTTTTTCTTGGGTACAAACGCCTGCCTGACACAATACGGTTGAGGACCATGAATATATCTTGACGTTGTACCTTGGAAAGGTACAAGATTTCACACAAGTGTTCCATCATGGATTGTGCAGTCTTGCGTACAGAGTCTCCGAGAGATCATGCAACTTCTGGACGAAGAGGGTCTCTCGAACTCCTTCATTTCCCAATTGAAGCTCTCCTGCTGCTATCTTTTCCCCGAAGATTTCTTTTAACTTGTTGCAATCCTTAGTTGGGTGGTGGACAAACCTATGATAACGGCAGTACTTAGGGTCTGCCATGTCTTTCTCAGTTGGTGGACGTCTGATAGGAGGTAGCTTGATAGAATCATCCTGAATCCATGCCTCAAAGAGTTCCATTACTTCATTTATCGGAAACGGAAGCTCTGTGTCTTCGTTGCTCTGCAGATCCTTTCCCTGTTCTCTTCCAGCAAAGATTTATGCGTTTGAGCCGCACGCTTGGGTAGTTGTTCTGCCCACTGGAGCTTTTCTCTTTTCGCCTTCGCTTCTACTACACTCAATCGAAACATGTTTTGTTGAGTGGATGAAGGGACAATATTATATTTAGCTTGTTGATGAGGCGCTTGTTCTTGAAAGTTTAGAATTGTTTTCCCAACATCTTGATTATCTCGTGAATCGTTAGTTGTGCTTAATTAGACAATTAATGCTCCGAACGATCCTGGTTCTTTCCAATAATGCTGGGGAGGTAGTGGATGAACGTTTGGATGCTTCATGGAGCTCTAAGAATGTCCGGAATCCCAAGTTTTCCAATTCAACAACAACTTATTCACTGCAGGGCACGATATATGGGTATCATTCTGTTGATGCATAATTCCACCAGCCGTCGTTTTATTTTTCTTTGGACTTGGACATTTGGTTCATGGCGTCCAACGCTTGTGTTCAACCTTTGACAAAATCATTTGGATGTTCGTTGTTCCGTTGGGAGATTCTCCCAGTGTCTTTTGAAAAATATTGGTTACTCTTTAAGCATACTTGAGAAAGTAACTTGCTCGGATACAAAGAAGTACTTCTTGTAAAATGCGCTTTTTTTTCTTGACCATCTCACTCCAATTGATATCTTTTTTCCATGGTGCGATGTTGTTGTACCACGATAGGCTCTACCCGTAAGTGATTTGGAGAATTCCTTCAAAGCGAGAACGTGATTGTATTCGTGTTCTCCTAAGGATTCTAAAAATCGAGAGACGTGTTCACGAGCATTACTGGTACCATCGTAAAGGGTGAATTGAGGGGAGGTGTATCCCCTGGGAAGAGGAATCTGCTGCACGTCTTGTGGATATGGAGGCTGGTGTCGATGCACGTCCATTGGATTTTCTTTGCCACGATTTTGGAGGAGTCTCTCCAGATCTTCACGTGTAATAAAGTTGGATGGTCGGATCATTTCCATGAGATGCTCCTGGTCCCTTTCTCTTGCGTGGTCAGCAGCATAAGACTCTTCATTTAGGTAGGCTTGCGTGACTGAGGCACCTACTCCGTGTGTCTTGACGTATTTCTTCTTGTTGGCCCTTGGGGCTGTATCGACTCTTGCGGTAATCGATCGGTTAATGTTTTAAGGAAGGTGAGTACCTCCTTCTGAGTGGTTGCCATGTCTACCTGAGATTTAGCGAGGGTTTCTTGTCTCTCCATCAAGTCCACCATGGTGATAGGAGGTTGTCCTCCTTTAGGTCCTCCAGATCCTCGTCCTGAAGGGGAGTAGCAGCTCGTTCGGGTGACGGACGGAGGTGTCATGCTTGAGGAAATGCCTGGATTTGCATCCACTCTAGCTCTTGTAATGGGAGGTGTCACACCTCTTTGAATGTCCGCTCTCTGCTCCGCCGGTACCGGTGGTACTGATGGTAGAAGACGCAATTCCACGGACACGTTGGTTGTACTTGGCGGGTTGTATAGTGACACCCAAGAATTGGGATATCGGTGCTAGAAGTGCTTTATCGCGCTACCTCCCTCGGGATTGGTTGCTGATCCAGATCTAAGATCCACCATTCTTGAAAATTGAAATGGTATTGAAGAGATCGACTTCACAACCGATATATTATCCTCCCGCTGTGGTCGCCAATTTTTTGTGGGAGAAAACTACTTCTGCAGGTTTAGGTAATTTTGGGTGTGTGTGGATGAGAAGTGAATTTAAACCTTCAACAAATGTGCTGCACGATGAGCACTTTTGATTCGAGAGATAATCTGTACAATCCTAGCCTAAACCGAAGACACGGCCGTTCCCGATTTGTTTCGGTCACATGTGAAGGATGTGAGGTTGATCTTAGGGAGGGAAGCGAAGAAAGTGTTGAGAGTATGAAGGTGAAGGCTATTTGATGACTTGTTAACAGAAGGTTTAGCAGGCTAGCAAATGTTGCAGACAGGCTCTGGGTGTTGAATACGATGGTATTAACACTTGGTTTTTCTGTGTTGTTGGAAATAGGGAGGAAAACCAATTTATACAAGTCGATAAGCCTTCATCACGTCTCTCATGGGAAATTGGAGGAAGTGGAGTGATGGAGGAAGTGGAGTTGTGTGTTAGTGTCACACGGTTGCTTGCCCACTTCTCCTATCATCGCTAATCACCCATGTTTCCCTGACACGATCTTGTGATGGCGTGTTGCACGCTGTAAACCGCCAGACCAATACCCCAGTTTGTATCCCCCAGTTGTGACGTGATTAACGTCTCGAGTGAGTCGTGGGACCCACATAAGGTAGCAAACGGTGCTAGGTAAAATAATCAAGTTGTTTGTAGGCGCATATTGTATGCATGCGGTGCATTAAATATGCTTAACATGCTTGAAACCTGCACAACCTTGATGAAAATATTGCAAGTTGAAGTGACTCAACTGGCTATGTTCAGGCATTGTTCGGAGGTCGCATGAGCGGGACCTACCTTGGACGGTTATGCCATGGGGAAGTGTGGAGGATGGTGATCATGGTGATACCTTGTTTGCCACCTAACTCCCTTCCTAGGCTATTCACCCAAGCATGCGAACTTGGACGGATGAGATTGATGGAGGAATAACCGTTGGATTAGGGTTTGGAAGGCTTGCAAGCCTCCCTTTTCACCCTAACGGTTTTCAGCATTGGGAGGCGTGCATGGAGTGGCCGATCGGTCCAGCAGGTAGGCGAGACGCCACTCTACATGCCCGTGCTTGTTGGAAGTCAACCAGAGCAATCTAAGTCGCTCGTTTTAGCCTGCGATGATGGACAGCCGAGATTAGAAGGGGACCGTGCATGCTACCTTTGGGCGCGCAAATCGAGATGGATAGCTGCAACCGTTCGCGGCCGATTGGTTGGACGTGTAGCTGGGCCCACAGTGGACATGCTGGTATGGTCGGCCAGCTAATCCCGCCTTCCTTTGGCTTCCGTTCGTTTGTCTCAAAGTGGCTACCTGCGACCACTTGATGCAAACCCTAATTTAGGGTTTCCGACCGGTTACCTACATTCGACCGAATCCGGCATTTGCCGACCTCTTTTGGTGAGGTCGATGGTGTGAGGGGAATGTTGGGACAACGGTGAGCATGTGCGTGCGCGCTACTCGGTCCCGCGCGTGATCTAGGCCGTCCAACCATGCCTGCGAAGTTGGACGGATGAGATCTATTTTTGAGTTTGTTTTCAGCAGGTGAGACTAACATGGGTAGTCTTGCATGCGTTCAACGAGGCTAATATAACCCGCCGTCAGGTAGCCTACGGGTGTTTGCATGTCGAACACAAGGCTTTGAGCAGGGCATTAATTGTAATGCTGCAAACCTACAGAAAATCGGGATGGTTGCTACATGCTCCGCTCTGGGTAGGTTATAGTTCTCAGGGATGGTTACACATGCTCCAATGAATTATCATGGTGAGAAATATTCATCACCTGAAGGCTTTATCCTTTGCAGGACGTCAACTTACAAAAATTGGCTTTTTATAATTTTAGCCTTTAAATAGAAATCCACCATCAACAAGAAGGTAGATGAGTCGATCCGGAATTTGAAGATCAGGAAAGAGAGGTACCAAAGTCGCTTGAAGATGATGTTTTCTAGGGATTATCACCTCTTAGATGGGCTTTTCTGAATCACGTGGTTTTGATGCGTTTGGGTTTCTTTTCTGGGTTTTCAAGATTTTTTTTTTTACATCTCCTTTTTTTACATCTTTTTTTTTTTTGAAAGAACAAAAGAATTTTATTGATTTGCCTTAATCTAAATGAAAGGACGGAAAATGGAAAACTCAATACAGTATGGAGAAAAGTGGAAAAATGGCTGGCTATCCGTGCCTACGAATGAGGCGGCGCTCAGGCGTAATATGCCTTTAGCCATTTCCCGTTGATGACTGCTTCCAGCTTTCCTCCGTTTTCCTTAATGATTTTGTAGTACCCACTGCTGTATGCTTTAGTGACTATGTAAGGCCCTTCCCACTTTGCGAAGAACTTTGGTGCAGATGCGTCTTGCTGGACGTGTTTAGCAGTTTTCAGCACCAAGTCTCCTACTTGAAAGATTCGCGGTTTCACGGCTTTATTGTATGCTCTAGAAACCCTGCTCCTATATGCCTGTGCATGTTCTTCCACTATGGCCCTCCTGGAGTCTACGGTGTCCAACTCTGTAACCCTGGCATTTAGGGCCTCAGCTTCATTCCATCGAACTCCACTTGCTTCGGCGATCCTGGCTGATGGGATTTTAATTTCGGACGGGAGGATGGCGTCAGCGCCATAAACAAGAGAATAAGGGGAGACTCCAGTGGAACTTCTTGGTGACGTCCGGTATGCCCAGAGCGCCATGGGCAGTTGCTCATGCCATGTTCGAGGGTTATCGTGCAATCCGAATTAGAGTCTTGTTGGTGCTTTCAGCTTGCCCGTTCCCTTGAGGGTAGTATGCGGTGGAGAAGACTTGCTTAATCCCGTATTCGTCGAGTAACTCTCGTACTTGTCTGTTCGCGAAAGGGGTTCCATTGTCAGTGATGATATTTTTAGGTACACCAAAACGACATATAATGTACTCCTTAATGAATGCCACAATTGTGGTTTCGTTCGTCCCTCGTAAAGCTATGGCTTCGACCCATTTGGTAAAGTATTATGTCGCCATTATTATATACTCGTGTTGTTTTGAGGATGGTGGGTTGATCTTCCCAATGATGTCGAGTCCCCAGCTATGAAAGGGCCATGGACTACTTATTGCATGCAAGGTGGTTGCTGGCACATGAATAAGGTTTCTGTGGACCTGACATTCCTTGCACCTCTGTACAAAAACTGATGTGTCATCTTCCATGGTTGGCCAGTAGTACTTCTCATGTATTTGGAGAAACAACTTCCGCTTTCCTTGGTGTTCACTTTCATGCATCTCTTTAAGCACAATTGGGACCTCTGACTCGTCCAAACATCTTAAAAGACTCCCTCCAAAACTTTTACGATACAAGATCCCTTCGTGAAATACGAACCTCTTGGACCTTTGTTTCATCTTGGACTCCTCTTTCTCATTGGAGGGAAGATTCCCATCGCGAAGGTAGATGATGTATGGCTTCTGCCAGTCCCCAGTGTGACCAATATTGAAAATCTCTAATTGATGCGGTGGTGCCTAGCAGTTGGATCAGGTTTTCTGAAGTAACCAAGCTTGGACTTCCATCTCTGGCCAATAATAGCCGAGGCATTCTAAACGGCGATAGAGGGTCACCACCAACGTCTGGCCACAGACCTCACCATGGATGCAGCGAAGATATTGTTGTGCTTCTTCTTCTCCGAGACATCTTGACAAGGATCCGTCTGGGTTTCAATGATAAAGTACCCCTCGAAGTAGGAAGAAATCACGTAGGGTTTTAAGACTGACCTTTCCTTGAAAGAGCAAGCTGCTGAGCTCTTAGATGATCGGTGTCCTCCAGTCACCCACTTCGTCTTTCTCAGGTTGTGAAAGCCACGTCGACGCCACATTTATTCTTTTCATTGTCAAGGTTTCCTCTAAGCCTTAAAATCGTAATTTTGATGCTAGGGTTGCTAGGTAGTCAGCGTGCTGGTTGTCGCCGCGCCCGATATTGGCCATTGTTGCATTGCCGAAATAGTTTAACAATTTCTGCGCTTCCGCTCTGTACAGGGCTAGGGTTAGCTCCTTTAGTGCGTATACTCCATTTACTTGATTGACTAGTAGTTTGGAGTCTCCTCTTATCTCCAGACGTGTAGCTCCAGCTTGTTTAGCCAAGGACAAACCAATGAGGAATGCTTCGTACTCTGCTGAATTGTTTGTGCAGGGGAAATCTAGCTTGAAGGAGTGTGAGAAGACTTCGCCGGTCGGTGATACTAGAACCACGCCGTCCCCTCCTGTGCCGTTGTTTTGGGGTGGCGGATCCGTAAAAAAACAATAGCCAAGTTTCTTCTTGGATGAAAGAGATTTCCGGGAAGTCCCCAGGGAGATCCTCGCGCAATTTTATAGCGTTTTCTCCTGGGAATGCTGCTAGCAAATCTGCAACCTCTTTCCCTTTGATGACTGATAGGTGTTGTAAAACACCTAATTTAATATCTAGTATTTTATGCTTTCTTTGCTATTTTTCTTGTAGACTATGTATCTTATGTTTTGTTTTTGAGTATTTAGGTACTTTGGAGTCATTCGGATCAAAAGAAGAGGAAACAGGGCAAAGGCGTTGGAGGCGGACTATTTCTCATTATTTTCTTTTAGTTTTCATCTTTGTCTGAAAGGTATGTCGGTTTTAGTAATGCGGTCTCTGTCTGAAAAGCACGACAACTTTAGTGATGACTCTCATTGAAGAGTATAAGTGAATATGAGAAATAAGGGACGGTTGATGTTAGCGGAGGAACTCGGAGAAAGGGTTCAATTGAAGCATAAAGGGGCGAAGCTATCATTTCGTGGGCGAATACTATCCGGATCTAGTCAAGGATAAGAGCTAACTCTTTTGGGAGAAGCACTACGAAGAGGACAACTAAGGTTAAGGGGGCTGCCAGATGGGTAACCCTTATCAACGTAACTGAGGTGCATATATCCTACTCTAGTTATTACCTATCCAATCCTGAATTGAGAAGTGTTATCTTCTCAATCATTGCCTACACCTAAATTTCAGAAAAGCCATTATTTTTCCTCTTTGCCTGAAGTCGATGGCGGCTCCATCATTGTTCACAGAGAGGTGAGAAAATGGAGGAGATGATTGCTAAGAAGCTGCTGCTGTTGTTGATATTCAGGGGTTGCTGCTAAAGTCGATAAAGGAAATCAAGAGGAAGCTGTGCTAAAAAACAGATCTGCTTGAATCTGTGATGTTTGCAGGTTAGGGTTTTGGGAAGATGATGAGAAATTGAGGGTTATGAATTTGAAATTAGGAATTGGGTTTTGATGGAGTGATTCTAGATGGGTTTCGTCCCAGAAGATAAAATGAGGAATCAGTGAGAAGGAGTTGGTGACATGAATCAAAAGTGTTGTTACTGTTGAGATATGAAGGAGGTATAAATAGGTACGAATCTGAAGAGTATGTCCTAGAATCGAGTGAACTGCAAGTGATGGGATGGATGAAACTGGATGCTGAGATAAAGAGTTAAGCAGTGGCACTTGGTTGGAGCTCTGGTGTAATGGGGTTGATTGTGGCAATGAGCTGGATTTGCAAAAGAAGACTTGGCAGGTCTTGAGCTTGGTGGTTTGCTGTGACCATGGATGAACAGCTAGGTGGTGAAGCAAGAGCAGTTCAGGGAGGCGATGTTGTAGTGAACCAGTGAAATGGCAAGGGTTCATGGAGCTGGTTATGCTGGTGTCAGAAATAGAAATGGTGTTGCTTTGAGTTCATGCAGAGAAGAGCAGGGAAGGTGGAGGCAATGGAATTGGTGATGACATACAAGCAATTGGTGGTGATTATTTCAGTTAGCTGTGAATAAATGGGTTGAGCCATAACTGATGGCAGTGGTGTGTAACTTGATGGAATTGGTGGAGTAATTGGTGGTCTGTAAGTTTGAATTGATATTGGCTATGGTGGAGTCTGAAGTTGTGGGAATTGTTTGTGCTAATGGGTATTGCAGGTCCAAGAAAGTGCTGGTGACTTAGCATCAGGGAAAGAGAACTGATGCTTGTGTGTGAATGAGCTGCAGGGGATGAAATGTAAACTGTGATGGCTAGGTTGATAAGGGATTGATGTAGCTGCAGTTACAGTTAGGAATGATGAGGTCAAGGTGGTGCTGTCGAATCTAGGAGCAACTCCGTGAACTAGTGATGATAGGTGCAGCTGGAGATGAAAGTGGTGGTCTTGGTTGCAGCCATGACTTGTAGGTGTAGCTGCTACAGATGGAGATATGTGCAGCTGGGAGGTTTGGTTCTGAGATGGCTAGAATGGGTTGCTTCAGATGAGAGGTATGGCTTGAGGTGGTTCAATGGCTGATGTTGTGTTTGAACTGTAGTCTGTTGAGCTTGTGGTGGTAGAAAGTTGCGAACCGAAAGGCATGCAATGGCCTAATCAGTGAGTTAGTTATCGACTCGATTCTAACTAAATGATTCAGAACTTGACCCGGTCAACCGTTAAAGACCGTTAGTCAACAGTCAAAGATAACGGAATCTGACGGAATATTCCTTCGACGGCAGTGAATTTTCAGGCGACCGTCGACGACTTTCCGGCGCCGGATTCCGACCAAAAACCCAGTTTTCCGACGAGTTTTTTTTTTTTGGGACAGATTTTCTACATGGGTTTCTCTTACTCGTGGGCTTGGTGGATTTCCAACTAATGGACTTTGAAGACAAAACCTATTTTTGGATGGAGAAAAAGCTATAAAAAGGAAGTTTTCTACACAATTTATATACAATGTTTTTATTCTATTCTTGGAGCTTTTGCAGAGAACTGCTTCTAGGGTTTGCTTTCTTTATGTTTCATCTTATTTCTAGAGTAGCTAAATACAATAATTGGTTATGGGATAAAAAGTTGATTTCTTCAAGCATGTTATTTGATTCTATGAATTAGTTTTGTCTCAATTTTATCGTTTATGATTCATTGTTTTTATTATCATATGATTTGAATGCTAGTTTTGTTGAGTCCGGAATCAATTGGATTTGTTTTCATCTCTATAGCTATATTAGGGTTTTCAATACGTAAAAGTTGTTATCTCTGATTTTTAGTAGCATCTTGTGGTTAATACTTGTAGTGATACATCTTTTTAATCGCATATGAATCATAACCTTTGTTAAAACGAATTAGTGCTTTTTACACGTTTGTTTGCATCGATTAGTCTTATTTCATAGAACTTATTGCTCTTAGGAAGTTAAATCTAATTGTGATTTTACACTTTAGGTTGCTTTTTAAGAAGATTTCACGATAGCATCTTCTAATGTTGTTTGTGATAAAATCAGGAAATAAACGGGATACTCTTGCGATCAAGATATCCTAGGACTTTTGATAATTGAGAGATTAAATACCAATTCTAATCATAGATGAAAAATACATGTTTGAGAATGATACTATCCCTTAACCAATATCTTCTCCTTATTGATTATTCCAACTATTTACTTTGCTTTATTTAGCATTATTACTTTGATAAAAACAAAAACACACCTAGGGTTATTTGGTTATATAAGAATCTGAAAATTGCATAACAACAATCGCCTCTCTGTGGATACGAACTCTTTCTTATCGAATACTATATTCATAATTAGTAAAGTGAGGAAGTGAATTATTTTTGACGCATACGACACGCATCAAATTTTGGCGCCGTTGCCGGGGAGGCATTCGGCTTGTTATACAATTTTGGTTTCTTATTTTTACGTTGTTTTTAATTTCGTTTTGAGAATTGTGTTTCAGGTACCTTACTGAAATACAAACTAGAAGAAGCAATGGGTGACGCTGCAAATCGTACACTCAAGGAGCTGGCTTCTCACAAGTTGGATACACAACAGGGGTGTATTCAAACAAATTCTACTTTCGAGATCAAGCCGGGGCTGCTTAGAGAATTACCAAATTTCCATGGCATGGTGAATGAAGACCCAAACAAGCATCTTATGGACTTCCACACCATTGTCATGGCCGTGCTTCCAGCGGATGTTGAGGCGAATGGTGCAATGTTTAAAGTTTTCCGATTCTCTTTGGTGGATAGTGCTAAAGATTGGTTGTATTATTTGCCTCCCGAAAGGGTCACAACTTGGAATGGGTTGAAGAAACTCTTTTTAGAGAGATATTTTCCTGCGTCAAAGGCTATTCAAATTCGCAAGGAGATTTGTGGGATGAAGCAAAATATGGGAGAATCTTTATATGAATGTTGGGAACGATACAAGAGATTGGTGGCAAGCTGCCCTCATCACCAATTTAGTGACGCAATGATTATCCAATACTTCTATGAAGGTCTCCAAGTAAGTGATAGGAATCTTATTGACGCTGCAAGTGGTGGTGCACTTATGAACAAGACGGTGACACAAGCTAGGGAGTTGATTGAGAGTATGACATCAAATTCTCAACAATTTTCAAGTCATGGATCAGAACCACCTACCAAGGGAGTTAATCAAGTTGACGAGATTATCGAATTACGTCAACAAATGAGCAATATGATGGCAATGATGCAAGAAATTGCAGCAGTGGTTGTAAAACCATCACGCCCAGCTTATGAGAACGTAGAGCATGTCAATGCTATATTCTCAACTCAGCCCTATGGTATTTACTCCAACACTTACGAGCAAGTTGCAAGTGCAAGTTCTGTTTACAGCCATCCGCATGAGTTCCAACAACAAGTGAAACAACCACAACAAGGGCATAATCCAGAATTGGAGAAGATGGTTACTTTGGTGGAGGCTCTAATGTCCGTGGTACAGCAAAATCAACAACTAGCGATCTTAAATCAGCAGAAAACGGATAATGCAATTAAGGAGTTGCAATCACAAGTTGGTCTTCCGCAACAACAACAATTCCAACAACAACAACCACCTGAAAATCAAGGGTCCAATATGGAAGAGTTGCTGAAATCTTTTATGCAAAGAACGGAGGGTGTGGTCCAGTATTTGCAAACACAAGTAGGTTCAATGGCCGAGGAGATTAATCAGTTGCATGCACAAAATGGTGAGAAACTCCCTTCCCAACCTTTTAACTCAAGTGAGGGTGTCAATGCTATTAAGTTGGGAAGTGGTACACAATTTGTGCAACCCGAAGTTACAAATTCGTGTGAAGAAGAAGCACCAAAAGAATCAATTTTGGAGGAAAAGAACGCAGATTTTCCCCCAACTCCCGAGGTAACTAAATCAAACTCTAAACCTCTTGTTTCTACTTATGTTCCTCCTCTACCTTTTCTTGGCAGGTTCACTAAAGCTAATGCGAAGGTGGAACAAGATAGGGATATTTGGGATGTTTTTAAGAAGGTCCAAGTGAATATTCCACTCATTGAAGTAATTAGGAAATCTCCTCGCTATGCAAAGTGTGTAAAGGAATTGTGCACTAACAAGCACAAGCTAACCGGTAATGAGGTAATGAGTGTGGGGAGAACGCTTCGGCGTATCTTAAAAAGAAACTCCCACCTAAATTGAAAGATCCCGGTAGTTTCACTATTCCATGCACAATTGGTAAAACACGGTTTACAAAAGCTATGCTAGATTTAGGAGCTTCCATTAATGTTATTCCTACTTCCATTTATGATGCTTTAAATCTTGGTCCTCTTAAGGAAACCGGCATAGTTATTCAACTTGCCGATAGATCTAACGTTTACCCAAAAGGGATTGTTGAGGATGTTTTGGTGCAGGTAAAAGGACTAATATTTCCAATGGATTTCTATATTCTAGACATGGGTAATGTGAATTCATCCTCGGAGTTTGATGAAGAAGTCATTAACTTCAACATCTTTTACTATTGGGTAGACCATTTTTGAGTACCGCTAGAATCGAAGATTGATGTCTATAATGGCACCTTGACTATGGAGTTTGATGAAGAAGTCATTCACTTCAACATCTTTGAAGGCGAGGAAATGTGACCCAAGTAACATTCAATGTTTGTAATGATGATGTTTATGTCAGATTTCCATAATGTGTTGGAGGAAGCCACTTGAGTTTTTCTAAGGCGTAACAAACAAGGAGAACGTAATGTTTCTTCTCCTTTACCTATTATTGGTTTGAATGACGACTTTAAACCAAGCGCTAAGTGGAACAAGAGGCAACCCACACTTCCAAGGTTTTGTATCTTTATCCTTTATCTTTTTATTTTTATGCATTTTATCTTTATTTTCTTTGTTTTTGCATATCATTTGTATCTCTTATCCTTTTGCTTTTTAATTTATTTTCGGAATTTCCCACCTTGAACTCTCTTTGGATGATTCAATTTTACATTGAGGACAATGTAAAGTTTAAGCGTGGGGGAGCATTTATATGTTTGTATAGTTTGTTTTATGCATTTAACAAAAAAAATCAGAAAAATAGAAAAACCAAGAAAAAATTTGTGCTTTTTGAACTCCGAAATCTAGAAACTTGTGCCTTTAGGATGACACCATTAGTGGATGGAACCATTTTGAATGCAGGAGTTGAGGAACTAATTAACTAAAAGGGATGAACATAGCTCAGAAATCACAATTAACATGATAGTTGTTACCATATCTCGGAATATCACCATATCGCATTCTATTTTTATTTTTCCATATTTATCTATTGTTCTCTAAGTGCTTTGGTGGGTCACTAAAAATCGAAGTGTTATTACTGCTAGGATGAAATAGAGTGATTGAGTTACTAGAAAAAGAAAAAAAAAGAAAAAAAAAAGACCGACCAATTAGACCAAAACGGAATAAAATGACACTTGGGAATAGCAGTATGTGTGAAACGTAGTCCCTGTCTCCGTCGCCTAAACAAGCGTGGAATGCAGGATCCAAGGCAACTATCATGTACTTGCTGACAAGAATCATGCGCTTGGATCCAGTTTGATCCAATCATGTTGTCTAAAAAATTAAAAATTAAAAAAGTAAAAAATAAAAGTGAAAAAGAAAAGAAAAAGAAAGGAAAGTATTATATTGGTTGAATAAAGTCACTCATGGTTCCCTTGTATATGCTAGTGAGTTGATGTAGAATTCATACCAAGTAAATCAATCCAATAGGAATAGGTTCATCTTGGCAGTGACCTTCAGACAGATATGGGAAACATCGATCACTTGTGAATATTCGCCAACATCTACATCTATATCCATCTTCTTAACCTTTTCATTGTGATTGTGGTTTGTTAGTTTCTGAGTATTGTGGCTTGTTCGACTATCTAATTAAAGCTATACTAATATATGAATTGAATTTGTGCAAGGTACCTCCTCCTGTAGTCATTTTGGATTCGTTCATTGATTTGTCACAAATAGACGGAGTTGGAAATATAGGTTTTGTAGGCATACCTCTTGTAAACCTTCACGAGACTAAAACTCGTCCACTAGGGACACCTATGGGTTTAAAGGCTTGTTATTTATGCTAAAAGTGACCGTAGCCTCGACGAGACGGAGTTGTATGTATGATTTATAATTATTTTTTGTTTGATTTGCTCGAGGACTAGCAAAGTCTAAGTGTGGGGGAATTTGATAGGTGTTGTAAAACACCTAATTTAATATCTAGTATTTATGCTTTCTTTGCTATTTTTCTTGTAGATTATGTATCTTATGTTTTGTTTTTGAGTATTTAGGTACTTTGGAGTCATTCGGATCAAAAGAAGAGGAAACAGGGCAAAGGCGTTGGAGGCGAACTATTTCTCATTATTTGCTTTTATTTTTCATCTCTGTCTGAAAAGTATGTCGGTTTTAGTGATCCGATCTCTGTCTGAAAAGCATGACAACTTTAGTGATGACTCTCATTGAATAGTATAAGTGAATATGAGAAATAAGGGACGGTTGATGTTAGTGGAGGAACTCGGAGAAAGGGTTCAATTGGAGCATAAAGTGGCGAAGCTATCATTTCGTGGGCGAATACTATCCGGAGCTAGTCAAGGATAAGAGCTAACTCTTTTGGGAAAAGCACTACGAAGAGGACAACTAAGGTTAAGGGGGATTCCAGATGGGTAACCCTTATCAACGTAACTGGGGTGCATATATCCTACTCTAGTTATTACCTATCCAATCCTGAATTGAGAAGTGTTATCTTCTCAATCATTTCCTACACCTAAATTTCAGAAAAGCCATTATTTTTCCTCTTTGCCTGAAGTCGATGGCGGCTCCATCATTGTTCACAGAGAGGTGAGAAAATGGAGGAGATGATTGCTAAGAAGCTGCTGCTGTTGTTGATATTCAGGGGTTGCTGCTAAAGTCGATAAAGGAAATCAAGAGGAAGTTTGTGCTAAAAAACAGATCTGCGCTGAATCAGATGTTTGCAGGTTAGGGTTTTGGGAAGATGATGAGAAATTGAGGGCTATGAATTTGAAATTAGGAATTGGGTTTTGATGGAGTGATTCTAGATGGGTTTCGTCCCAGAAGATAAAATGAGGAATCAGTGAGAAGGAGTTGGTGACATGAATCAAAAGTGTTGTTACTGTTGAGATATGAAGGAGGTATAAATAGGTACGAATCTGAAGAGTATGGCATATAATCGAGTGAACTGCAAGTGATGGGATGGATGAAACTAGATGATGAGATGAAGAGTTAAGCAGTGGCACTTGGTTGGAGCTCTGGTGTAATGGGGTTGATTGTGGCAATGAGCTTAATTTGCAAAAGAAGACTTGGCAGGTCTTGAGCTTGGTGGTTTGCTGTGACCATGGATGAACATCTAGGTGGTGAAGCAAGAGCAGTTCAGGGAGGCGATGTTGTAGTGAACCAGTGAAATGGCAGGGGTTCATGGAGCTGGTTATGCTGGTGTCAGAAATAGAAATGGTGTTGCTTTGAGTTCATGCAGAGAAGAGTAGGGAAGATGGAGGCAATGGAATTGGTGATGACATACAAGCAATTGGTGGTGATTATTTCAGTTAGCTGTGAATAAATGGGTTGAGCCATAACTGATGGCAGTGGTGTGTAACTTGATGGAATTGGTGGAGTAATTGGTGGTCTGTAAGTTTGAATTGATATTGGCTATGGTGGAGTCTGAAGCTGTGGGAATTTTTTGTGCTAATGGGTATCATAGGTCCAAGAAAGTGCTGGTGACTTAACATCAGGGAAAGAGAACTGATGCTTGTGTGTGAATGAGCTGCAGGGGATGAAATGTAAACTGTGATGACTAGGTTGATAAGGGATTGATGTAGCTTCAGTTTCTGATTAGGAATGATGAGGTCAAGGTGGTGTTTGTCGAATCTAGGAGCAACTCGGTGAACGGTGATGATAGGTGCATGGGAGATGAAAGTGGTGGTCTTGGTTGCAGCCATGACTTGCAGGTGTAGTCACATGTGATGGAGCTGTGTGCAGCTGGGAGGTTTGGTTCTGAGATGGCTAGAATGGGTTGCTTCAGATGAGTGGTATGGCTTGAGGTGGTTCAATGGCTGATGTTGTGTTTGAACTGTAGTCTGTTGAGCTTGTGGTGGTAGAAAGTTGCAGAACTGAAGTTGTGCAGTGGCCTAATCAGCTGAGTTAGCTGCTGACTCGATTCTAACTAAATGATTTAGAACTTGACCTGGTCAACCGTTAAAGACCGTTAGTCAACAGTCAAAGATAACGGAATCTGACGGAATATTCCTTCGACGGCAGTGAATTTTCAGGCGACCGTCGACGACTTTCCGTCGCCGGATTCCGACCAATTTCCGGCCAAAAACCCAGTTTTCCGGCGAGTTTTTTTTTTGGGGACAGATTTTCTACATGGGTTTCTCTTACTCGTGGGCTTGGTGGATTTCCAACTAATGGACTTTGAAGACAAAACCTATTTTTGGATGGAGAAAAAAACTATAAAAAGGAAGTTTTCTACACAATTTATATACAACGTTTTTATTCTATTCTTGGAGCTTTTGCAGAGAACTACTTCTAGGGTTTGCTTTCTTTTATGTTTCATCTTATTTCTTTGAATATTATGATGATGAACTCCATGAATATGAGTAGCTAAATACAATAATTGGTTATGGGATAAAAAGTTGATTTCTTCAAGCATGTTATTTGATTCTATGAATTAGTTTTGTCTCAATTTTATCGTTTATGATTCATTGTTTTTATTATCATATGATTTGAATGCTAGTTTTGTTGAGTCCGGAATCAATTGGATTTGTTTTCATCTCTATAGCTATATTAGGGTTTTCAATACGTAAAAGTTGTTATCTCTGATTTTTAGTAGCATCTTGTGGTTAATACTTGTAGTGATACATCTTTTTAATCGCATATGAATCATAACCTTTGTTAAAACGAATTAGTGCTTTTTACACGTTTGTTTGCATCGATTAGTCTTATTTCATAGAACTTATTGCTCTTAGGGAGTTAAATCTAATTGTGCTTTTACACTTTAGGTTGCTTTTTAAGAAGATTTCACGATAGCATCTTCTAATGTTGTTTGTGATAAAATCAGGAAATAAACGGGATACTCTTGCGATCAAGATATCCTATGACTTTTGATAATTGAGAGATTAAATACCAATTCTAATCATAGATGAAAAATACATGTTTGTGAATGATACTATCCCTTAACCAATATCTTCTCCTTATTGATTATTCCAACTATTTACTTTGCTTTATTTAGCATTATTACTTTGATAAAAAAAAAAACACACCTAGGGTTATTTGGTTACATAAGAATCTGAAAATTGCATAACAACAATCGCCTCTCTATGGATACGAACTCTTTCTTATCGAATACTATATTCATAATTAGTAAAGTGAGGAAGTGAATTATTTTTGACGCATATGACACGCATCAATGGCCCTTGGGGAGGTACATGTTATGTCATATTCTGACATCTGGAGGATCCATTTGGCCGGCCTTCCTATCAAGGCAGGCTTTGAGAGGAGGAACTTCACGAGATCAGATTTGGATATTAGTATCACCTTGTTGGACAACAGGTAGTATCTGAATTTCTGGATGGAGTAGACCAAGGCTAGGCATGCCTTTTCTGCCTTGGGGTACCTGAGTTTAGCGTCTCTCAAAGTTCGACTGAAATAGTATATTGGGTACTCAATCCCTTCATCATCTTCCTGGGTGAGGAGGGCTCCAACCGCAGTGTTACTGAAAGCCGTGTAGAGGTGTAGCGGTTTTCCTTGCATGTGTGATTTCATAATAGCTGGGGAAGATAACATTTGTTGAATTTTCCGAAATGCTTCCTGTTGTAACGAGGTCCAGATAAAGCTCGCTCCTTTCTTTAGCAATGGGGTAAACGAGGCAATAAGTTGGGCCAATCCGGGTATGAAACGGCGGATGTAATTTATTTTTCCCATGAAGCTCTGGAGTTCCTTCACGTTCCGTGGTGGTGGCATTGTGAGGATAGCTTGTGTCTTGGTTGGGTCAACTTTAATACCTTCAGCGGTCACTTGGAAGCCTTGGAATTTTTCTGAGGAGACACCAAAAGCACACTTCAACGGGTTCATTTTTAGCTTGTATTCACGGCACCTTTTGAACACTTGTTGCAAAACTTCTGTATGATCCGCCCGGGTCCTTGATTTGACTACTATGTCATCCACGTAATCCCTAACCTGTTTGTGCATCATGTCATGGATAATGGTGGTCATGGCACGTAGATATGTAGCGTCGGCGTTCTTCAAACCGAAAGGCATCACGGTGTAGTAAAAGTTTCCGAGAGGAGTCCGAAAAGCGGTTTTGCTTGCACCGTGATCGTACATCTTTATTTGATTGTAGCCGTTGTACCCGTCCATGAAAGAAAACATACCATGTCCATTGGTGGCATCTACCAACATATCGATGTTGGGGAGCGGAAAATCATCTTTAGGGCAACATTTATTTAGGTCTCTGAAATCAACGCAGCACCTGATTTGACCATTCGTTTTCTTCATTGGAACTACGTTTGCTAAACAGGTGGGGTGGTGGATTGGTTTGATGAAACCAGCCGCCAATAATTTCTGAACCTCTGTCTTAATTTTTTCTTCAACATCATGCCGGAACTTCCTTGGGGTCTGCTTGACCGATTTGGATCCGGGTATCACATGAAAATGGTGAGTGACCAGCTTCTCGTCCAGGCCATGCATCTCCTCGTATGTCCATGCGAACACATCTTGATACTCCTTGAGGAGGTCAATAAACCTTGCACGCTCGTTTGCGTGTAGCGTCGATCTTATAGAGATGGGACGTGGAGCTTCCTCATTCCCGATATTTAAAATTTCAAGATCATCTGTGGTTGAATTGGTACCGTCATGTAGCTATTGTGGTGCGTCAGGCACCTCCTCTTGTGGTTCATTACTAAGTTGGCATTTCATCAGGCAGAGAGACCGTGTGGTGGTCTCCCTTGTTAATTGCTAACATCGACGCGGATATATGGCTTTCCCCTTCTCATCGTGGCCTGCAACGAAAGTCCGTTCTTGCTTGGTTGGAACCAGGCTCTGGCTCCGCGGATGGAGGGGAGTGCGCCTCTCTCCTGAAGGTGTGGCGTGAGGTCTATTTTCTTTTCGGGATTGTGCAGGATTATCACTTCCTTCAATGGACGTCCATTTCGGCAGTGGGGTGTGGTGAGTCTCATTGGTTGTGACTTGCGGCCCCTGCTTTGGATTAAAAACCTCCATGCCATAGATTGGCGCATAGGGAGACAATGGCGATGTGATGCGAACAACTTATCCATTTAACATGGTCTTCAAGCATTGGTGGTACGTTGAAAGAACGATCTTGTTGTCATGGAGCCATGGTCTCCCCAGTATCATATGGTAATCTGGCTCCTATTCAATCACCCCGAATCTTACTCCTGACTGGACAGGTCCCAACGACAGATTCAAGTTGACGTACCCATAGGTATTAGTTTGGTTACCTTCGAAATCTTTCATGGTAATAGATTGTCGTATCACCTCGTTTGATCGCACTTTAGCCGTCCTGAGCGTTCTAAGGGTGAAAACATTGGAGGAGCCTCATGTGTCGACGAGGGCCCTCTTGAATTCCACACCTTGTATTTGAGTAGTGACGTGTAAGGTGTGGTTATGGCCCTCTTCAGCCATCATGTCTTCGTCAATGAACGTGATATTATTAATGGATGAACATTGCGTTCTTGTTGTTTCCGAGCGCATAGGAACCAAGGGAATATTTGACGTTTTTTGGTTGATAGCGACGAACGTCTCTATCTGTTGATCCATTGAAAGATGTAAGAGTTCACATAGGTTTTCCACCAGTGAGGCTGCTTATTGGTTCACGGGTTTCTGGTTGGCGGTGAAACTGTTGGTCTGAGAGTGCTCATTCGGGACATCATTCCCCAGCTTCGAAATTTCTGAGGCAGGTGAGCCGCTCAGCTCTGTCGTCAGATTGATGAGGAAATCTAGTATAGCGTTGATCGCGTCTTTCATCAGATCCATTTTTTAGTATGAATCCCCTGGACCCGTGCCAGATCAATCAGCCTTGGAACTCCTTCGTCGGCCACGTCATTGGGCGTTAAAACACTGTTGTTTTCCTGAATGGGCTCTGAGGGCACAGGTTCGGTGCGAAGACCAACCACCCTTCCTTGCTAGAGAGATGTATTTATAGCTTGATATTGGGACCGATAGATCAATCCTCCCGCTGTGGTCGCCAATTGTTTATAGGTGAAAATAGTTTCTACCGGTTTTGGTAATTGCAGGTGTGAAGGTGAGAAACAATTTAAACCCTAAACAATGTACTGCAAGGGAGTACTTTTAAGTTCGAGAGATCAATTTGTACAAGTCCGGCCTAAACCAAGAAATGGCCATTCCAGACTTGCTTCGGTTACAAAATGGAGGAGAAGGGCTGGTTTAGGGAGGGAAGCGAAGAGAGTGTTGAGACAAGAATAATTCTAGAGTAGCACTTGACTTGTATCAGAAGGTGAAAGCTTTTGGAAAACTAGCAAGAGTTGCTTTTCTGAGTGCGGTGTTTTTCTCCTGACCAAGAACTTGTGTTCTGGTGGAAATAGGTAAGCCTATTTATACAAGTAAAGAAAGAAACGTACTATGGCCTCATAATAGAAGGAAACTGGCGAATTAAATGGGAAGAGGTGGTAACGCCTGGCATTGATGGGATTTAACAGAATTGATGTCCCATTATGGATGAACGTTTCACCGTTGCTTATTTCATTTACTGACCGCCTTACTCCCATTACACTATCTTGAAACGGGCATTTGTGTATGCTGCATGCTATAGACCACCAAACCAAAACCCTAATAAGCATCCCCCACTTTGTGTTGATGTCTCGAACATTTTGGAAGACATGTAAAACGTTATTGTGGCTTTGCAAGTCGAGCTTGGGGAACTTGCTATCCAGGTGACCTTCGACGATCGATATGTTGCATCTTGAAAGGAGGGGAAACCGTTGATCATTGCACGCCTTCGCTTTGGTATCCGTGTAGCGAGATCCAACAGGGTGGCACAGCTAGGGTGTGTTCAGACTTGGCATGAGGAGCCAAGGATTTTCCATGGGCGCTAGGTGCGTGACCAAGCTATGGTTTCGAGTCTAAGGTCATGAGGGGACTTTAGACGGCCAGGATTTGCTCCTAGGATTGAAGGGCAACCATTGATGGTCGCCTGGTTTCGATTTGGTAGCCGCATGAAGAAGGCCAGTAGGGTGGCGCGGCATGAATGCCCATGGTGAAGCGTGTTTAGCATGGCGCGGCTAGCTTGGCTAGGTGTGTGACCAAGCTAGGGATAAAGTCATGAGGAGACTTTATATGGCCAGGATTTGCTTCTAGGATTGAAGGGCAACCGTTGATGGGCGCCTGGCTTCAATTTGGTAGATGCATGGGGAAGGACAGTAGGGTGGTGCGGCATGAAGGGCCATGGTGAGGCGTGTTTAGCATGGCACGACTAGCTTGGCTAGGTGTGTGACCAAGCTAGGGATAAAGTCATGAGAAAACTTTATACGACCAGGATTTTCTCCTGGGATTGAAGGGCAACCATTGATGGGCGCCTGGCCTCGATTTGGTAGCCGTATGGGGAAGGCCAGTAGGGTGGGGCGGCATGAAGGGCCATGGTGAGGCGTGTTTAGCATGGCGCGACTATCTTGGCTAGGTGCGTGACCAAGCTAGGGATAAAGTCGTGAGGAGACTTTATACAGCCATGATTTTCTCCTAGGATTGAAGGGAAACCGTTGATGGGCGCCTGGCTTCAATTTGGTAGCCGCATGGGGAAGGCCAGTAGGGTGGCGCGGAATGAAGGGCCATGGTGAGGCGTGTTTAGCATGGCGCGGCTAGCTTGGCTAGGTGCGTGACTAAGCTAGGGATAAAGTCATGAGAAGACTTTATACGGCCAGGATTTGCTCCTGGGATTGAAGGGCAACCGTTGGTGGGCGCCTGGCTTCAATTTGGTATAGAAACCCTAATTGGTTCCCTTCACTAGAACCGCTACATAATTCTATTACGGACTCGGATTTCGATGGTCGGGCAAAATCAACCGGAAAAAAAAATTCCTATCTCCTTTCACCAGGATATTTAGGTTTTGAACTCGTTCGGGGGGGAAAAACAGCCCGAAAGCAAGACTCAGGAAGATTTCATGAGGGATATCAGCATGGACAGGCTATCATGGCATGCCTCGGCGTAGCTAGATTGGCATATGGGGCCAAAGGTTTTCCATGGGTGCATGGCGTGGCTAGGGCCAAGTTATGGCACAACTAGCTGAGGCTAGGTATGGCTGGCATGATTTGCCATCGGCACATGAGATGTGGCTAGCATGGCTAGGGCCATGACATGGTGCAATTGGCATGGCACGGCTAGCTTGGGCTAGGCGTGGCTGGCATGATTTTCCATTGGCACGCGGGGTGCAGCTAGCATTGCTAGGTCCATGGCATGGTGCAATTGGCATGGCGCGGCTAGCTTGGGCTAGGCGTGGCTGACATGATTTCCCATTGGCACGCGGGGTGCGGATATCATAGCTAGGGCCATGGCATGGTGCAATTGGCATGGCGCGGCTAGCTTGGGCTAGGCGTGCCTGGCATGATTTTCCATTGGCACATGGGGTGCGGCTAGCACAACTAGGGCCATGGCATGGTGCAATTAGCACGGCGCGGCTAGCTTGGGCTAGGCGTGCATAGCATGATTTTTCATTGGCATGCGGGGTGCAGCTAGCATAGCTATGGCCATGGCATGGTGAAATTGGCATGGCGCGGCTAGCTAGGGCCAGGCATGGCTGGCACGATTTTCCATTGGCACGCGGGGTGCGGCTAGCATAGCTAGGGCCATGGCATGGTGCAATTGGCATGGTGCGGATAGCTTGGGCTAGGCGTGGCTGGCATGATTTGCCATTGGCACGCGAGGTGAATTAGGGATTGGTTTGTCGTAACCCTAATTTGAAAAAATATACCCTAGTAATTATTAGGGACATATTAATAGCTTTTATTAATGCGTTGTTTTAAGTGTCTGCTAGGCTTTAGCGTTTTACGATTTTAACCCTAAACTAAAGACCACCATCAACAACTGCGCACTTGATTCCCTTAGATGATCTCACCCACAACCAAGAGTTGCTACGACCCAAAGTCGAAGACTTTAATAAACAAATTTGTCTCACACAGAAAAGTATACAGGTAATAGATAAATTCGTCTCCCACGAATAAACCTACAAGTTTTGTTTTGTCTTTTGATAAATCAAGGTGAACAGGAACCAATTGATAAAACCAGACTTATATTCCCGAAGAACATCTCAGTTTCATCAATCACCTCACAATAAACTTAATCGATACAACGAAGAAGGTTATTGAGGAATCACAAACAATGAGACGAAGATGTTTGTGACTACTTTTATCTTGCCTATCGGAGATAGAAATCTCAAGCCAATTATTACAATTGTACTCGTATGATAGAAACAACAAGATCAGATCACACAACTACAAGAAAAGTAGTATCGTTCTGGCTTCACAATCCCAATAAAGTCTTTAAGTCGTTAACCTGGTTTTAGGAGAAAAAAACCAAAGGTTAAAGGAGAATTGACTCTAGCTTTAGCAAACTAGTGTCACACAGAATGTGTGGGGATTAGGTTTCCCAGCTGCTAGATTTCTCCCTTATATAGTCTTTCAAATCAGGGTTTGCAATCAATGTTAGCTTACTATCAAAGCATTCAGTATTCACCGTTAAATGAAAACATGATTAGATATAAGATAATATCTTTCAACCGTTAGATCGAAAACTTATCTTGCCATACACACATGTACTTGACGTTTTGGGTTTGTGTAACCGTACCCAAACGTGTATAATGGTTGGTTCATTATTAGTCAACCAAATGGTTAGCTAAATGATAACTTTCATATCAACCATATTCTTCTTCACCATTACTAGTCCAAATGACTCAAATGAACTAGTTAGAGATTTGTTCAATTGCTATGAGATCTCATGTACTACACAAGACACAATTGAATCAAAAAAGATGTGATTCACTCGAATCATTTCATGAATTATCAAGCCACGGTTTTCAAAAGCGCTCCTTAGTAATTTCAGATATGTTCACAAACAATGTTTTCAGACATAACCTATTGAGTTCGCGGACTGAGTTCGCGAACTCAAGCTAACCGGTTGAAGTAAATAAACTCCAGCAGAATTTCTCGGGTCGAGAACTTCCGTCAGTTTGCGGACTGGGTTCGCGGACTGCACCTGAGCTTTAATTTTAGCAGATATTCTCGGGTTCGAGAACTTACGCCAGTTCGCGGACTGAGTTGACTGCTCACGTTCCGGTTCCACTTGATCAACAATGTTCGCAAACTTCGGTTCAAGTGCTGAGGACTTATACCTATATGTGTTGCCAAAATAATGTTCATATCCCACAATGGTTATATAGTCTAAACTCTCATTTCAATCATTGAAACATTCTCATAGGGCGTTATATGGTTGTTATTCACAAACTATTTTTCGTCAGAGCGATTTCCAAAGTGATTGAAATATAAGATGACTTTTGTCACTAGGAAAAGATGAACTTGGATAAAGCGAAAGCTTTACCAACACCCATTTCCAGAAATAGATAAGCAAGATATACTCAGATCGAAATGTCACATGTGCATATTCTTAGTCTATATAGTAAAACGACTTTTGTCTCAAGATAGGAGATAGAGTAGATAAAATTTTGAGTGATAGATAAGTTCAAGTCTCCACATACCTTTTAGTCGATGAAGATCCACTAGTTCCTTGAGTAGTCCTTCGTCTTGTATGTTGATCGCCATGGAGTTCTTGAGCTCAACTACACTTTATATCCTAGTCCGAGACCTTAGCTATAGTAGACTAGAAATCAAGACTTTATAGTTTTGATCACTAAGATTGACAAACATGCTTGAGATAGCAACGCATGCGAGTTTGATCGAGAAGTGCTCTAACACTAACTTACTTACATAAAGCTAAACTTCAAAATCGGATAAACCAACCCTATATCATAGAATTGTTCAATGGTCAGTATCCATTTTTCCACTCTAGAAATAACAAGAAGTGCTCAAAATATGATTAATAAAGTAATATCATATCCGATATCTCTAAGTAAAATATTAAAATCTTGAGTTATTACGACATATTTTCAATTAAACCGAGAAACAAAAAGATGTCTAAGAAAAAACCGAGAACAAGCACGGTATGATGAATCCTCGACTAAGGCTTACTCATATCGTTTGCTAATCTAGCAACTAGATTAGCAGTCCACGTCAGCTAGGACAACCTCCTAAGTCATATGGAAGTTCTAATTTAGCATGCTAGTCGCAAAATAAAACAACGTTGGGCGCTGAACCAAACAACGCTTGACCAGTCAACTAGTTAACTTCGTTGAACCAAACAGCGCCACGAAATTTTATTTTCCAAAACAACTAACCATTATCATTTTTCTTTCCATCTTTTCTCTCTTCCCTCAAAGACAATTATTTTCAGGAACAATCACATCACGTTCCTCTCTCTCCATCACACTCTTCCACATTATTAATAGGGGCCATGACGTGTGTAGGACATCATGGACCATTTTTTAATCACCATTGCATTTGCACCATTTGCACTTCACACTGGCATAGTCTACTTCTTGGGGATAGTGTGGGACGTGTGATAGCTATGACGTGTGTAGGACTCATAGTTATAATTATAATATGTTCCTCTCTCTCCACCAAAAATATTTATCCAACGTTGAATGGTTCAGCGAAAAGGTGATTTTTTTGCGCTGAACCATTCAGCGCAACTATCTCGCTACTACTTCAACTACGAGCAAATGCTAGGAAAGAGAACTATTGTTGACAAATAGACAACACTTTTTTGTTGAACTGCAACACTTTATGGATAATCTAGTAGCCAAATCTAGCCCATAGGATTTAGCCTATAGAAATGCACCCTTATCAGCAGATTAAAGCAAATTTCAAGATCTATTTGTCTATGCTGGTTTTGCAGTCATAGTTCATTTCCAACCAATAGCCAGGTTGTACATCGAATAATAAGCAATAATAAAATTAGGTACTGATGCTGCAGTTTTGAAAAGACATGTAAATATAGGGTATATGTTAACAAAGATAAGAATCTCTACTGGCATGTGCCAAACTCAGGGATTGACTAATTCAAGAAAATCTAATGATATTTTCCTCATGTACCTTAAATCTAAGATATCTACTGATGTTATAATACATTTTCTAAATGTTAGAACGTATAAGTGTCCCCAAGCTCTATAATGCAATGTTAGGCAATAATTAATCAAAAATGCTAAATCAAAATCATAAAGCTAGAGGCCAAGGTAATATAACTAGTTGTGAGGTGCTAACTGCAAAGAGCACACCATGTACTAAAATCAAATACAAACAAAAGAAACAAAACTGGACCAAATGCTAATACCCCTAAAGTTGTTACTTAGGCCAAACTTTCAGAATCCTGTTTTTTGTTGGTACTAAGGGGTATAGAACATGTATACCAGTTAAAAGCAAGCAAAGGAAAAGAATAGATGGACCAGATGCTCATACCTCTAAATTCATTTTCAAGTTTCCATACTTTAAATTCATTTGAGATTTCAATTCGTCATGTCAACTTAACCTAATTTTCAACTCACTCAGTTTGTTCCCAATGAAGTAAGTTACAGTGATCATTCCCATCAGCATAATCACACAAACATAAACTAATAATCAGATAAACCCTAAAGGACCATTAATACAGCTCATACCAGTATTTCTCCATCTCACTTTTCGGTATCTGTACACGAAGAGACTCATAAAAATTCCTCGTACCACCCCCTACAAATACAAATACCGGAAATCCTATCGAGTCACATGCAAAGAAACACCATTAAATAAAATTTGGCAAATCAAAAATTCCCATACTTCCCTTGGAGGATCATATCTTTTCCCAGGTTTGTCATAAACCTTCTTCTTGTTTCCGAAGGCAGAGGTTTTCTCATCATCTCCGTCGTAATCGTCATCCTTAGAAGGGGTTTTCTCCTCAGCAACATGCATTTTCCTAAGGTTTTTTTGGTGGGTAGCTAGAAAGGCATGACTACTGCAAGCAGGAACTCATAGTCTTTCTGATCCTTGACCGTGCTTTTACAGAAGAGTTCACCAAAAATACATATTTATCGATACTATATTATATCAATCAATATTCTTTTATTTTGGATAACAAAATATTTTCAGGAAAATCTTAAAAATCTAAAAAACATCAGATTCATTAGGGTGACAAAATCTTTTCAGAAAATCTTAAAAACCTAAAAAATAAAAAATAAAAAGGCAGAGGCAGAAGTTGAACCTCAACGACGATGGTTTGGGTTGTGTGTGCTGTTTTGATATTAACTAGGTGTTCGGGCCTAAATATTCTGCCGAGAAAAATATAGTTTGGTGCTAGTGAGTTTTTTGGGAGTCAAAACCTAAAGCATGAGAAAAAGGCGATAAAAATAGTAAAATGCCAAAAAAAAAAATACTACCTTTTTAAAAATAACGAATTAATAAAATTAACAACATGGATTGATTTAGATGTAGACACCGAAATCTTGGATTGATTTCGTACAGGGATTTCATGTCGTAAATCATTTTGTAATTTCTCAATGCATAAAAATAGCAACACAATAAGAATCAAAATTAATTAAATACTCCACAAAGATAACAAAATGAATTGTAGTAGCTCCTCCGGATGCTCTTATCTATCAATGGATATTATAATTAATAAATCTCTTTGGTAATACCGGCCAGATTAGTGTTCATGAACATAATTAGTGTTTCTTGCTCCTGATCTTTCACATATAGGAGTATGTTGTAGTACAAACTTCCTACATTTTTAACATGTCGCATTAGTATCGTTTATTGCACTTTTAACCTACTTCCTACGGCCATAGCACAATTCAAATTCAATTTTGAACTCAAGAGCAAAAGAGAGATCATCCAAAACATCAACATTATGTTTTAAAATAATGGCATTGTTTGTGCAAAATATTAGACTTGAAGTATTGAATACTAAACCATATCAGAAAACTAAGCCAATATACGTACCCAATTTAATTAGTGTTCCCAATTGGCATCCCCAGATGTCGAGCTATCAATTGTCTGTAACTTAGCAGATGGTACTATTCTCCACTTAGTTTTTTCTTCTCTGCTTCCCTTTTAGTCAATGGAGGATGAAGGTCCACCAGTTGTTCTCATCATTAAAGTGCACTCATATCTTTTTCTCACTCGGGATTTAGCCATATAGACATCTATCATTTCTCATAATACTTTATAGTAATGGTTAATTGGTTATTGTTGTGGTTGAGCGTGGTTAAACCCTTGCAAGGCCTTATTTTTGCGGCCTGAAAGATAAAAAAAAAAATTAATGAAAGAAAAATATATTAATGGTGGGTTTGGACGTAGAATTTTAAAGGTGGGATTTATGAGTCCATGGGATTTGGTGGAATTACAAAACTAACTGGATTCAAAAGAGAAATCACATCCTTGAGAATTGTCTTCGTCCTCCACCCATAGCTAGATACCTTATTGTTTAAAAATTTAACAACTTCCCTGCAGTCTGTTCTGAGCTTGAAATGCCGAACATTAGCTCCATTGCCCATTCTGTTGATTTCTGAATTGCTAATGCTTCTGCTAAAGTTGCATTCATTGCGTTGCCTTCAAAAGTTCTAATGTCTGCGACTTCATTATTTAACCAATAGATCAAACCAATTCCATATGAACCATATGATTCGTCAAAAGAAACATCAACATAAAATGCATTATCCTTTTGTTCTTCCAGTAAACCAGTATGATAGTTATGTTTATTCTTGTGCAAATGATGTTGCAATTCATTCCTACTGTAAGTACATATTTTCACCACTCGCCACGTGTCCTCGGGTAAGCACGTGGAGAGCATGTGACGCGGGGCATCAAGAGATGATGCCACATGGATATAGCCAAGAAGCGTGTACCGGCAGAAAAGGACCCTCATCTCGCAGATCCAATGGCCACAAATGAAGGAGCACCTAAATAAAGCACCACTGCGTTGGACCCAATACACCCTCGGATCTGCTTTATCCCATCTCGAGAGAAATCTTAGATCAACGGTCAGGGCCCAACTGACTGACACGGATAAGACAGGGGCAGGAGACCGTGGTCTGACGTGTGCAAAAGATATAACCACCCGCATTAAACACTTGGGTCAGCACATGTGTCAACCAACCAATGGAACAGACGATCATGCCTCTTCGATAATAACGAAGAAACGAAGGGGACCTCGTAGGAACCAAATACGTCTGCGTATCGGCACAAAGCACAAGATGATAAGGTTACAATGGATCCATCAATGAACCCCATGGAGGAACCCCTATAAATACCCCTCCTCACTAAGAGAGAGGGGCAAATCAATTCGAGAAGGAAAGAGATGGAGAGAATTAGGAAGAGTAAGTAGTCCCCTAATCCCGCTGCCTAAGTTAACACACCCAAAGTCATTTGACTATGCTTGTAACCAATTTACATATAATGAAACCTCACTTTTACCCCGTGGATGTAGGCCTCAGTGCTGAACCACGTAATTACTTGTCTCATTTACATTCCGCATTTATATTACTTACTTTACATTCCGCACTTTACATTCCATTTGATACATGCTTTCCTTTGCACCAATCCGCGGATTGCTATCCATGTTATTATACATTGTCAGTGATAACTGTGCGATAAGACAAGGACGAGTCCAAAGGCTCAGAGTCGATGAATCAGTATAGTTACTGCGTTTTACGCACGTGATATCTAATCTATGAATCTCAGTATGTGCGAACATTGTTTGTGGACACGTAGATACCATCGTAATTTACGTGTTCACAATATGGTGCTAGAAACAAGAAGTTTTTCCCGGTAAAAGATTTATCTTATCCTGTGATTTGAACACTCTGGCTGGTTCCGAGCATCGCTCTCTGAAAATAGCGGTGCTTGGAGCATTTTACTTGGGTTTTTCCACCGGTTACCTAGTAGATCTACATCTTCAAAATGGTTTTCAAGTTCTTATCTTTAGAACATCAAGCGTGTGGACATAGCCACGTATATTTCAGCAGATCTACATCTTCAAAATGGTTTTCAAGTTCTTATCTTTAGAAAATCAAGCGTGTGGACATATCCACGTATATGTCAGTAGATATACATCTTCAAAATGGTTTTCAAGTTCTTATCTTTAGAAAATCAAGCATGTGGACATATCCACGTATATTTCAGTAGACCTACATCTTCAAAATGGTTTTCAAGTTCTTATCTTTAGAAAATCAAGCGTGTGGACATATCCACGTATCTTTCAGTGGATCTACATCTTCAAAATGGTTTTCAATTTCTTATCTTTAGAAAATCAAGCGTGTGGACATATCCACGTATCTTTCAGTGGATCTACATCTTCAAAATGGTTTTCAAGTTCCTATCTTTAGAAAATCAAGCGTGTGGACATATCCACGTATTTTTCAGTAGATCTACATCTTCGAAAGTATTTTAAACAAATAAGTCCCTTTGCTGATATACTTTCATTCATGTCTGCTGATGCGTGTCGTAACCACAACAAATTAATTAATATGTTACTACCTAATTAACAAGTAATATAGGGTAGTCAAGATCGATCCCACGAGGAGCAAGAGATTATTAGTTGTAAAATTGTCACAAAAGGGGGGTATTGGTTGTAAAATTTATAAAGCAAAAGAAATAAACAAAGTAATTAAAAGTGTAAGTTGAAATCAATGAGAGAGAATAGATCAAGGAATCCTTCTTCGCTGCAAAAACAATGATTAAAGTTATGTTCTTTTCCACTTGTTATTAGTCATAGATTATCACCAACCGTAGGTATAGCAGCTAGATCAGTGCTAACCCCAAAATCCCTTATTTCACCGGATACGGAAGTTCTCGACTACCATATTCTATTTACCAAACCACCTAGTAGTAGATCACCCAAGATGTAATTTAGTTAAACGCATTAAGATTTATGAATTTATTAGGTTGATATTAGTAGTTAGACTCTTAGATCAAGGTCCACTTGCTAACGTTGTTTTCACACACAATTGCTCCACGAAATCCCTCCGCAAGGTCTTGTGTTTTCTACTTATGTAAATAGTCAAGAAACGATTACTTATCCCCTAACTTTCACTAGCTTTAGATCAATTAACAAATTAATTTAGTTAGCCACCCAAACGACCTATCAATCAAGCATAAACACTAATATTAGCAAAAACAAACGATAATCATATGAAAATCTTCAAAGTAGAATTGAAACAAAACTCAAACCATGTATTAAGAACTAGGAATTCATCCTCAATCAATAAGAAAATTAGATACTCATAGTTTGGAGTTCACACAATAATAATAATAATTAAGGAAGAAAGAAAACTTATTGAAAATATGATGGTTGCTCCTTCCTCCAATCCTTGCGCACTTTAACTCCTTCTCCAAAGTAGATGTGTGTAAAAAGTTGTAGAGAACTCATTTATTTATAGGCTTCAATACTCTCCATGTCTTTGTATGAAAAGAATCCTCATTCCAAAAGAACACCACTTTCCCAATTTGAGCCATATTCCAATTTCTAGTCCAATTCTCCAAAACTTCCAAGTTTTCATCCAATTCCCAATTCTAAGTCTTCACACTCATGAGAGAAGTCCACCCAAAATTCTGTAATTTTGCTCACCGGGAAACTGTGTTTTTGGCCGGAAGTAGGCCGGAATCCGTCACCGTCGGCCACCTGAAAGTTCTCCCCGTCCACAGAATATTCCGTCAGTCCACTATTAGGACTAATGGTCAAACTAACAGTCTTAGTTAGTCAAAAAGTCAAGAGGAGGAGAAGTCAACTTCACTCAACTTCTAGTCAGCTTCTGATTGGTCTGAGTTGGGTCAGATTGGTTCATCGAACTCGTTTAGGATCGGTCACCGGGATCGTCTGGATCGGTCATCGCCGGCACCGAGTTGACTCGCCAGAGGGATGATTTGGCCGAGGTTTGGCTGATTACAGGACAATCCCGGCCAATTTCAGGCCTCACTTTTCTGCTTCATTCCTGTAAAAAATTAAACAGAAACCTAACATACATCTATTCAGGCATTCATTCTTGTAATACAGCTTTAACCAATAGCTGCACCCATCTTCCCCTGAACAACAGTAGCAATTGTAGTTTTGTTCTGCAGTCGGCATCACCAACTCTATCCATCT